>JAJQWJ010000008.1:3772500-4272500 GCA_023637945.1 Phaethornis superciliosus | reverse complement strand
GTCTTTCACTTGTGATATGCTAATAACAGCCTGAACCCCTTGGTCTTTGGGCTAATTTAGTTTGCTTGCTGCAGCTGTCAGTAACCAACTGCTTGCTGAACTGTGAGGTATTTTCCTTTGAAAAGTATTTCAGTCATGCTTGTCCTGAGTAGAACTGGGAACTCATTTCAAGTAGATCCTCTTTCAAGCTTGTCCCAGAACTCGGGCAACAGGATGGAAAAAGCTCACGGCCTTTTTACAGAGCTTGTTTCTTGAAACAAATTGGGCTCAGAGGCTGGTTGCTGCTGTGGAGCTACAGCAGGGACCTGGTGGCAGGCAGCAGGGAGGTGAAGGTGGCTGGGATGCCCAGGAATGTCAGTTGTGGAACGAGTCTGAGCAGCTCTTCGGATACCTTCATCCTTTGTGCCAGCACGGAGCAGGGTGAGTTGGCAATGGGCAGCTCTGCCATCACCTCCCCAAGCCCCAGTTTCAAGTTACAATGTCCCTAGCCTCTGTGAAAGTCACTGCCTGGGAGTTTGTTGGGCAGCAGATGGGAGTTTGTGGCAGGCAAACACTTTGCTCCTTGCCAGCCCGGGACACGCAACCGCTTCAGTCATGGTTTTGGCTCATGCTGTATTTTCTGTTTGTTCACTGGGAAGACCCTCAGTGCTCTGTCAGTAGCCAGAACAAGACCTGCCTGTCTGGGTTTTAGTCCTTCTGTATGTAAGAAAGAAGTTGGGGTTTCCTGTTGTCAAGGTCTACTTTCTAAACCTTCATTTTGAGGCAAAGCAGAGGGAGCACCCCAGTTTCTGCTGGAAGTGTACATAACCCTTAGTGATGAGTGAGAACTCATCCTTTTATACTAACAAGCTAGAGGACTAGAGAACGTGTACATATCTTACAGCAGATATGTACAAGATATGATATATCTTACATATTCCTACAGCAGGCTGAGCTCAGGTGTGGCTGAACCAGAGGACAACACCTGGGACATCTGCCTCTGCTCCCCTGCACAGCTCTGTGGCAGGGGAAGGGCAGCCTGGAGCTCCCCGAGTGTTTCTGAGCAAGGAAGTCTTGCCATTTCTCATGTTTAAGCAGTAGCTGGTTTTCTCATTTGACTTTTAAAGTCATAATCAAAATGGGGTTGATTTGCCTTTGGATTGTACTATCTCACTCCTCCTGCAGTTGTAACACAGATAAAAATCCGGTGACTTCAGGCTGGTGGGAACAGTAGAGCTGTGCACAAAAGCATCTTATGTTAAAAACAGCTCCAGCTTCATCCCTTAGCACACAAGTTAGCTAAAGACCAGGGGTTCAGGGAGCCAAATTACAACAGCTCTGCAATATCTCAGACCTCTCAGCCTGCCTTTTTCCATGTCTTTTCTCTCCGCAGCCCTCCTGGGCCAGGTGATGCTAGACAGTTGGCTTCTCCCCCTGATCCTTCTGCATCCCCCTTCCCTGTTTCTGTGGCATATGGAGATGTTGAGCCCGGGGATGTTGCTGAGCTGACTGCAGCAAGGTATTGTACAGAGCCAGGGGAGCTGGGGCAGCAGGGAGCAGCTGCAAACTGCTCAGGGGTGGGGGCTGCCAGAGGATCACCAAGGTCAGGAGTGGGTGAGAAATTGCTGTCACTTCTCTTGGCTGGATATATGTCTGGTATGGCCACTTGCTGATGGGTTTGCTGAGTCTGGCTGTAACCCGTGGAAATCTTCACCAGAATTTAAACCTCCCTCTAATCAAATCTTTCAAAGGTCATTTACCTTCCCCTGGGACTGAATCACTCTGGCACATAGAGAGGCTCCTGCCATGTGGAGTTGCAATATATGCCTTATATTCTTTTAGGTTCTTGTACTATTTTTTTAGATTAATAAAAGGTACGTGATCCTTTGGGCATTTTTTTTTTTTATATGGAAAAGTTCCTTTAACAGAATAATGCCAGTTATAAGGTATTCAGGTATCTCTGTTGGACTCTGTTTTTTTTTGTCTGCTTTTGTTTGCACTGGGGAGGGAAACTGTTGCTTTGTTTGTGCTGGTGGCAGTTGGATTGTGGAGATCTTTGGGTGTTTAAGTTTTTTTATAACTGCAAACTGTAGAGGAGGCCTTGCTGGGTGTGTTTACCCTTCAGTCATTGTGAATTCAGTGGAGGGTAAACATACACAATATATTTAAGCTAGCATTAAACTGATTAGCTGAAGTAGTTGTAATATGCTATCAGAGGCAGAAAGGAGCTTGTGTGGTTTGCTCAATCCACCTTAAAAACTGGGTGACTTTGCTGGTTAGCCTGTCCTGGTCTTCCCTCAGTCCCCAAGCTGGTTAGTTGCTAGTGCTGGCTGAGGGAATCTGTGGGAAACAAAGTTTTTCCTCCAGTTGGAGTAAGATGATCTAGAGAAGCTTACAGCAGGAAGCTAATTATGTGGATTTCTTCCAGTTCTCGTAAGTTTTCACTCAGGGAGCTGTGTTTCTTTGTTTTTAACAAATGTAATTGGTTTACTGATGGCTTTTTGTGGATTCTGTTTTTTCTTGTTAATGGATTGTTGGTGGTAGTAAGGCAGTTAGAAAAGAGCAAGCAGGGATTGAGGTAGAGCTATGAGCTACTTTCTGAATGCAGAGGAATGAAAAAAACCTAATACCAAAAGTGCCAGGAAAAATTATATTCGATCTCTGGACTACAATCTGAAATAGAAGACTCTCTTACCCGTGGGGTGGTAGCTTGCTGTTTGTAGGGAAAAAGGCACACAAGCTGTCTGTGATTAAATGCCACCTTAGGAAAGTTAGAAGAGCAGTCATACAGAGTTTCAATTTACTTCTTCTTGTAAACCTCATGAATTCACCCTATTCACTTTCTCCTCTGGATTTGGAATCAAAAGTTCCTTATATTATACCTTTTCATCTGTTTTGTAACTTCTGTCCTTACAAAGTTTTTACCATTTATACCCCCAATTTAGTCCTGAGGGTTCCTTGCATCATCCCAGTTGAATAGGCTGTGAGTGCTGGTGCTGAGCCCATTCCAGGGCAGCTGAGCCCAGTAAGGATGAGAGCACAGAGAGTGCAGCAGCCACAGCATCTGCCTCTGGTTTCCATATCCTGACCTTGAGGAGGGGGCAAAGATATTTTGCAAGGTTTCAGTGCAGGTGAAACTGAGGAAAGGTAAGAGAGAAATACCCTGTGATCAGCTGGAGTGAATCTGGCTGCAGGTAGTTCTCACATGTTTGTTGTTTTTCTTTTTTTGTGTGTTTATTTTTTTTTTTAAAGCTGCACGAAGTAACTCTAGTCAGTATTGTTTGGTTTTCTTACTCCTTTATTTTCCATCCTTGTTCAGTTTCAGACATAAAAGCCTACCTGTTCTCCTTGCACCTGTCTTTCCTGTCCCGGCTGTTGTTGCTTGCCAGCTTCTCTGGGAGCCTGGCAGAGGTGTTCCCTGATGTCCCAGCAGGAGAAATGCAGTAGTTCTTGTGTGTCCCCTCCTGCAGACCTCTTGATCAGCAGAAAAGGGGTTAATATCAGCCAGCTGGACCCTTCTTTAGCTCCTGTCAGGAACAGGAATGATGCAGCTCTCTCCAACAGTAAGAAACACTGCAGTCTTGTCTGTGAGTTGGTCAGACCTAAACTGATAACATCACATTAATAGCAAATTAAAGGTCTTAAAATGCATGGGATTATGCTTGCAGTGAAGATCAGTAGTGGCAGGACTGTGCTTTTCTTATCCAAGGAAAGAGTTTCAGGGATGTTTGTTTATTCATGTCATTGCCTTACCCTTCTTCGTCTCATCACCTGTCAAGTGGAGCAGATTCTTGCCTATATAAGTAAAATGACCATATTAAAGTCACTGTTTCTTTGGCACTTCATTTAGAAATACTGCACCACTGCTCTTCAGTACAACTGCAAAAAAATTCTGATGTCCTTGTGTTGATGCCTACAGGTTCTACCTTTGTGCTGTACTGTTGAAATTTTATTGGGGCTACTAGGTGACATGATGGTATTCACAGAATCATAGAATGGGTAGGGTTGGAAGGGACCTCAAAGATCATCAAGATCCAAACCCCTCAAATAAAGTACAATGATAAAGTGTTTTTCCTCCAATTTATTTAGTTATTTGCTTATATGTTCCTTTTGCTTCCATTTATTTCCCCACCAGGAGTGCCACATAGTGCAGATGGAGTGCACTTTGAGAGGGGAAAAATAATGGTGCATATAATGTAGGGGTCAATTTGTGCTAAATGTCTTCCAGATGGCAGTGCATAATAAGAGATCAGGTTGTCCCTCCATCTGTCCACTCAAGAAACTGTATATTTGCTCTGCTTCTTGAGGGTGACTGTCTGCCTCTCTCCTCCCCTGATGATAAAATATTGATCAGGGACAACATGGTATATCATCTACTCAGTAAGTAGCTTTTATTCACTGTATCTGAAGAGAAGCTGGAAAGAATTAGGTAAGAAGTTCACTGACTGTTCTGCCAAGCATTTTTGTTTAGCAGTGAAAGGCCAAGTTCACTCTGATTTGCCAGGACACATTGCACTAGGAGAAATTCTGTCTAGACACAGCCTTGTGCTTGCCACAGGTGCAGAGCTCTGCAGCAGAACTTCTGTTTTGCATGAGAAATGTTTGGATTGGAAAGGCAGATCAGTGCCCTGACTGTATGAACCCACAGCTCAGCTGGGCTCTGTGGGCAGAGGTGTTAAACATTTCTGAGCAGTGTCTCTATGTTCCCTGCAACTTTCTGCCTGTCTTTTAGAGAAGAAAAATGTACATGCCCAGGAAAAACACTTGAAAGCACTTGCTGCATGGCTTGTCTTTAGTTGGGTAACAGGCAAGACAACCCGGTCTGGTCCCTTCCACATGCTAAGGAAAGCTTCTACTCTTGAATTTAATCTCCATTTTGATGCTGCAGAGCAGGAGCATGACATTTAGTCCAGCCTGGACAGAGTGAGCACAGCTCTGTCATGAATCCCAGGGAATGAAAACTCTTCTGCACCCCAGCTAGCACTGGAAAGCATCGTTCTCCCCTGCCTCAGCCTCTCCAATAGCTCTTGTCAGGCAGAGGGCACAGTGAGCTGTCAGAAGGGAACTGGTGATGGGGGATGTTGGGTGCACTAAAAGCTGTACTGCTTCACCTGTAGATGGACCTCTCTTGGTCACATAGTTCACAGCCTGGGATCTGTGATGCTCTGGACATGCTCCTGAGTGTCAGCAGGACACAGGCAGGGATACTCAGGGGTTTCAGAAGGTCAAACAGTGACTTTTAAGAATTACTTGAAAATAAACATAGACAGAAGCTGGAAAAATGTTTGCTTTCTGGTCAGGTTGGCTCTGCAAGGAGGAGGCTGGCCATTTCTATAGCTTATTGTGCACTGAGAAGACTTGTCTCTTTGGTGGTATCCTTGCTACAACCATTTGAATATTACTAATTGGAATATAAGTTTATGGGCAAATTTTGTTTTAATAAGAGCTGTGAAGAAGCAGAGGTTTTAATGTAGCCCCTTCCTGTCTGGGCTGATACAAGTTGATACCATAGGTTGACACATGTACCAGAGTTGATGAAGACTTAGACTGGGTGGTTTGAAGCTAACACAAAGTCTGTGTTTTGGGCAGGGTTGCTGTGCTGTGCTACCCTGCCTCAGTTTCTACCATTTCTGAGCTGCCCTTCTCTGTCTTGTCCCTTTTGAGCTCATGCCACCAGTGGGCAGCACCCATCTGGTGAGACCCATTAGTGATGGGCAAGAACCAGCAGCACTACAGTGGTGCAGTTCTCCTCCAGCCCACATGAACAGGACCCAAATTATTATCTGGCAATATTGTCAGAGTGACAGCAGTGGGGAAAAGGGGTGGGGACAGTCTGTGGTACCCTCTCCCACCATCCCCCCCCTCTGGCATGCAGGTGGATGCCTCTTGGTACTTGTGTTGGTGCAGAGAACATGCAAATAGAGCTGCATCTCCACAGTGCTCCTGTACAAACCCACTTGTGCAGCTGGCACTTGGCAGGCATGCTCTTTGTGGGAATCCAATATTTAGCAGTAAAGATGAAGCTTGGAAAGATGAAGGGAAACCATTTGTGGATTTTACCACACGTAGATATTATAGCTTGTAAAAATAAGCCTTGTGCTTTGTGCAAGCTCTTCTGAAAATGTCTGTAGTTTGATGGCTAGCTGTGCTTTGCTGAGAGCCAGAGGAATGACCTAAGTCAGAGTGTATCTCTGAAAATTAATTTTGTTTTATTGTATGAGAAAAAGAGGGAAGCTGAAGGGCTGCAGTGGGGCTGTGGGAAGGGTGTGGGTGAGCAGGGAACAGGTGCTACTGGGAGCAGTTAATGGGATGGGGTTTATGTGTGCATAACATGAAGTCCATCTTTTTATATGCATTTGGTCTTCTTGCTTGGCTGGGCCTTCTTGTGAATTGTTTGAGTTTTGCAATTCTTTGTTTACTCTCCAAACAGATGTGCAGCATTTACTTATTTTTAGCAGTTTGCTTTTTTTTTTTTTGCTTTAAAATCTTACTTTCTCTCATCTTCCTGTGGCCCTATATAGCCATATTGCCTTTGTATATGTTTGTTGCCATTGCTATATTAGGACAAAGACATTTTTAGCAAAGGGAAAAGTCCTTTGCATGAAAAAGGAAGCAGGTTGTTTTTTAATGGCTGTTTCTTTATTTATTTTAGCTTGATGTATAACTGACAATGTAGGAGGTGTCTATGTCTGTGTCAGATCAGTTTGGACAAACTGGGGAAAGGGAGGAACAGAGGGAGGAAGGAAGGAAGGAATGAAGGAAGTCAGGAGGGTATAAAGCAGAGAGAATTTCTTGGATGAAATATCTGAGTTGCTATCCCATATGGCACAAAGCAACTTGCTGGGTGTGAGCTAATCAAGATAAACCACTCCCAGAAAGAGCCTTGGTGAGTTTAGTAAGCTGATGGATCAACACTTTGGGGAATAACTGTTCTCCTGCCCCCATGTATTGTAACTAAAGTTAGGGATGTGATTTATGTCTGTCCTCTGTTTGTATACATGTTTCTAAAGAAAGGAACCATCTGTCCTTGCTTCACCAACTCTTTTTGAGTAACCCAATTTAATCCACCTTCTACAATTACAGTATAATTATCGGGGAAGAGGAAACTGGAAAGGGAATGGCTAAGATTGCTGTTTATATTTAGTTCAGGAAACCTGAAGGAAACTTCTCAGCCAAGGCCTGGTTCCACCAATATTTCCTTCAACATTTATGTCTGGGTTTCTGGAAGCAGCAGTTGGCACAAGGGAAGGCTGCTGAGTGTGGCTGCTACCCAGGACATCTGTGTCCCTCTGCTATGTCACAGGTGCCCTGGGAAGGAGGTGGCATGAGGTATGAAGCCATTGGTTATTTAATTCCTTTTCTGTCATTAGTTTAATGAGTGTGGGCAAGAGCAGTAGGAGTAGTGTGGTTATCAGTCTGCTAAAACTGAGGGAGTTTCTGGGGAGTGATCTTTTGCTTACATGGGTGATGTGCCCCCCTCCAGAGCATGAGGAGGCTCAGGAGAGATGTGTGTTATCTGTGCTTCTCTTGAAAGCTTGTTGGTTTTTTTGTTGTTTTTTTTTTTTTTTCTAATTTGGGTTTTGCTTAAGAAACCAGAAAGTAAATGGAGCTGGAGCAGTGCATTCTGCTCCGGACTGCCTCAAGGAGAGGGAATGGCAACACTGCCCTGCCTTGGGTGCCAGGATTTTTTGCAGATGGTTGTTTCCCCTGGGCTGTGCTTGGTGTCTGTGCAAGAGCTGCTTTTCTGTGGGGCTCAAGAGTGGGCACACGTCCCCAAAGCATCCTTCTGTGCCTCCCCTTGGTTGTTCCAATCTGTATTTATGTGCTCTGGGAATCACCACGTGGCTCTCAGGCTTCTGAGCTGGGGTCTTTGCTGAGCCAGAGAGACCTGGGTGAATTAACACATACAGCAGTATTACAGTCCTATAATCTTAACATTCATGTCATGAGTTCGGGGATTATTGTGCTTTTAGGCTTCTGGCATAGGGAGAGCTTTTAAAGTAGAAGTTTTTAGGTTTTTTTCTAAAAGACAAGTGACTCGAGTCACTGAATTGAAGGTATTGTACACTGAGGAGGAAGGCTGTGTGAGAACATTAGTCATTTATTTATTTTACTAACTTCTCATACAGTTGAATTCCTCAGGCAGTTAATGTTATACTCTATAAGAGCTGTCAGAGCTTTGCAGTATTCCTGTTTATATGGTCACCTGAGAAATTAAGTAAAACAGGCTTTGTAGGAAGAAGGAGTTCATGGGAGGTGGGAGAGGAGGTGTTGGGGAGGGGAACATGTGCTGCTTAGTTTAGATCCAGCCAAAGTTCTTTTTTTTTTAAGGAGACTTCAGTAAAGCTTCATGGGCATGTCTGAAATTTAATTTTTAAAGCTTATTATTTTTTAATAATTGTTTTGCAGCACTTTCAAGCTTGATAAAAGCAAGGAAGCTGAGAACCTCATTCCTGGGGATGAACCTTTGGCTGCAGCCCCTGCTGCTGGTGTAGAAGTGCCTGCTCAAGAAACTGAAGGTCTCTCAAGGGAAAAAAAGAGGTATTGAGCAGTGTGATTTCATACATTACAATCCATTTCCATGTCTGTAGATCCTTTACTTAAGAAAACATATCTAGGAGTGTCACAAATGTGAAAAAAGCCGAATAATGAGTATTAATAGGTGTTTTGGCTAAGTTACATGAATACTTTGTTGCTAGATTTTGAAACCAAATGCTAGACTCTCAAGAGCTGCTTCCTCCACTATATTTACCTCAAAAGGCCAGAAGAGGGAGCCTGGACTACACGGGTTATTACCCTGCTGATCTTCACTACTATCATTAAATTAATGTATTTTTAGTTGTTTTTTTTTCCCCAAGAATTTTCATTGCCGGAAGCTCATAAAAATTTTTGGGGGCTAAAACTATGCAAGATGAAGTGGTGTTCAAGAGCACTGTTCTGCTCATTCCCCTTCAGATGCTGCCACTTTCTCTTCCATCCCTCACCAGTGATTTTTGCAGTTGTCAGTAATTGAGGAAAAAGTTCATTTTGGTTTTGTTCTAGCTGAAGACATACTGCATTACCTTCCACAACCTTGTCAGATTTGATGTTTCTATCCTTCAGATCTCCATTGATTGGTGTCATAATGTTTGATAGATGGCCTGGGGAATTTGTGCTTGGAAAAAAAACCCCCAGGCTGAATCTTCCCATTTCAGTCAAGATGAGATATGTGCTTGGGTATTCTTGTCAGAGCTTCAGAGGGTGTCTGTCTTGTGGGTGATTATTCAGTATGCTGTTGTGCCCTTATTGTGACATCTATTAATAGAAAAGGTCACAGCTGAGATTATTAAATGGAGAATTCTCTCCCTGGAGAACAGTGTTCTCCACCCCACAAATACAGGCCAGCAGCTTGTGACAAGCATGGTACAAAACAGGAGACACCATGGGAAATAGAGCAATTCCTCTGAAGCTTCCTTCAGAAATGTCAAAAGATGTTGCTGTCAGCAGGAGGATACTCTGAATCACAAATGAAAATATACACAATGGAGATGTTGTGCTGCGGAACAGTGAGTTAATAGCTGTCAGCAAGTGCTACTCAAAAAAAATGTCCACAGTATCTAGGAAACATGTTGATTAACTATTTGTTCTAAATTTCTGATTATTTTGATCAGAAAATGATGTCCTGACTTGTAGGTTATGTGCTTGATGTGAAGCAGTTGGGCCAAATCTTTTGTGTCTTATTCTTCCATGATACTGTACTGGTCCCACATTTTTAACCTGTGTCTGGTTGGTGGGAAAACCAAAGTGCTCAAAGGTCTGGTTTGCACCACTATGCAAGTTCTGTAATCTGGAGAGAATTTTCTGAATGAAGGGTACAAACCATGACCATTCTCTTCAAATGGAGATATGGTCAGGTGAGGTTGGGAGATGGAAAATATTCACTCCAAGATGTTGGCTGTTTCCAGAGAATCATCCCAAATGATTTGAACTTTATTGATACCTTGAACTGAATTTCACATTCTACTTTAGCATAGTCACAGGTGATTATAGTTTACAAATCCAAATTGAAACCACCAAAACAACATGGTGATTTTTTTTTTCCCTTTCACCAGAATTCATCATCAAAGAGAAGAGAAATATTTTAGAGCTCTGCAGACAAGCAGAGCTGCTGTGCTTGCATATTTAGATTGGCTCATGCCTCTGAAGTTTCTGTTTGGTTTTGATTATACTGCAGCATGTTTAATAATCTAAATACCTATGGGTGCATCAGAATCTCTTAGATGGGGTAAACAATGGTGTATTCAAGTAATATTAGCAGAACTACTTCATACAAAATCAAAATCCAGCCTAGGATGTTAATAACCAAAATATACACTGGGAAGCATCCTTGTTGTGCCTTTTTTCTCTAAAGCTGAACGTGCAAGTTTGTTGTTTGTGTGACATGAACACAGATTTCACTGAAGCTAATGGAAATTTGGATGCATGCAGAGGTGAGAATTAGAGATATCTGTGAAGTGAAAGATAATTCTCTCTTGAAAAGCAAATCTATTACTGACCAAATAGCTCTTTGCTGTTGTAATCAACCCCTTATGTAAACACTTCTTGGACTGTCCTACCTTTTTTATATGGTTCATGTGTAGCAAGTCAAATCAGCCATGGAAAATAATAGCATGCAAATTGGGTTATGTTTCACTTTGTCACATTTATGGCCTGCAAGGTGCTAAACTTCTGCAAATGCTGTTTTTCTGTAAAATGGATCCCTGAGGCATTTCAGTCTCCTCTGTGATTGTGATGGTCACATCATGAACGGTGTCACAGACACTTCATAAGTTGGGTGAAGTGCTGAAATAGTGCTACTGAGTGTACCTTGTCCTGTAGGGCTGGAAGGCTCTGAAGAGCTGATCCATCTCTCTGCTTGGCCTGTGAGCAAGGGAGATGGATATAATCCAGACTGGAGAGCAAAAAGCAAATGCTGTATTTGTGTTCATCCTCCCCACCTGCTTTGAAAGCAAAAACTGTGATGTTAAATCTGGTGTGACTGGAGAGCTGGGTCCTCCTTGTCAGCTCTGGGGTCAGTTTTCCTTCAAAAGCTAAACGAGGGTGGAGCAGGATCATTTGGAGAGCCTCTGGATGGGTAGGAAGCTACTGCTGATCTCTGAAATTAAATGCACATCTCTGCCTGACCCAATTTCCCCAAAATGAGCCTGGAACCAATTGGAAGCACAGCAACCAATCTTTCTATCAAAAAGGAAAAGGTCCCAGCAGTCTTTGGAGAAAGCTCTGCTTTCTGCAGTGTTGGTTTCCAGAAGGAGGTTTCATAATTCTTCCCTGGGAGGAAGCAAAGCTGAATTATTATTGTCACACAGAAAAACAGGATAAGCTTTATGAGTTCTGGGTTTTATTTGTTTGGTCACATGCTGAAAACAAGTTTTCTCCTTTTGCCCACCATTGGAGAGGCCTGATGTAAAACTGATGTAAAACTAACTAAATATATATTAATGTATTACCTTCCTTCCCAGCCAATACTGATACTCCTAGACTGAATTGCTTTTAATCACAGAATGATGTAATGAAACCCAAGAAGTGATTAAGTGGGATTCAGAACGTGAGACTTTTTTCCTGGGCTGAATTTAACCCTCTTGCAGTTATTCTGAGTGCACTAAGCAAGGAAGAGATGGGAAATACAAGTGAGGAACACAAATGCACTTTCAAGGCCTTCTTCTTTCCAAAGTGTGGGGGTTTGAGTTTTGTAATAAGTTGTGGGGGGCTTTTTTGGGGTGGGAGGAAGTTGTTGGTGGGGTATGTTGGGTTTTATGTGTATTATCTGAACTGGATGATAGTATGCCTCTCGTGTGTGTCTGGACTCTGGTGCACAAGTGAAGGGTTTTGTTTTTTTTTAATAAAAGCATCAGAATGAAGGAGTTGAAATATAGTTGCTTAGGTCTGAGAAACTAAAACCCAATAATTTTTTTTTTTTAATGCCTTTTGGCTGGTATCTCAAAGTGTTCACAGTCTTCTGAAACACAACATAAAAAAAATAGATTCTATTCCCCCTATTCAGCCAGTTTGTAACAAATGGATAGGAATGAGCAACAGAGCTGCTCTTCATTCATTCCCTTCATTCCAGGTTTTTAAATGAGACTGTGTCTCCAGAGTGATGTGTTCAGAACTGCTCAGCTCCATGCAGGAGGATGCTTTCTGTTACTCATTGTACATCTTTTCAGCCTGTTCCTGGGTAACAGCATCAAATCCTGGGATGTCTGATTGTATTTCAAGCTAAAAATGTTGTGGAGATGTGTTTCAAGCTACAAATGTGGACTGAGTGCATTTTCATGTAGCTGATTGTGGGATTGGTACATGGAGTCCCCAGATGAGGGACTGGATCCCACAGGCTTCTCTGGCCCCATGATTTGGGGGGGACAGTTCTGTGTGTGATGGCCAAGGTGCCCGGGGACCTCGTGGCAGAGCAGAGCTGCCATCAAACAGCAGCAATTCTACAAATAGCTTCCAGTAACTGCTTTTTTTTGAAAGGCAAAGCACTCTTGAGTGCATGACAGAAGTGGGAAATGTCACTGGTTTGCTAAGCAAATCTTTGTTCAGAATTTAAGCTCTCTGGGGTGTATTCTTCCTACATTTATGCTCAAAAAGAGCAATTATTTGTGTGTGTTGTACAGCTTCTCTCTGTATGTGGCAGTGGACAAAAGGGTGATGGTAGCCCTCTGTTTGCTTGTTATTCCTATGTATTTTACAGGTCCCCTCAGGCAATATATGGTAATTTTCTTGCTGCTAGAACAGGTTCAGCAGCATGAAAATGAGTGTGTCATTACACTAATGAATTCATCCACAAGGAATTTTAGGATGGCATTAATTATCTTGCCTCAGCCCTCCAAAACTGGCAGCACAGGGTGGAGGCAGGGAATATACACCTGGCTTGGGATGCTGATCCATGGCACTAGGGCACACACAGGGACAGATCCAAAGGCTCCAAAGGAGCCTGGAATTTCCAGGAGGATGGAGGATTTGCAGGGGATCACCTCTTGTCCTAGAGGAGGTGATGAATGGGTCAGAACAGTCGAGTCAGGTGTATTTTGTGTTTCTCAAAAATCAATGTTATGCATAAATGTGGCCTGTGGTTTGGAGGCATTCTACCCCTAATGCTAAATCCTTTAAAAAGAAAACAAAAAAGAACCTTCTGGGGAAAAATACTGAAAATACTTCAAGCCAATCTTCTGTTAACTCTTTTGAAATCAAATCTAACCTCTTTTACAAGTTACCCAGTCCTCATTTGATCACCCATCCCTGGCAGTCCCAGCAGAGACTTGCAGTGGGGCAGGAATACTCTTCCCTTCTGGTTTCTTCATCCTGCATTTTCATCATCTTAATTTTTCACATAAGCCTTGAGGACAAAAGCCTTTTGCATCCTGAAATCTCCTGCAACAAGGAGAATGTTATTCCCACTGATCTTAGCTGAGAGCAGGGGCATCATAGCCCTTCAAAATGTCACTCCTGGGGTTAGGCAGCTCCTTTTCTAACAAGCCTGGCTCCAGCTGTCCTGGGGATCTGAAGCCTCAGGATGTTTCAAGGTTTAGAAAGAAACACCAGGGCAAGAAGAGGTCCCTTGGTCTGTGAGGGGGGTTCTGCAGATGTCAGCAGAGCTTTGGGCTCCTGGATGTGGTCTGTAGAGGTTTGTTCAGCAGGAAAACAAACTGCCCCTTTGGTGTGGCTGAGCTTGTGGTCCCGGTGGGAAAACTGGGTTGAGAAATTTGGAAAACAATGGGTTTAAAGTCTTGTTTGTTCATACAGTAGCAAGGGGATCGAAATGGAACCTGAAGGGTCTGTGCCTCAGCAGGAAGGGAAGCAGAGGAGCAAGTGGGACCTGGACAGACTGGAGAGTTGGGTTGATTCCAATGGGATGAGGTTCAACACGGCCAAGTGCCGGGTCCTGCACTTTGGGCACAACAACCCCATGGGGAGCTCCAGGCTGGGCACAGAGTGGCTGAGAGCAGCCAGGCAGAGAGGGACCTGGGAGTCTGGATTGCCAGGAAGCTGAACAGGAGCCAGCAGTGTGCCCAGGTGGCCAAGAAGGCCAATGGCATCCTGGCCTGGATCAGGAACAGCGTGGCCAGCAGGTCCAGGGAAGGGATTCTGCCCCTGTACTCAGCCCTGGTGAGGCCACAGCTCGAGTCCTGTGTCCAGTTCTGGGCCCCTCAGTTCAGGAAGGAGATTGAGGTCCTGGAGCAGGTCCAAAGGAGGGCAACCAGGCTGGTGAAGGGACTCCAGCACAAGTCCTGTGAGGAGAGGCTGAGGGAGCTGGGGGTGTTCAGCCTGGAGAAGAGGAGGCTCAGGGGAGACCTCATCACTCTCTACAACTCCCTGAAAGGAGGCTGGAGCCAGGGGGGGGTTGGGCTCTTTTCCCAGGCAACTTTCAGCAAGACAAGAGGGCATGGACTTAAGTTGTGCCAGGGGAAGTTTTGGTTGGATATTAGAAAGAATTTCTTTACGGAGAGGGTGATCAGCCATTGGAATGGGCTGCCCAGGGAAGTAGTGGATTCTCCATCCCTGGAGATATTTAAAAAGAGCCTGGATGTGGCACTCAGTGCCATGGGCTGGGAACCACAGGGGGAGTGGATCAAGGGTTGGACTTGATGATCTCTGAGGTCCCCTCCAACCCAGCCAATTCTATGATTCTATGATTCTAAGTGATGGGACAGAGGCTGCACAAAATGATGGAGGATGAAGAGCTTCCCAGTGGGAAGGCTCCCCATGGATCTCCTCTGTATCTGCATACTGGGAGACCCCCTTACACCTTTGGGGACATCTCCACAGCCCCCATGGAAGCTTCCTTGCTCGAGGGGCTGTGCTCAGCTCTCAGAAACCTAATCTCCTTGTTCTTAATTTCATAACATGCTTCTGTACGTGGAGTCTTCTGGTGTGTTGGGTTCTCACGTTACTGATGGGAATTCATTGCCAACCTCTGAAAGGCTGCAGCCCCCCTGGCAGCCTGAATAGCAGTGCAAGAGGCCCCTTTTGTTATCTTTGCAGTGGGTTTCCCATGCAGGAAATTTAAATAACTAAGCAGGAATCTTGGTTATTCATAACTCGTTAATGCCTTTAATCTCACTTGCAATTTAGATTAAGCAGTGACCTTAGCAACCAAGCAGTGGTCAATGGGGCTGGAGGGCACAGTTATTTATTTATTTATTTATTTTTAATTTTTCTTTTTAGAAACCCATCATAGGGTTTATTTCCTGTGAGTTACAGGGTCCCTCCTGGCAGCATCATTACTGGTCACTCCATTTTTTCTTTGGCTTGTCAGATGGAAATATTATGTCAGTGTGCTCAGGCTTAAAATTCTGAGACAGCAGGTTTTTTCCATGAGCTAACAATGGTTCAACGCAAATAAAACACTCACACCATGTTAATCTAGATAAGTAGGGAGCAGACAATGTGTTTATTAAAGCTTTTAATCTATAAAAGTGAATTAAAACTCTGAAGCTTTACGCTTTGTGTCTCCTCATGTTCTTTTGTGGTGTATTATTTTACAACTTGGTAATGCCAGGTGTTATGTTATCCCAGGTATTGTACAGAGGCAATTGAATGAATGTTTTTTATTTTGCTTGAAGAGAATATTAAAAAATACCTCACTGATTTAACACTCTGTAATTTTACAGCTCAGATTTCATTTATGCTCTAGTCATGAACCAGTACCACACTCCAGGCCTATTTAAAAAACCCAAAAAACCCCCAAACAACAAAAAAAACTACAAAAACCTACCAAAAATCATGTCTACAGCCATGTATTTTTGTGTAGCCTATAATGAATAATGCTTGAATTTTTTAAAACCTTTTAAAACTGCTTACTGTGTAACCTTCAGAAAGATGAACTCTAAACCTTGAGTGGGTGAAGAGAGAGTCTGCTTGACTTTCTTTGTCACACAAGGATCAATCATCCAGGTCCTGGGAGACCTGGATTTCTGGGAAGGTCTTGGCCAGTCTGTGGATAAAAAAAAGGCCAAGGGGAGGTGGTGCTCCTGGAAGGGTTTCAGAGGACAGGAATCTCCAGCTTTGAGTGCCCTGAAAAGATTGTCACTGCATTTCAGGTCTCGGTGCTTTTAGGTGCTAATGTGTTCCCCAAAGGACAGCCAGACTCCCAAGGGCACTTTTTTGCCTTGCAACTCAGTTTTTACAGAACAGTGTTGATTTTTAATTTTATTTTAAGGCAGTATGGTCCTTTTAGTCCTCTAGGGAAGGTGTTGCTGTTTCCTTGCAGTCTGGTGTGGCTATCCCAGCCATGAGCCCTTTGGTACCTGGCAGCCTAATAATAAGGGAGTCCTTGGGATGTAAACTTGTCCCCAGGTTTCACTCAAGGCTTTGGGATCCAAATGCAATATCATCTAAATATATTACAAAAAAAAAAAAAAAAATTTGTGGTGGCAAATTACGTTTGAATTGAACAATAATTTATTCTTTGTAGCATTTTCCCCTTTGTTTATTGCCATTTGTTTTTTGTAAGCAGTGCTGTTCCTCAGATACAGGTTCTTGATACCAGAGAAACCCCTTTTTTTTATTGGGATGCTTGGTCTTTGCTCTCTTCCATGCACTTTGCTTTGTATGGTGCTCATTTCTGCATAGTTCCTCAAGAATGCATTGCAGCTTAGAGGCACAATTTAATATTCACCCACACCTTCCCAGGGGGGATAAATTTTCAAAGGGGGAGGTTTCTTTCAGGAGGACCTTTGATGTTTCCCTATGTGTGTACATGGTCATATTTATAAGTAGCACAAATGCCTGGCACAGTGAGGCCAAGAGTAACAGAACATAAATTTCAGTATATCAGTATATCATAAACCATTATCCTAGTCCAGCAGTGTTTTTTGATGGAAGCTAAACATTTCAAATTGGGTGCAAGTGACCAAGGTCTGAATTTTATATAAACATGAAATGTAATAAGACCAAATATTTAGGAGCCTGGACAGCCTTTTGAACAACTAACCAACAGACATCAAGTTTCAATAAAACATTATTGTAACAGAGGCCAAAATATGGCTCCTGCTTAAATGGAGAAAATGGTAAATTTTAAAAGGATGGTACTGAATACTTAAATAGTCTTTTTCAGCACTGGGATCACAATAAGTTTTTATGTGGCTCTTCATCTTTAGGCTAAAATGCCTGGGGCCACAGTGGGATTTTTTAATATATATATATATTTTTTTTTTTTTCTTTTTGACCTACATCTGTGTGTTTTTCGGGTTCCAGAGAAATTCTTACAAAATGTACTTGGAGTGTCAATTCAGTTCTCATAGTTTTAAAAGCCAGCACTAAATTTAGTACTAAACTGATGCTTCTTGGCAGGCCCAGAGGATGGATTGGGGCCAGGCAAGAGTGGGAGAGCTCCCCTCTCATCTGAGGTCTGCCTTCCCCATCAGGGTGGGCTGTGGGGCAAACTTTCCATTGCTCTTGATCACACCACATTTGTGTTCAGTCTTGAGCTCTGTCAGAACTCTGTGCTTCTGCCCCACAGAAAAAAAATCAAGGCCAGAGCCAGCTTTGCAAGATTATTGCTGAAGCTGCATGATAATTCTGTGTCCCCTCCCTCTGAAGTGCAAGCAGTGAAATGAGTGGTATTGATCCTCTGAGCATTGACAGTAATTTAAAGAATACTTGGGTTTAGGTTAAGCAAAATCAGAGATCCTCTCCAAAGCTCAGCCTAGGCTTGGTTTACAGACAGATTTGCAGCACTAAAGATTTTGTAACCAGATCAGAAGAAAATCTACAGACTTCCTGCACAGGGTTGGCCAGAGCCTGCAGCCATTATTTGTTGTATTTGCATCCCTTAGTCCATGAACACTTCCAAGTCCAAGGCTCAGTTACATCTTTTTTTTGAAAGCCCATCACAGTCTGGAGTTTTAAAATGGTTATGTGTCTTTTCCCCATGAGGTAACTGTACTCATTCTTAGGAATTTACCTGTAAAGATTGATTTGATTTTGTTTTCCAGATTTCAGTTTCTCTCAACCTAGAACTTGCTCAGACCTGCCACTGCTTTTGGGCATGTAGCTTCTCTTTGTGCATGTGTCTTTGGGTGTAGTGGACTGAATTCCTTCATTTTTATCCTGGAACACTTCCCTAAGCTCCAAGCAGTTCTCTCCTGGTCAGTCAGTAGAATATTGACACTAAATTCACAGAACTGCATCCATCCAGGTCTTGCCAGCATTGCAACCCATGTTCATGTTTTGCCAGTGCTGCAGTTCTCATTGCTGTAATCCACCTGCTTGGACAATTTTTCCAAGAGAAGAACTAATTCCTGTCCCCTTTCTGAGCAGGGTGAGCTGTCCTGGTGAATCTTTGAGCTGAGCACATGAGTTGGGCTGAAAGGGAGGGGAGAAAGAGGCAATACCTGTCCATGAGAGACAGAGCCCCTGATAACTCTGGCAGTATGAGCAAGGAGATGAGAGTTGGCCTCAAAAGGCTGAAATCCTTCATCCTGCAGTCTGACAGGGACAGTGTTAGCCAAGAACTTCTATTTCTAGAGGGACTTGTTGCACAGAAATGCTGAGGAATGGGATAAAAAAACTTCCTCCACTCTGGAGCTCCTGAGAGGACCATGCTGCCTTAGAATAGGTTTCAACCCAAACCTTTTTTTTTTCTTGGCACTTTGTTTATTTAATAGATGTGCATGTGGAACTTGAGGTGCTTGACACAGGCTCAGGCACCCAACCAGAAACTGAGCAGCTCAGTCCCTGAGTGAGGCTGCTGCTTCTCTGGGGGGCTTGAGATGGGTATCAAGCAATGAGACACTAGAAATGAAGGTTTGGCTTTCACCACAAGTGTAACAACCCCAAAATTGTGACTTGCTTGGAAGCTTGTGGCTAAACAAAAGTGCTGGCTCAGTAGCTTTCTCCAAGAGAGAGAATAAAAGGCACATTTATTTTGATGCTCATCATTAAACAGGATTTAATTTTAGCCAGTCTCTGGAAATGAAACGTGCCTGGTGTTTACCAAGTATCTTCATTTCTTCTCATCCCAAGAACAATTTTTTGTGGGTGCACTATGAGAGACAGAGCCTTGCACATGTATACAGCAGTCCTTGTTTCTGTAAAGCAAGGAAACTCTACTGGATTTCCCTTTTTTTGCAATCAGAGAGGAAAAAACAAACAGAAGCTGTTTAAGGAGTGAACTTAAGGAGGCTTCCACTGAAACATGAAGTCCAGACTGTGGTAGGTGCTTGGGACTTAGTATATTTTTAATATTTCTGTTAAATTTATCTGATCCTTTTGACCTCTCTGCCATGGCATGGATGCAGAATTGTTATACAACTTCAAGCCATTTGTGTGCCTGGAGTTGAAGTCCTGCTCTAGGTTGTAGTGCAACTGATTTGCTCTTTCTCCTTTAGCAATATGGAACATAACTCGTGTGCAGGGCATCTGTTCCTTGCTGAAAATGTGGAGAGTGCTGGTGTCCAGCCCTTCCAGCTGCTTCTGCAGGTGAATTCCCCAACACCCTGCTACCTCCAGGGTGGCAAAAGGGTGAGCGGATTCCTAGGGGTTCAGGGTGCTGTTTTTTTCTTGGGCTTCTACCCCAGGTGGCCAAGAAGGCCAATGGCATCCTGGCCTGGATCAGGAACAGCGTGGCCAGCAGGTCCAGGGAAGGGATTCTGCCCCTGTACTCAGCCCTGGTGAGGCCACAGCTCGAGTCCTGTGTCCAGTTCTGGGCCCCTCAGTTCAGGAAGGAGATTGAGGTCCTGGAGCAGGTCCAAAGGAGGGCAACCAGGCTGGGGAAGGGATCCAGCACAAGTCCTGTGAGGAGAGGCTGAGGGAGCTGGGGGTGTTCAGCCTGGAGAAGAGGAGGCTCAGGGGAGACCTCATCGCTCTCTACAACTCCCTGAAAGGAGGCTGGAACCAGGGGGGGTTGGGCTCTTTTCCCAGGCAACTTTGAACAAGACAAGAGGGCATGGACTTAAGTTGTGCCAGGGGAAGTTTAGGTTGGATATTAAAAAGAATTTCTTTATGGAGAGGGTGATCAGCCATTGGAATGGGCTGCCCAGGGAAGTAGTGGATTCTCCATCCCTGGAGATATTTAAAAAGAGCCTGGATGTGGCACTCAGTGCCATGGGCTGGGAACCACAGGGGGAGTGGATCAAGGGTTGGACTTGATGATCTCTGAGGTCCCTTCCAACCCATCCCATTCTATGATTCTATGATTCTCCCTGTAAATCATACCCAGATGAGATAATGAGCATCCCTGTGGCTCTCCCCCTCACTGTCCAGCACGGGGGGGCTGTGCAGGCAGGAGCAAAGTGGTTCCATGCACTGAGCTGCCAGAGAGAGCTGCTCCGGGCAGGGTCCTCTCCCACATTGGCTTGTTTACCTTGGCTGCTCATGATATTCTCCCTTCGTTCCTCATGGAAGATTCCATTTTTTTTTCCGCAAGAGGGATGAGCTCATGTGTTGAAATGAAAGAAAAGCAGTGGTTCTGCTTATTAATCCTCTCTCCAATCACCCCGAGATGCACAACTTGTCTGTTATTAGAGGGAAATGTATGCGCGGCATCCAGCGCACACGTGCATTTGCATTTCAAATCAGCTGAGTCAACACAATATAATGGTCCTGCCTGTAGGTCCTTAGGGAGCCACAGTAGCTGACAATGTGTGCTTAAAGGGAGGGTCTGCTTTTCTTCTTCTTCTTTTTTTTTTTTTTTTTTTTTCCTTTTTTTTTTTTTTTTTTTTTTTTTTAAATTTTTCTTGAAGCCAGTTTCACTAGCCAATAGTCCTGTGTTAGAGGCGCCTGCACCGTCGCTGCTTGGACCACTGATGTTCAGCAGATGATGAGCCTGGTCCCAGTGGCTGGGATTTGATTTTTTTTTTTTATTTTATAAATAGTGTTCATCTGGAGGGGAAGAAAGGAGCCAAAAAAAAAAAAAAAAAGAAAGAAAAACAAAAATAACTGGCAACAGTTCAGAGAGGAGAAGCTGCTGCTGAACTGTTTCTGCTTGTGCTGCCACTGATGCAAGCAGTTGTTTCCATCTGCACTGCAGTATTGCAGCCTTTACACAGCCAGAGCTCGTCGGGCTCCTTGCTGGTGGAATTACAGAGGAAAGTGGCCTTGCCTTGCCTCTAGCTTCAACCCAAGGGCACGCTGAGGATGGGAGGGTCGCAGTCCCTGCAGCAGGCACAGACAGGTAGCCTGAACCGGGAGCCATCAGAGGCCATGTAAGTCTGGATTCCCTTTGCTCTCTTTTTTTTTTTTTTTCCTTTTTTTTTTTTTTTTTTTACCTCTGTATTATTGGGCCTCCAGCCTTTCTGCACTTTAACCTGTGCAGTGGGTTAAGGAGCTGACTTTGGTGTCTCAGAGCTTTGTTTCATGCTCATTGCATTCAGCTGGAGGCACAGCTAAGCTATGGCTGGATATTGGGAGTTAGATTTTTTTTTTTTTTACAGTGCTTTCCCAGTCTGGGGGCACCTCGCTTGGACTGACCACCTCGATTCATTCATTTGTGTCGAGCAGTAGCTGTGTACCATATGTTTTGTCTTTTTATGTTTTGGATGCATAATCCATCAAAGACAATGACCATTCCCAGTGAACAAAAAAACACCCCTTCCCCCTTCCCAAACCCACCACCCCCATTTAAAATGCACAGTGTGGAGCTGCATTTCACTGTTTTCTTTTGTTATTTTCTCAGAGCTTCTTTTTGTTTTCCTTTAAACAGATCAGACTGTTTTTCAGGTCACATCACCCTTGGCAGCATCCATCCCTGTCTTGGTATTGTATCCTCTGATGAATCATAAGCAAGGTGTCCTTAAATCTCTTCTCACTGTGGGCCAACTCTGAAAGATTCATTATGGAGAGGGAGGAAAAAGCAATTCATACTTGTTCAGATCAAGTTATTTTTTTCAGGTGTCTAAATCTTATATAAGTGCACAAATATGTATGTGCATATAGAAATAGCAGAGTCATTTCCCATTTGTAAACAGGCTTTTGTCATGTATTGGTTAAGGATTTATCAGTTTACTCAGCCAACAGTCTTTTCTACCTGGACCTTACCTCTGAATGGATTTTAGAAGAATTGTGTTGTCTCCTGTTTTTGTTTCAGTTACATAAATCACATTTATCTAACATTTCTAAACACTGAGTTAATTTCTGGTCATGTATTTTGGTAACTTTTAGGTATGTATCCACTGAGGCAAGTCTATAAACCAGACTCATATAGATCTCTTGATTTTTATTTTTTTTTTTTTGTGTCTGCTTATTAAAGTAGCTCTGATTATAGCTGAGACATCATTTATATGTTTGAGATAGGTGCTTCAGAGTCAATGGGGAATGACAGAGCAGTAACTGATAGTTCTGCCTCTCTAATAGGCCTTACAAATAGGTATATGCTCCCTATTGTCATATTTCAGCATATCAGCAGAGAGCTTTGCCTGATCCTGTTTTGTTGTATGTGTAAGATAGAGGCCTAACAACATTTCTGCATCCTTTGTTCTTTGATGTACAGCTTCACCAGTCAAGATTGTTATATATAGTTCCATCTTATATGGTTCTGGCATTCCTGTACAGGGCATCTATTTTAATAATATTGTGGAATAAAGTGATGTCTCATTATTTTTAAAGTGCTGTAAATTACATTTTCATCTGCACAAACTGCTGCTGATTTCTACCAGTGATCCAAGGACTGGGCAATAAAAGAGGTGTAGCTAAAGCAGGGTTAAGTGGGTTTTGTCTACAATTTTCACAGCCTTTTGTTGAAGAACATATTGATCATGGTATGTATATATTTTTGGGACACATGAATAATTTATATTATAATCTCTGCCGGCGACTCCTTTTATAGAAAGAAATACCCATTTTTTGCAATTAGCCATTCCTGTAGGGTTTCCAGATGCTCTTTTAAGGCCCTACATATTCAACAGATAATACTTTTAGCACAGGCATCATTCCATAACTATCAATGTCCTTGGGAAGAGTTTGTGAAAGGTATTACTCATCTTGCATTAAATCACTAGGAGGATGTGTCACTTCACTCCAACTACGTACTCTTTAAAATAAATATGAAGATGTTTCATTATTCTTGAGAAAGCATGAGCCCACTTTCCCAAAACAAGTCATGGTAATCACTTCTGGTCCCAGGTTTTGCCTTTGTACCTTAGTAACTGTAACTGTTGCCAACGCTTTTAAAATGAGGTTACATTTAACTTACTTTGCAGACATAAGCAATTTACTTAATGGCAATGATAGTCTAGAGGCAAAACCATCTGGCTGTGTTCCAGGCAAGTTGGGAAACTGCCCATGCAGTTACAGCATCCCTGAAGTCATCATTTTAACCATTGGCAGAAGCTGATGGCTGAATGGAGACAGCTTCTGAACAAAGGGAAAGCAGAGTTGGCTTTGGCTGCCCTGAGTTCCATTAGATTAGAGGGGTGTAAATCAGAAATCGTTACTGAAATAGATTTGTGTCAGCATCAAAAACATACAAACAAATTCCTTAATAGGAGCTCCTCCAGTGTGTCCTGTGATGAACTTCTTTGCTGAATGCTAACCAGAGCCGTAGAAAGAAATTGGTAGAATCAGTGCTGCAAAGGGGTCTAGGTTTAGATTTGAGTGTATTGATGATTAAATTCACTCTTTTGTCAGGTGCATGGCAAATTTCCAATTTTAATGTAAATTTGTTTCAGCCAGGGTAAAGGTATTTGTAATAAAACCAGTGTCAATACTGACTGCCTGGGGTATTCTGTTGTTCATTGTGGGCTGTTACTCAGTCACTGGAAGAAGACAATTGTTCTTTTATTGGAAAAAAAAAAATTAAGGGCAATTTCAAATTATAAAAAAGGGAAAGCCCAGGGGAAGCCCGTGGCAATAAAAGTTAACTGCAGATAAAAGTGGTGAGGTTCAGACCTCCCTATTGACATGATAAGCACTGTCATGTGCTTTGCAAATTGCAGCAGGCACCCTGGTGGTCACAGATTGAGCTAAATCAAGGGCAGGTTTCAATCAGATAATAGGAATGGACTCGGTTGCAATACGAGGAGATGATGGTATCATGATGTTTGATGTGCCTGAATCTCTGAGGGTTGGTACCAGCTGACATCATGCTCTTAGGTGCACTCTTGTGACATTATCTTCTTGCCATGCTGACATGCCAGTTCTGTCCTGCTAAGGATGTGAGCAGTACTCAGTTTACCAGGTGTATCACCTGGTAAATAATAATATTAAATAATAATAATATCAGTGGTTTTCTTTTTAAAAGTAATCTGTATCTGTCTTGAAGGGACTGGAACTACTGGGAGGTGTTGAAATGTTGGTAGGTTTTGAAATTGTTGGTAGCTCTTAGCTGTCATCTCTGAATCATTTTTGTCATCTGAATCAGGAACCTGAAAAGGTTCCTTTCACCTTTGCAGAAACCACACCTTCCTTTTGTGGAGCATTATGGTCCATGGCCCTGCAGCAGCTGGGCAGGGTTTATACTTAGTGCCTATTTCTTGATCAGCTAAAGGGCTGGTGCTGTGTGATTTCCTCCCATCAGGAGCTCTACATGCTGCATCTCTATCATTTTCATCCCTTGCCAATCCAAGAGGAAAATGTCTGGAGGCTGAGCCAGCTCCCCCTGAAGTTGATGGTGAAATGTTCACTGACTTCAGTGGGAGCTCAATGAGGCTCCAAGAAAGAAATGGAATGTTTCTGATCACTGGCAGCAGGCCAAGATGGTGGTGCCCTTGTGAGCTGTTTTTTCAGTGTTTCTTCTGCTGTGTGGTCTTTTCATTTGCTTGTTGGTTGCTGCACAGACTTAGGAAAAATTAAACTCAGCCTTGTGCCTAAGAGATGGGAGGGAGCAGCTGTTGTGTGTGTATGTGTGCATACCTGCAGCTATATATAAAAGTTATCTGTGCAGGTGTACAAAAACACAGCCCTGGCTTGCTACCACATTTTGGATTTTTTCTGTTCCCAAAACATAAATGACCCACTCTATTATACCCCTGACAGATAGCTCTGCCCATTGTCAGGGCTCTGTGTAGGTTTCTCACCCTCTTCCTCTCATTGACAGTCATCACTAAGCATCCCCATCAGTAAGCAGAACAAACCCTGTCTTCTAGATTTGTCTCCTAAATAGGGTGAATTGCTGGGAGACATGGGGGAGGTTTAATTAAAAGAAAATAGACCAGAAATAACAAGCAAAGTCTTGCTGTCAAGTTCCCCCATCTTTTATTCCAGCCTCCCTTATTTGAGTCCAAGGGATCTCCTCTCTGAAGTCCATGACAGTGCTTCCTTTGATTTGAGAGGTTATTACATCAACTGCCACATCTGTCACTAGAAATAGGTCACGTTTCAACTTGAAAACAAAATAAAAAAGACCCCAAAGAATCACCCCCCCCTTCTATGAGGGAAGGCAAGTACATATATACATTATAAAACTCTTTCTAGTGAATGGTGTGGCCTATGCCACGTGTAATGGAGCTGCTGTCATCTATTATGTATTATGGCACACAGGCAAATTGGAAAATAGGAACTGATGTGAGGTGGTAAAAACATGAATGGAAAGGAGTTCCTGCACATGGCTGTCACTTGCAGTCAGAACTCTCTTGCTTGCAAAAAGCAGAAGGAGACAAGGAGAGAGTCTGATGTGAGGATACCCAGCAGTCAGGGTATCTGCTTGTTCAATTTAAATCAAAGATGCACTTCAGTCCTGGTTGTTTCAAGAGGCAGTAGTTTGGGTGCTTTTAATGTTTCTGTAACATTATTACAGTACGTAGAAAATGGGTCTATTATAAACACATTTCCTTTGTTTTAAGACCTTACACCTCTAGAGAAAGTTTGTATTTGCTCTTGTCTTAGGCACCATTGCTTTATCCATCTCTGATGCTTTGTAAGGATTTAGCTATGTAACAAACTTCTTATTTAATCCAGGTAAACAAGCTTAGTTATATAGAGCTTCACTGTGGTTTATATTTTGTTGAAATTAGTGTGTTTGCTGCAAGAAACAAACAAACAAATTTATATTTTTACTACAGGAAAAAAGTGTCATTTCCCTTCAGATCCTTCAGTGCTCTGAAGCAACCATCTGAATTGAGTAGTAGGGTGTGGCTGTCATGGCTTGTACTCCCAGCAGTGCCAGAGCTACAGCTTTCTGGAAAAAACACCGAATTGGAGTCCTTTTTCCATCACTCTGAGATATCAGAGGTTTCTCATAAGGCACATTTTGGCCTGACAGTGGTACCAGACAAGACAGCAAGAGCCCACCTCAGCTCTAGAAACCAAAGTCAAGTTTACAAAGTAGACCATCTAAACATCTGGCATGTGAACTGAATTTTGATTTAAGCAACTTTAGATACCTCCAAGACAGACCTCAGGGTAATTGTAGAGCTCTGCTGATTTTTCTTGTTGCTTTCCTACATCATTAGTTTGCTACAGCTCCTCTCCCTCTGCTACAAGGCTGAGGGAAGAGATGAATGGGTACTTGGGAAAGCCTTCCTGGAGGAAGAACTGGGGCCATTGGTTTTGTTGGGATGAAAAGTAAACTTTGGGAAAATTTGAGGCTTTCTGTTTCTTTTATTTTGATTCAACTTGATCCTTAGAATTATGTTCCAATTTACATGATAGGGTTTTTTTTCCAAACAAAAGAATCTCATTTCCAGGGCTAAATATAGATGACATAATCTGTGAATCCTAGTGGTGGTGAGATTCAAATAAACTCCTGCTTTTGAGTTTTGGTTTCCTTCAGCACAGAAACCTGCATTTATTGGTCTTGTTAATAACAGTTCATTGCTCTCACTAGGAATGAATCCTATTGTGCTGGGAAGAGGGTTTGGTTGCTACAGGAGGGGGAAGATGAGCAAGGAATTTGAATCCCTTTGTTTGACTTCTCCTTCTGAAGCAGGAGCCTGGGAAAGGGAAGGTTTAGACCCTTTGCTCCCCAGGTAGCAGAGCCTTGGGGTGCCAGCTGGGGAGGTGCCACTGCAAATCAGGGATTGCTTTTTCCAGCATCCTCTTGTGCTGAGTCTGCACTTCCCTGGTCTGGGCGTTCCCCCAGCACCTACCAAAAGAGGAGAGGGTTTTATTGTGCTGGAAAGGCAAAGCTGAAGTCCTGGAGAAACCTCCCAGAGCTGGAGCAGCAGCAGAAGGATCACACCCATCCCTGAGTCAGGAGATAAAATGATTATAGCCTGATGAGGCATTTTGTTGTTAAGAGATGGAGATGGTTTTTGTCCCCTGCTCCAATTGCTTCCTGCCTGTTTCTATCCCTGCAGCTGCTTCAAGTGTTGAAGCAGAGGAATAAGGGATAAGGAAGATCTGTGCAAAGCTCTGCACAGCTGTACAGAGGCTGTTCAGGGTAAACAGGCAGAATATTGAGCAGGCTGGGAAAGAGGGGCTCTTTTCTTCCCATCTTTCCCTTTTAGCAAAGGCACTCCTTACCTCCCTTCTTCTCCACCCCCCATGTAGTCTTGATCTCCTCTTTCTTTGAAAAGAAAGGCCATAAGCATTAGAGGAACACAGTTTTATTTCCACATCTCACTATTTTCACAAATCTCCGTGGCTCTCCAGATAAACTGCTCCCCCAGGGATTACGAGTGTCATATTTTCATCTTTCCACTTCCCCAGCTGCTGTTTTGTCCCCAGGTTCTGCTTTGGAGCAGTGGGGCTGAGCAGAGATGTGGCTCTGGAAAGCATTTAAAAGGCAGTTCCAATCAACAAAGCAATTTCAAACCTATGGCTCTGACTCCAGATGAATTATTGATTACTTTGCCTTGAAGCCATGGTGGGATGCTGTCTGGCAGTGAGCACAGGCAGATGGATGCTTTCTGAGGAGACAGTTAACATGGTGGTGTTTCCTGGCTTAAAACTTAAGAATTAGGTACAAACGGCAGAGAAAAAGTATTTACCATGGGTATTAAATACTTAAACCTGATTCAAATACCAATCCTTAACCTACTAGGGTGAACAAAGTGCAGCACTGACTGGGATTATTCTGTATTAACTGATTATAACTCTATTTGTGGTCAGCATTTTCTACCTTGGATATTGGGGTATCCTGAATCTTTACTGTTTCTTCTCACCCCTGAAAAGATTTATGGGCTTGAATACTTAGCAACCTCTTTTGATTTAGGGACATCAAAACATGGGACATGCAGCTGTTGTGATGTCTGAAGATGAGTGCCTTTAATTAAGTGGTATTTTCCTGTTGTTCCTCTGAGAATGAAGCATCTGCCTGAAAAGAACATAGGGGTTAAAATCAAAATGAAAATCTTCAATTCTGAGTCCTGTTTCTGTAACAGAAATGTTTCCATTATTCAGACTGAAGTCAGAAAAAGGGAAAAAGCAGACTGGTCAGAAAGGAAGGGGATTCATTTCATTATTCATTTATATCAATCATGCTGAAAAACACACCCTGTTAGATCTCAGGAAAGAACAAAAAATAAGGAAAAAAAAAATTAACAAGCTTTAAAGCAACTTCTTGCTAACCAGTTAGAAAAATGATTTAGGTAGTGTTGCTCTAAGTATGCCATGCTGTATCCCTCAGTCTTTTTTTCCTCAGATGTGGCTTCCCACAGCTTGAGATTTCTTTCTGGTTGCTGTGTGAAAGCAGGAAATGGCTTTTGTTGTGGGAGTGTGAGTTTGGCTTCTGCACAGAATGTTCTCAAAATCGCTGAATAAACAAGCAGAAAAAGCAGGAAAAATGATTCCCTCTTCTCATATCAGTTATGGTAGGAACATTTCTTATAATGCAATAGGTTAAAAACAAAAAAATCAACAGTATTATAGAGATGATAACGCCCTTTTAATTCTCCTCCACTGCAGTATTAATCCTGTTTTCTAAATATAACCATCTTGTAAGAAAAAATTGCCTTTTGCAGGAAGGAATTAACATAAGGGATTAATAAATTTCTTTTTGCCATCTATTCATCTATTCTAGATGATTGATTTCCCAACTGCTTTGTGTGATTTGGATACCACACAAGGTGTTATTTTCAGTTGCTGAAGTCCCACATAATGACCTGGAAAGGGAAGCACATTTTACTTCTGTTATTTCACCTACAGAAAAAAAGAAAATCCAGATATTTGTCTCTCAGCTCAGGCATTAAGGACTTGAGGCTGGACACCAAATGTTACTGGAAGTGCAGTGAAGTCACTCAGTGGTGTCACACCTGCAGCACTCTACAGCTGAGCCATATTTACTCTTTCACACCAAATCTGCACCAGTAGAAGTGTTCAACACTTCTGAGATGCACTGGGGCAGCAGAGCACATTAAACCCTTGTGCTCAGAATGTGGAAGAGCCACAGAAAAGTGCCCAAAGCAGGGGAATGACTCTGTCTGCTTCAGAGCATGATGCAGAATGAAACCTCGTGCCTGTCCTGATACATCCCTTGTGGGTCAGGAAGTATCACCTTTGATGGAATAGTAATTATTTTTCTGGAGAGCTGTTTTCAATGGGTCTTGTAGGAATATTTATGTTGAAATAATAAAATCCTTCTCTGGAGAAGAGTGTCTGCCTTGCTTGCTGCAGACATCACTGTCAGAGTTCCCCTGTAACTGCATTGCTCTCAAGTAGGTCTTTGTTGTTTCAGTGGAGTGGGATTTATTTGATAAAAGCTTTATTCTTAAGTGAGAGAGGCAGAGGATGCTCCTCTGCCGTGTTGTAGCTCAGGTCATAAAATGAACACGTGACATTTATCTTGGCAAAATGCCTCTTCTGAGGAAAAAAATATTGAATGATTTTGTGGAGTATTACTTCTGCTGCAGAAACCCATGGATGTGAAACATAATTCCTATTTAAACCTCTCAACTCTGATTGGATATGTTCTTTCACAAAAACCTTTTTAAAAAATTTTATTTAATCCTATTTTTCTGTCCTACAATATTGGTTTTATTAAGTTTTTAATGCATCAGAAAGGGAGCAGCATAAAGAATGAAGATATCTAGGAAATAAATTTCAGTTCAGTTCAGATATTTTAGAAATAATTTCAGATCGCTGTGGCTAAAGAAGCTGGAGCTGTACTTATTTTTTCATGGACCCATACCCAGTTTTAAGGCAAAATAAAGAAGATCTATAGGCTAACAATGATGAGTGTTAAAAAGTAAGACAAAAATTATTCTCCAGCATTATTATTGAAGATTTAACAATCTGTCATGAAAGTATGGTTTTGTTTTGATGACCATAAAATATGGCACCAGTGTTACAATGCATAACTGCCTTTTCTTGGCAGGCACATGATACATGTTCTCTACATATGCCATACATAGCAGCCAAGTATTCCCCTGTAAGGTGATCTATGGGCTCAGGACAGATGCAGCATTAGAAAGCCAGAAATTCCCAGTGACTTCTGGTATAATCTGGAGCATTTTGCATTTCACTGGAGCAGACCCTCAGAGGACAATCCACTCTGGTTTTCCAGGGGGCACCTTGTACCAAAGATGATATTTTGTTTGCAAGGCTCAATTTTCATCTTCTGGGCATAAATCACTGCTCGTGTTCCAGTGGAAAAATGGAATCATGGCATAGGAGCAGGATGTGAGCTGAAGACAAGGTGGGTTGAGCTGACTGCTTCCCTCTCAGCATCTTCTTCATGTGACTTGTTTTGCATTTTGCCTCCTCACAACATAGGTTTTCTGTGAATTTATTTAATCATAGGATAGATGACCCTGTCACTGAATACCCTTACAATGGTGTGAGAGAAGTCCATTAATAGTTAATGGTCAGAAATGTGTCCCTAAAGGAATTGTCTTGTAAATGGGGCCTGGTGACATGCAAGTGACATGTTTGTACCTCCCCTGGTGCCTGACTTAATGTCAGGATCAGATCCAGCACTGAGAACATTCCCCATGGGGCAGAGGCAGCAAGGCAGATGGCTTTCAGTGGTCCCTGAAAAGTCACCCACTTTTGAGCTTCAGAAGGACAGGCTAAGGTTTTGCTCTTCTCTGGGCAAAATCTTTGCCCCATTGTATCCTTTCATTGGTGAATTTCATCAGAGAGAAGGGAGATACTGTTTGTGGGGTTTATGCTCCTCACCATTTGTATCTGTGTTGTTTTATAAAGCCATCAGTTTAGCAGACCCAGGGATGCTTTGGTTTGATAGGTAGATTAATTCAGACACCAAATATTAATATTTAGTAGCTAAAATAACCAGAGGAATCCACCACTGTATCCCTGTTTTCTGTATGGATTTACATACAGATTTACACATGGATTTAATATTAAAATTTAAAACCTGTAGGGATGTTTAATATTCAAAACACAGGTAAAGAATGACAAAACTAACAATCATCATGTTAAAAAAAGCTGAATATTGTGGAATGTCATGTTAGCTGCAAGTCACTGAGTGGGCAAATACTACACAAATGACAGCATACAAAGTTGACCCATGCTTGATATTATCCTAACCTCGTGCTGGGATGAAAAAAATGACCTTTTGTTGCAGCTATAGAATATTCTTGGTCCTTGTGAGTAGGCCCTTGGGCCAGCTAATGGCTGCTGACCTGAATTGGTAACTTGATCTCCAGGAAAGGAATTAGCATTTGGGCTCTCATGGTGATTTTGAATTATGAGCCAGAGCTGTATTTGTAAGCATATGAAGAAAAGAAAAGAACCCAAACAAAACAAAACAAAAAAGAAGATTGTATGTACCTCTGTATTACAGAATTGTGTAACTATAACATAAGTGATGCCACAGGATTAATTATAGGAGTTTTGGAGGCTGTCAGTTATTAAATTTTACATTAAAAGAAGAAAAAAATCCTTAAATGTTATGTGTACCAAGAAGCCTTTTTTTCTCCACTCTGGACTTCCATGGCCAGAAGGTGGAGAGATGTGTTGCTGACCTCTCTGTTCTTTTTTGATAGCTGTTTATTTGGTTCTGAGTTGTTTTTGTTTTTTTTTAAATAACTGTATGGAAAAAAAACAGTTTAACCACTGAAAATAGCACCAGGAAATCTGAAAAATCAGGCTGGTTAGAGTGGAAGAGTTTTGACTGACATTAATGTGCATCTCCAAGTTCCTTGTCTCTCTGGTTTTAGAAACTCTAAATCTGAAGGTTACCAAGGAACTTTTCAGCCTTTGTGCCTTTTGCCAGTGCTGTGTGTTTGCCTCTCTGAGTAATGTGCAGCCCAGCTTGACCTCAGCAATATCCAGCCAGGCCTCCAGCCCTGGTTCTGATCTCATTGGTAAACCAGACCTGAATTATTCATGCAGGTTTTATGAGGATCATCTCTGAAAGTGATCGATGGAGGTGAGACTACACAACTCATTCCTCCTTTTTATTTCCAGCTCATTTCCCAATAGGATTTACAAGAATGGAAATGAAAACTCATCCTCAGCACTTAATTGAACATTGTAAGAAGTGGCTTTTTTTTTTTTTTTTTTTTTTTTGGCTTTTTTTCTTTCTGATTCACATCCCTCTCACAGCACATGAGAACTTGTTCAGTAAATACTTTTGATGTCCTTCCCTTGCATGGCCTTGGACTCCCTCTTGATCTCAGAGCCCAGCTAGGACCTCTGGTGCACAGAAATCTCAGTTCAGACACCTGAGTGTTGCCTTCTGCTAAGAGCTGGGCGTGTTTTGTGGACTTTTTTTTTTGTCACCTGGTTCTCAAGGCCCAGGGAAACAGATCTGCAGGTAACTCCAGTGTGGCTTTATGGGCCCAGAGGTGATGGGAGGACTTGGGCAGACATTTCCCCCTTGGCTGCAGCTCCAGCCAGTTGTAAAGAACATGTGGATCTAGAGATGAGATGGGGAAAAAAGCCAAAATAGCTTTTATTTTCTCCTGCCTCTCAGGGAGCACAGCTGTGTCTCAAGCAAAGACTTTAGAAATTTTATAGTCAGTTCAAGCTGATGAGCAGCTCAGTCCTCCTGTCAAAGCCCAGTTTTTAAGTTTCTTTTATGTGTCAGACATCCCTTGCACCTCTGGGAAACAAAACCAGAGTGCACACTGGCATTGGGTCTACTGCTGTAGTGTGAACATCAGGAGAAGCCAAGGCAGGTGGTGGGGGTCCTGGGGCAGCTGAAGGCCACAGCTCTATTGTAAATTATTGTTCAATGAATCAAGTTTCCAAGTGACAATGGGGGTGACTTCACTTCTGTGGCTGCTGTGCCCAAGAGGACAAACCCTGAGGTGGAACCAAGGAATCTCATTCGTGGTGACCGAGTGCTTTCCAGCTAGGGTGACCAAAAGGCATTATTTCATCTTGAAATTGAGGAGGACTTAAAATTATAAGCATCTGGGGTTTGAAAAAAAAAAATAAAAAAAAATTAACTCATAAGGCTGGGTTTCTGCAAGGCCAAAGGTGAAGAAGGGAAGTCAACCCTGGTGACTCCCTTCAGTGTTTCCTCCAGAGACTGATGTAACAGGCTGGGCAAAACTTCAAAGTTTCCAAAGGAGAGTGGGAGTGCTCCTGCTCCACAGGCTGATACCAGCAGGGTTGACAAATTTGTTTGATTCTTGCATTTCTTGGTTCTCCCCTGCGTCTCAGCCCCATCTGTATGTGTTTTATTTGCTGTTTACTGGCAAGCTTTTGAGAAAGGAGATGAAAGAGATGGACTGAAATATTATTTGTAGTATTTTTTCTACTCTACAACTATCAATCATTCCATAGCTTCAATAATCTATACCATTTTTGCCTGTTATGTAGAAAAACCTGAAGGATACAGATGAAAGACAGGATGTATGTTATAAAGATGAGCTCCCACTGATTTCCCAAGCTGGCTAAATGGATGTTCCTTCCTGTAGCCTTTACTTCATCACTGCCCCAACAACTCATCCTGCAGACTCATACTCTGCACCTGTACTCCCCATAGAATCCTAGAGTTTTCAGGGTTGGAAGGACTTTTAAGATCACCCAGTTCCACCCCCCAGCCATGGGCAGGGACACCTCCCCCCAGATCAGGTTGCTCAGAGCCCCATCCAGCCTGGCCTTAAAAACTCCCAGGGATGGGGCTTCCACCACCTCTCTGGGCAACCTGTGCCAGGGTCTCACCACCCTCATGGGGAAGAACTTCTTCCTTAGTTTTTTGTCTTTTTTTTTTTTTTTATTTTCATTGCCAGCAAATGAGTTCGCCATCTCTAAATCCCATTCATCCCATCTCATCCTGGAGTGGAGCATCACTGGGATACCCTGGGTGATAAAAGGGCTCTTCCTTTCATGAGAGTCTGCCCACAGCTGGATATGCTCCTTGCAGGGCTTTGAATGGGTGCTGGTTCTCCCAGCATGTCACAATTTGGCATGTCACAATCTGGCAATCTGTTTTACACCATGAACTTTAGAGCAGCATTATTTTTTTTTTACTTTTTTAAAAGAAATATTATTTTATTTTGTTTGTTCTGTGTATTCCCTGAGAACAGACATTATGAATGGAACTGGCTAAAATATGTCATTTCCTTTTCACAGGAAATCCTGTTGTTCTGGGAAAAACTTTTCTTACAGTCTGAAGGTTGGACTGTTGTCTTAAAAATATCCTATGCAAGAGAGACCATCCGTATTTTCACTAAGGAAAACTGAACACAGGATCTAATTTTCCCAGGATATATGTAATGTAGTCCTTGCAGCATAGTCCTGGTATGTGCTTCCAGGCTTTATCTTCTTACCCAGATCCCAGGCTATGACGAAGAACATTTTTCTGTTATTCTGCTTCCCTCCTTTATATTTTTTTGTTAAATCCCATATTTTGCCAGCAAGATTGCTTCTCATAACAAACTCAGCAGCATTTGGACTATGGTTAGAAGGTTCTTATTTAATTACACTGCTGTTTATGGAGGGCTGCAGCTGAAAATGAGAAATAATGCATCAGAATCTTTTGGGGATTGTTGAATAGAAGCAGAACAAAGCTGTGCTGGAGCTCAGGCACTACAACTGTGTCCACAGGCTCGGGAGGTTCTCCAGTCTGGAATCTCACACACTGAACAAAAAAGAACAGATGTTTCTCTTTATTCCAAGTGCTCATGCCCAACTCACCCAAGGAGGAGACCAAATAAACCAAGGTAGCTCCTTCAACAGGAGAGAAACAAGCTCAGAGTCTCCATCATTTAAACAGAGGAGGACATAGACATGATCCACCACAGTTTAACAAAGCAGTGACAAATATGAGTAGGACATGAAACTGTGCAGTTTCAGTTTTATTTTGTATGTCTATATATTTACTGGATATTTACACTTTCTATACAGACAGTTTGGATAAAAGTGGTCTCAGTGTTATTGGTTCAGTTCTACAGAGCAACACCTTGGGTTTGGAATGAAGAGAGGAAAGAATTGAGCACAGCACAGAGTAATTGAAAGCCTGGGAGATATGAATTACCTTTCATTGTAATGGTTTAGATAATAACTTTCTAGGTTTATTTTTATGACTCAAGAAACATTTCTCTACTGGGAAGATATCACAGAGCTCTGTTTCTCTTTGATTCTTCAACTTTAAAGTTTCCTGAACCAGTCCTGTGGAAGGAAGAGAAAGTGACACTTTGTTGGATACCTATTGTGCAGCTTTATTTCCAGTAGCTCTTGGTGTGCAGCTGTTCTTAAGCCTAAAATATTTTTAATTTAAAACATGGCACATCTTTGAAGACATATAATTTCAAATGCTGCAGCCTACCTCTTTCAATGTGACTGTCCTGTGGCCTGATGATGAGGATGGTTTAAGCAATGAAAAAGAAGAAGGGATTTTGAGGACCTGCAGCAACAGATATAATGGCAAGCTAGGCACACTGGTTTTGAGCAAGTGACACAAGTTTAGGGAAAAAAATCTATTGCCAGAAGTCCCTAAGTAATGCAGGCATCCAAAGCTAGACCTCTTTTAGTTTTGCACAGGAGTAAAGGTGATGGGACAAGGGAGACTGAGTGAGAAACCAAGAAGAATCTGGCAGCTCAGAGGGATGTGTTAACTTGAAAAAAAAAAAGAGTCTTTGATTCAGGACAGCTTGTAAAGTGCTTCTGGGAGATGAAGTAGCTTTTCATTTCATGGCAAATTTTGTCCCCCTTGTACTGGCAGGCAGTGTGTGTGGGGCCCTGAAGACTACAGCTATGCAAAGAATCACTGGAAATGGGCAAATCAGCCCTGTCCTGTCAGAAGCTGTCATATTCAATTTGCTTTGTTAATAAATAGAAACTAAAATTAATGTGAATTGCATCTGACCAACAGAAATGCTTATTGAACATACATTGAACATATGTTCAGTGCATATTGAAAATGCCACCATTGTTACTGCATTACTTGCTCACCAAAAAAGGCTTCAAGGAGAGATGTTTCAAAGCTAAACTTAAGTGTCTGTTTGGTTTGAGAACAAAGGAGATTTGTAGTTTTCAGATCTAGGACAGTTTCCTGAGGCTGTACTGCTGTGAGAGCAAATGGAGTGTTCTTGCCTGGCTTAGATCTTGACTTCATGTTTAGGTTACCCATCAATATGTACATTTGCTGCCTTCCAACCTCGTGTTTCATTTGGATGGCTCCATTTTGGGTGCTGCTGTTTCCTTCTGGGTTGGCACCAACCCCTTGTGGTCCCTGCAGTTTTTGTGTCTGTGTGAACACATGGTGCTAGAGAAAGATTATGGACAATACCAGGAATCTGGGGGCATTTTACAGGTTGTCTGACCTGGTGTAACAAACCCATAGACTTACTGTTCAAGAAGGGCTATGGTAAAACTCTGCTGAAAGCAGAATGGAGTATTTCTGTGGGAGAGGAATGGACAAGGATTTGCTGCACCTCCATTTCTGTTTCTCACCTGTAGGAGCACACACAGAAATTTGGTGCTGTTTGGGTTTTTTTGATGAAGCTATGAAATTCTCTTCAGAAGATCCTTTTTATTTTTCTTTCTAGTTGATCTGCCTAGACTAGTGCCAAGGATGGTTTCTGAGACTAAAAGAGAGATGTCAGTGATGTTTTCTGTGTGGCAGAGCTCTCCTCACACTGAAAAGCAGGTTCTGCAGGACAGATTTCTTTCCAAGTGTGTGCTTGCTTTTGTAACACAAAGAAGTCCTAAGTGACAGAAAGATTTCTATGTGGAGAAGACCATAGCCATGATATTCTGCTCTGGAAACCATAGTGCCATGTAAGATCTCCTTTGGGAAATGCAAAGGTATCCTGATAGCTGAGGCTGATGCCAGCTCAGAAAGCCCTGAATTTCCAGGTAGACCTGCAGCCATAAATCTTCACTTTGCTCATTGGTCTCTCCTTTGATTTTTTCCAGGAGCTCTGACTCTGAAGAAGCATTTGAGACCCCGGAGTCCACCACACCAGTCAAGGCACCACCTTCACCTCCACAGCCACCCCCTGAAGCAGCAGCAGCTGTTGCAGCAGACATAGCAGAACAAGAAATAAAACCCCAGCTGCCCTTGGAAGACACAGGTAACAAGCTTGTCAGGAGTGGGACAGGGCACTGAGGAAGGTAAAGCTGCAGGGAGGTGTCTGTGTAAACACAGGCAAGGAATTGATGCTAAAAAAATGGCTTCTGGAAGATGGGTTTGTGTATGCTGGGTATTATCCATGCTGGGAGGAAAAATCCTGTCACCTCCTGGAATAAAGTATTGAAGAATCTGTCTGTAACATTGGATAATGATAAAGAAATGAGGAACTTTCTGGAAAAACCTTCCTCCCTTCTAAATGAAACCTCAGTCCCTCTTAAACTGTGGGAACTTTACAGAGGCAGATGGGTAGAAAAAGGAATCTGAGATACAGATGCAGGTACCTGGGTGAGCACCATTAACTGTGACAATTAGGAAAATGTTATTTTCAAATATATTGTCACCTGAAACAGAAGGTGAACAAAAAGTGCATTAGAGCAATAGAAATATTTATATTAGCTTCAAAGGAGGAACATTGGAATATGTGTGAATCTATGCATAATATATGTACATAAAAATTGGTACACACTGGGAAAGTAACCTTTAAAAAGGGAATATCGTGTTTTAAAAGACAAAGAAGTCTTTTCCCCCCCAAAAAATGTTCTTTGTTCTTCAAATTGTGTAATGGGGGAGTAGAAAGTACTCTATTAGCCCAAAATAGCTTTGTTTGGGCTGTCAGATGACAGCTCACCAGTTTAAGATTGAATTCTCCATTATGCTGTCTTTTTTCTCATCTGAAAGTCATCTTGATCACCTGGCTAAATTGTATAAAGGTAATTTTACTCTAATTACAGACTGATGTTCACTTGTATTTCATTTGAAAATATGCAAAGCACTGCCAGGTAGTGTTTGAAAGCTTCCATTTGAAGAGGGTGTGTTTAGCAATGTCCATGGCAGGTGTGTTGTGTTCTGAGGCTGTCCAGCTTGGATCTAAAGTTTTGGGAAAATGACAAATAAGACATCTCAAGCCACCGAATTTCTGGGACTTAAGCTTTAAAGAATGCTCTTTAAGATTCATACTTACAAGTTTTTAAGAAGCTAGGAAGAAGTTCAACGAACTAATTCCAGAAAATAAAACCTCCCTGATGCTTTCCTATCTGCTGTTATAGTTCTTCTTCACTGTACCAAACAACCTTACTGTTACTCCATCTTCTCTCCTTTTTCTAATCTTTTGCAATCTAGTGCTTACTAAATAAGTGCAAAGAGAACAAAAGAACACATATGCTAAACAGGACTGGAGAGTGTTTTTAATTACTGCAGTACATTATCTTCAAACCTTTGATTACACATGTGATTCTCATCTCCCTACATCACAAATCTCCCCCTCTTTTCTTTCAGATATTTCTGAAGAAATGTAGGAACTTGAATATATCTATTTATATTTGCCAGTGGGAACTATAGTGAAGGCCATTGGATGGCAGAGATGAAAAGATTTAATTTTGCAAATGAGACTTGTTCATGGGAGTCAAGCTGCCACAAACTAACAGGGCTGTGTTCAGCATTCCAAAATTATGCAAAATGCAGTTATACAACAGGGTAATTTTTGTGAGGAAAGGAAGATGTGTAATGCAGGAAAAATTCAGATGTAGGAGGACAACACAAAGCAACGATTGGGTGTGGAAATGTTTAGAAGAAATGAATAATATTCAGACTGTTGCTTAGCTGGTGGCATGCATCTTCAGAAATGTGAACAGTTAAATGTTTTATGCTTTGTAAACCACTTGAGGAACAGTTGCCTTGTAGTTTATTTGCCTCCTGGGTTGGGCACGTGGCTGCACACAAAGAGAATGAGTCCCTTCCTTGAGGGTTATGGGCAGGGTTCCTCCTTGGTGCTGTGCAGCTAAAGAAATAAATTGCAATAAAAGAGGAGGAAGGAACAGGGGCAGCCTGAGAGCCTGGCACTCACACTGGGAGAGGCAGAGATTTCCAGCTGGGTTTCTGCTTCACCAGCTGCATGGCTTTGTCTCCTACAGGAGTTTGGTGAAGGAGCTTGTGCTTGGGTGGAAGGAGGAAGCATAGTAAAGGTTTGTTTTTTTTAAAAAAAAAAGGATTATTTTATCTGTGTATGACAATGATTACTTATGCAGATGGTTCAGTTATGCTGCATGATATCATTAGCACAACAGCTGGACCCCACTGCTGGAAAGGCAAGAGGAGAGTTTTTAATTAGGTTGACTTCAACGCTAGCTTAATAAATATGATGAAAGTGAACTACAGCTAGGCTCATCCTGGGTTTGTGCCAGCTCCTGGTGGAGTAAAACCTGCTGCATGGCTCCAGTCCATCAGCAGCAGAGCAGAAGATGGGAGGTGATGCAGTCTGTGGGTCAGAATGGAGAGGAAGAGGAGTAACAAAGCCTCTGAACACAGAAGCATCACTAATGAGCCTGTCCATTCCTCTGCAAATATTTTTCTAGTTGGGAACATGGGTTATACTCTCCAGGAAAACAACTTTGAGAGTGCTTTTAAAATTATATTGTTATTTTGGTAGTATTTTAAATTATTGTTGCCTGTCCCATCAGCTTCTCAAAGTAGTGTCCTCCTGTGCCTTGACCCAGCCAGCTGAGCACCAGAAAGTGCCCCAAGCCCTTTCTCCCAAATACCCCCCTGTTTCTGTCCAGGAATTCCTGCCTAGGCAGGGGCATTTCTTCCACCCCTCTGCCACCTTTCTCAGTTAATTCATTAATTCAGGTTGTATACACAGGGCAGATGAGAGAACTGAAGTCCCCTCTAGGCATCACAGCCCATTGATCAGGATTTGGGAGACCTACATTTAGGTTCTTCTTGTGCCAGGGAAATTGAGGTCAGGCTTTCCAGTAGAGAGATGATGACCCAGACAAAGCAAATCAAAATTTTAGGAGGAAAACATTCCTCTTCCATGTTTTTCTCTTGAAGCCTGACACAGAAAATTTGAAAATTAGCTTTATATCCAAAGTATTCTCTCAGAATAAATGGCAGAAATTTTTTTAATGGTAATTTTAAAAATAGCACTACTATTTGATTTTATGACTTCAAAGGCATCTCATAACAAGGAGCAACTTGAAATAAAATGTGTTTCAAAAGTTCTAGTATTAGGTAATTCCAATTCCCGCATGTTATAGGCAAGACATACTTGTCTACTGAGTTATTTCATTATGAAGGAATATATGAGTGCAATGATGTATGCATTTTCCAATGATTTCTCTTTGTTTGCTTTTTTCTACAAAACAGATGGAATTTGATTTCTTCTGTATTTGATTTATTAGGTCTATTTGATCTGAGGTCTTCTTTGTGGTGATAAAGCTGTGTTGGTTTGCTATTGTACTGTTCATATCTTCCTCTCCATCATCTCTCCTGTTACTTCTACTGAACCAGTTCTGGTGTAATGCTGGAAGAGCCTCACAGCAGCATTTCAGTTCTACCAAAAGCCAGGTTTTCAGAGCCCATTTCACATTTTGCCTCCTGAAGAAACAATTAAAATTCCACAGTAGCGAGTCAAGCGACGCTCTGTGAGAATCTATTCTAGAAGTAAGGATTTGGTCAGAAGGAAGTCATGAAATGAGAAATAGAGGAAGATGAAAAAGCCCTGCAGTATGTGGAATACCCAAATTTAATGCTGTTTGGCTCTGAGCAGCTGGAAAGCCTTCTGCATTCCCTTAGCTGCTGTGATGTCTCCCTAACCTCAGCTCCACCACAGCCCATGTCCTGCGGGGCACCAGTTTATTTTATTTTATTTTATTTTATTTTATTTTATTTTATTTTATATTATTTTATTTTATTTTATTTAAATGCATGTTTGTGCAGGCTTTGAACAAGGGGCCTCAGTTCTTTTGAGGCCTTTGGTACTCGCTGGAAGGAAAACAGATCAGAGCTGCAAACAGTTTCTTGTTCAGGTCCCCCTTTTATTTCCGTGCTGACCCAGGTTTGTATGGCATACCAGAGCTGTGCTGGTGTTTACTGGGATGTATTCCCCTTTAGTGTCTGCCATTCCTGTGTCAGTGTAAAATGCACAGATCAATCTAACACTGGAGTTTTAGGGTTCTCTTTGAATCCCCTTAACAGAAGCCCCAGTGAAGCGAGCACCTTGCTGGCAAAGCAACTCTGAATTAATGACCACTCAATCAGGTTGAAACCAGGCCTAACCCAGCAGGGATTAAAAGTTAAAAAATAAACTGCCCTGAAGTGCTGCCATGTTATTAGCATTCATTTAGCAGGGAAAAAAACACACTGAAATATTATTATAATTGATATAGCTCGGTAAGCTTCCACAATCTTAAAAGAGAAACTGTGTAGCTGCCATTCCTTTGACAATCCCTGCAAATCTGTGGTGCCACTCCAAGGTACTGCTTTGGCACATGTGTCCAACATCCTTAATTCTTTTCTGTCCTCTGCATCCATAAATAATAATTCTTGTAATCTCCGTGCAGCCATGTAATTTCCCCTGAAACAAAAGAAAAATGTTTTTTTTTTCTTTTCTTAAGCCAGACACAGCTTCTGACTAAACGTAATTATTGATTTTTTTTTTTTTTTTTATTGCTTTTATGAACGTTAATGAATGTTCCCAGGCAAAATGGGAATTACTTTGCAAAACGTGTCAAGACTGGAATGAAAAAGACATGTAGACATTTCTGTGAAATCATTTAAGGATGAGAAAAGCATTCATTTTTGCTTGACTGTTTTCCTCTCTAATTGCATAAATTAAAAAACTGACAACATGAAGAATGCTGCATTGCTTCAATAGGAAACAGTGGGGGGTGGTTGTTCCAGTACATCTTGCTGGGAGCTCTGGCTGATCCCAGCTGGAGCTGGAGAGAGCAGTCCCAGGTCCCCAGGTCCCTGACTGGGACAGACACAGAGAGGCAGAGGTGACCATGTGCCATGCAGATAGGGACCAGTGCAATGACAGCAGGGGCAAAGCCTATTCAGAATTTGTACAGCATTTTAGGAATGAACTTCTTATGAACAGGAAGGCAGAAAGGATCATTATCTTGTTCCTTCCCTACCCTTTTTTTTTTTTTTTTTTTTGTTTAGTATTCACTCTGTATTTTTCTCCTTTGCTCAATATGGTTGTTATATCCCAAGTTAAGAGACTTCAAGAAATCTGCTTAGTATTCCACTCAATAAAAAACCCTTAAATAACAATGAAAAGCTTTTTGGTTCAACAGTTTTAGCATATGATTCTCTCTAAATTTTACTTTCACTAATGAGTTAGAACTGCACACTAAATAATTTGTGGGGAGCATCTCGATGCTTTTTTAAGGAAGATCTCCAACAGAGAATATTTCTACAGTCCTCTTAGTTGACTAATTTTCTTACCTTACCATAATTTATTTCCTCTGAAATTCTCAGTGATTCATTGTTTCATTACAAACAGGATTATGAGGGCAAAGTAAAGTGTATTGACTGCTTAGGGCAGTGAGAGGAGCAGCATTGATGGGTTGCAGAGAGGAAGCCATGTTCCTCTGGGAAACTGGTAAAAATAGCACATGGGAAACAAAACTTCAAATCAACATGTAATTGCTGAAGCACCAGTCAATTTACAGGGCATTTACTCCATAAGAGCTCTGACACAATTCTGTGAACTCTGTAATAGCAGAAAGCAGCAGTAATAAAGTGCTTGATGTTCAGTTTTTCTGGTATTTGGCATAGTTAGCACAGTATGGTAATAACTATGTCTTTAAGAGATAATAAGTTTAGGAGAGATGCTTTAGAGGCTTCTGCAAATGCATATTTTGTGTGTTGATGGAAGTTGCCTTGAAGCTTTTTCTGGGGAGAACAGAACTATTTTTTACCCCCTAATCTAGTTCATGGATTGGAAAGGTCGCTTTGGTTTCATAGAATCATAGAACCCTAGAATTAGCTGGGTTGGAAGGGACCTCAGAGATCATCAAGTCCAACCCTTGATCCACTCCCCCTGTGGTTCCCAGCCCATGGCACTGAGTGCCACATCCAGGCTCTTTTTAAATATCTCCAGGGACGGAGAATCCACTACTTCCCTGGGCAGCCCATTCCAATGTCTGATCACCCTCTCCGTAAAGAAATTCTTTCTAATATCCAACCTAAACTTCTCCTGGCACAACTTGAGACCATGCCCTCTTGTCTTGTTGAAAGTTGCCTGGGAAAAGAGCCCAACCCCCCCCTGGCTACAACCTTCTTTCAGGTAGTATGACCTTTAATCATCTCTTAGTCCATCTGTATGATTTTTAACTCTTCATTTTTTCTACTTGTAGTAATAGATTGCAGTAGAAATCACTAAGCTCCAGTTTTACAAAACGTGTTTGAAATTCAGAGCATTTCCTTTCTGCTCCCACAGGATTACCTCCAGAAACTCCAGCTGTACCTGATGTGTCACACACTGAACCAGTTGAAGAAAGCCCTTTCCGTCCCCCTTCCCATTCTTTTTCCACCGTCTTCGATGAGGACAAACCCATAGCCAGCAGTGGAACTTACAACTTGGACTTTGATAACATTGAGTTCGTTGACTCTCTCCATGCCTTAGGACCGAGCTCTCCAGACCTGAAGAATCGTGATCCCAAAGCCAATGTCCGAAGGAAATCTACTGATTCAGTCCCAGTTTCCAAATCTACGTTGTCTCGATCTCTTAGCTTGCAAGCAAGTGATTTTGATGGAGCATCTTATCTTGGCAACAGTGAGACATTAGCCCCAGCAGCAGATGTGTATGGTACTGGTTCAAGTAGTGCTTCCAGCACCCTTAAGAGAACAAAGAAATCCAGACCGGCTTCCATAAAAAAGAAGCAGTCAGCCAAAAAATCTCTGGATGCTCCACCAGTGAAGGAAACCCCACAAGAACCACCTGACCTTGGCCAAGCAGCTTGTGTCCCAGGTGAGGATAAAGAAGTCTTGGAAGCAAAGGCTGACTCAGTAAAGCCTGAATGTACTGAACCTTCTAAAATCTCTGCCGAGAAACAGGAGGCCTTGCCCGTGCCTGAAGGATCCAACCCTTTGGATCCGGAGACTTTTGAAGGGATTGGTGTCTTTAGCACTGGAGGCAGCAAAATACAAAACTCTCCCCCTGCCAAGAAGCAAACACTACCTCTGACCACGGCACCCCAGGCTGGGGAGGTGACTCCGCCGGACACAGGAGGACAAGAGGACCCTCCTGTCAAAGGCATTGCAGTGAGGCTGGAGTTTGATTATTCTGAAGAAAAAGGGGTGAGTGAAGAGCAGGAGGAGAGCACTCCTCCTCCCAAAAAAGCAGGTAAAAAGCCTGGTGCTAAAATGCCACTACGGAGGCCAAAGACTAAAAAGTCAGTGGAAAAGCTTGACAATGCTCCAACCACACCCACCAAGTCACCCGTTGATCCAAACGAAATCCCCATCACAAAAGGCTCTTACACTTTTGATATTGATAAGTGGGATGATCCCAATTTTAACCCCTTCTCATCTAGTACAAAAATGCAAGAATCCCCCAAACTGCCTCAACAAACATACAGTTTTGAGCCAGAGATGTGTGAGGACTCTACTGACCCTTTCAAGTCTTCTCCTAAGATAGCCAGCTCCCCCTCCAAATCTCCAGCTTCCTTTGAGATACCAGCCAGTGCCAATGAAACAAATGGAACTGAAGGAGACAGCTTGAATAAACCCGCAAAGAAGAAGAAGACTCCACTAAAAACGTAAGTTAAAGGGCAAAGTTGCTTCTGTATCCCTAGGAGTGCAGTCCTACCACTGAAGTCCAAATTTTAGTAATTTGGGGATGAATTTTATTGACCTCGTCTTGGGAATTTGATGCTGTTTAGGCTGAGTGAAGCATTCACACCTCTTCTGCTGAAGACTCAGTTGTGAGTCAGTGGTTTTGCAAATGGGACATGAAATAGCAAGGCAGGGACAAATCCCCTGTTGCACACAGGAGGAAGATGGTTTTATCTAGTGACTCACATTATTTAAAAGCAAATAACCTGAAAGAGGAGAGTGCAGTATTCAAACACAAATTTTTAAATACAAGACTGAAAAATGTGGAAAATTCCCTTTTCTGTGTAAGAGCTTGCAGTTCTGCAGAAGGGTTAAAATCTGCTAGACTGCCATGTGTTTGGGAAATTTTAGGCACAGTTGACAAATCACAGGATAAATTCTCTAGTTTGGTGTATTTAGGTATTTAATTGATGATTTCAATAGCTGGTTTAGTCGATTCCATGGTTAACTTGCTGGTGAGCATCTTTTCTCACCCATTCAGTCATGGTTATGTTGTAAGTTTATATCCCATTTATCTGAAATTGTTAATCTGTCTGTATTTGTAAGAAAGTATCTCAGGGCATGTCCCTTTATGATTTAAATATTTCAGCTAACAAAAATGTGACTTAAATATTACAAAAGCCTGACAGTTTGAAGATAACCTGTTTAATGTAAAGCAGTATAAAAATCACCTTTATGGAGTGACACAGAGATTATTCAGCTTTTTGCTGAGCAGCCTGCTGCCCTCTAGCCATCTAATTCATCTCCTTTGCCAGATTTGAGGAAGCTTGTGCCATTTTGGGGGCTTAGGGGCATTTGTGACTTCTGAAAATCATAGAGCACTGTGTAGTTGAGTTGAGTTTGAGTTTTGCAGGTGTTGCTTCTCTTTGAGGTATGCCTGAAGTTACAGGAAGATGAAGGTTGGAGTTCAGATGCATGCTAAGCTGTCACATTTTCTGAGCCTACAGTCCAAACTGGATTTTTCCAAAACAAGAGGGCTTGTAAGTCTGACTGCAAGAGAGGAACATTCTGGATCTTACTGGGACAGTGCAGAGAGAGAGAGAGAAGGGAATTGTAATATCACCAAATGAATAAGTCTGATATTTGTAGCCAGTCTCCTGGTATCTCCCTGTAGCTGCAGTGGAGTTGAAAAACCTCAAGTATAAATCCCTTGGATTCACCCATCTGCAGTGAATAGTAGAATCAATTCCAAAGTTGTTGGTTTAGGGACAACATGAGTTTACAAAAAGTTTGCTGAACCACATCCATCTTTGGGAAAACCCATCACAGGAAGGCCCTGTCCTACAGTCAGAGTTGACTGTTGCTCTTCATCATGGTGAAACTACCCCAGGGCAGAGCTTCCCAGGGCTTTGGTCAGGAGGTCTGCAGGAGTTCCCAGCCCTTCCTGGGACTGGGTTCACTGCATTGGGTGAATTCTGCTCACTGCAGCCTCCTTAACCTGCTTTTGTTGGTTTCTAATAAAAGAAGAGAACCTGCATATTACCACACAGTGCTGCTTGGAGCTTTGATATGCTAGGAGAAAATTAGCTTAAGGGTTGTTGGGGGGATGCCAGAGGCTCTGTTTGGCTCTGTCTGTGGTCTCTCCACAAAAAGATCCCTGGGAATGACTCTTCCACAGGGTCTGTTGCAGGAGAAGCCTTGGCCAGGAAGGGAGAAGGGATGTGGGGTGCAGGACCCTTCTGGTGCTGCTGTCTTGGTGGGATGTGAGAGAGAAGGCACTGCAAGATGCTTCAGTTACAAGGGGCCTAAAGGGGAGGCTGTTTGAATTAGGAAATGTTATTGTAATATACCAGGACTTGTAAATATGCACTAATTAACAGTTTTGTGAAGCCAGGGAGATTTATTAGGTCTGGAGAGGTCTGGAGAAATGCAGCTGGAGGGACCAGTTTGAAAATGTGTTCCTTATCCAGTAAGACAGTGATTTCTAGGTTAGACCTATGGGAGGTGAAGAAGCCAGGCATGAATTTAAGCCATTACTGCTTTGAATTTGTGCCACAGGCAAGGTCTTACCTGTTTTAAACAAATCATCAGGTTTTATTCTGGAGTGAAACCTGCAGCAGTTTAAATGTTGACCTCTGTGTGAAGAGATGAAATTTTTAAAAGAGATGTCAGCACAATGCAAATTACTCTTTGGTTGTATACCTAAGTGCTGAGCTGTCTTGAGATAGATCAGCTTGCTCAGATGATGCTGAATGAAGAGCAGCAGATGCCTGCAGTGTGCCTGCTTGTAGTGGATGTATAAAAATAAATGGCTTGTACAGACCCTGGAAACTGTTGGATGATTGGAGGCTGCCTTTAGAAATGCAACGTGCCAACTTTCAAGGGTATTGCATGTGAGGAGAGCTGATAATAAGCAAGATGAAAACTTCTCTTAGCCTTACTTGTACGGCAAGGTTTGCTTCTGGGTTTGGGACAATCAATTTGTTCTGTAAGAACACAAACTTAGGTTTCTGTGAGAGCCAAAACAGATGAGGTTTAAAGAAATGTAATTTTTTGACTTTGGTAAATGCTTTGACACGGTCAAGTAGCTTTTTCTGTGCTCTGGTAACAAATCATCAGTCACAAAAAGCCTTGCATAACTGTGCTCTTTCCCTCAAGAGCAGTCTTACATCCCAGATAAAAACAAAGGCTGTGTTTTAAAAAGAAAGCAGGTGGCTGCCATCAGGGAAGACAAGGACTTTTAGTTTGTTGACAGGAACTTGGAGGCCTCAGCTTTGAAAAATGTGTTTTGTAAGATGAATGCACCTTGAAACTCTAACATTGAATTTGAAAGCATTAAAGGACTTGATGAATATTTTTTTTTCTCCCCATGTATTCTGCAATAAAAAGTAGGTGTTAATATTATAAAGGTAGAAAACATGCATGATCAGATTGTCTTAACATATTAACCAAGTATTTGTAGGTTTATCTTTTTTGTCAGTTCCTTCTGTCTGTCTCTCTTTTCTTTGTCTTATTTGTCTTAGGATGGTAGAAGATGTGATGTCTGTATGTTCTCTGTTGTAAGTAATTCTAAGCTAACATTTCAAGTTTCCTCTTTGACTTATGGGCTTTTTAATTTTACTCCTTTATTTTGCAGCATGATCAGTTACTGTTCAGCATGAAGCTTTTATGTTAACTATTTCACCTCACTGGCACATGTGAAGGTTATTTTAAGTAAGATCCCTGGCTGTGAATGAGTTTGAGGGATCTATTACCTCATTACCCATTTGCCTATCCAAGAAAATCTTCTTTTTAAAAATGTAGATTTTACATCCTTGAGCTAAAATATGAATATTTCTGCTGTTGTACAATATTGTACAGCCAGTCTTTCATAAATACTGCAAAAAGTGCTTCTCCTTCTTAAAGGAATAAATTATTCTAATTACTTCTAGTATCGTAAATAGAAATTTAGTAGTATTGAACACACCAATACTCAGCTGTCCAATTTCTTTTCCCCTCTGGATGTGGTATTGATTTAACCCTCTAAATTGAAAGCCACTGTTATAATTTTTAGTGTTAATCTTGCCATTCATTGATCAGGGATGAGCTGGTGGGCTCTCACTTCAAATATTAAGTCCTTACTGGCAAATTTGATATGATATTTTTCTTTCTTTTCTAATTAGTAGCAAAAAATGTGTTTGAATAACTCTGGCAAAATCCATCAGGAGGACAGGTGGATAATTGGTTTATTGCCTTCTTAGAAAATATTTTAACCAATTGAGAATGAACACAAAGGCAACATTCATAATTATATACCAAGAGATAATGTTTATTCTTCATTCCTTTTGCCTCATTGAAACCTATGGGGGTTTGGAGGGCTACAGTGTCCATGCTCCCAGTCTGTGGGATACTGTGAAGTGTCAGGGGGACTGGAAGCAGAATTGCCATATTTTTTGTTGTATTATTTTTTATTTAAAGAGGGAAGGGGTCCATTGCACACATTTCTAATGAGAGACCTTTGTTCTGGCAGCACCTACCTCAGCTGCTTTTAGTTACTCCACAAAAAACAAATACCAGGTCATTTTGTTTTGGTTTTTCCTAATGATTTGTGGGGTCAGCTGGAGCTGACTGCCTGAGTTTATCAGCTTTAATTCTCACTTACGCATGTTTATTAAACCTAATTTTAAGATGGGAAACTGAAGCAGACAGAAGCTGAACAATTTGCTTAAGGCCCCTGGGATCTGAGTTGCAATTGAGCAGCGTGGTTGTTCTGTAAACGTGTTGGTAGTTGGCATGAAAAATATGGCAAACCTGCTTTTTTGTTCAGCTTTTGGGGAATTGAGGCTTGTTCCATGTGCATGACAAGAATATGTACCTATGGCATGTTTCTCTGTGGTGCTGCTGCCTAATGGATGGGATTTTCAAGCAGAAGGGCTTACAGAGGTTGCATTGTCTGTGGCTGTCTCTTGCTAAGTGTGAAATGACCCAATTCTCACCAGCATTACCATACTAACGGTTTGAACTTTATTTTCAGTGATACATTTAGGGTGAAAAAATCACCAAAAAGATCCCCACTATCTGATCCTCCTTCTCAGGTAAAGCACTGCCTTATTTTCATGCATGTAATCTGTGTTCTTGTAGGGGGAAAAAAAAGGGAAATTTGATTTATTTCATTGTAGAATCGCACATTTAATAACAGAAGGGGTTTTTTTATAGATAATACAAGCATGCTGGTGTTCAAGTACAGCAAGTATAGGCTATAATCATAAAGTATTAAATTTTTGTCTCCAGAACATCTGTTAAAACTAGCATTTGCTCTGGGAGTTCCAGTTAGATTCTTAGTGCATATGTTTTGGAAAGCCCTGTGTTACAGTGGAGCAAAAATGTGAATAAATGTCTTCAGTCGTTTGTCTATAAAACTAGACATAATTTTTAGGTTTGGGTTCTCTATTTTTTTGGAATTTTTAGATTAGCAAGCAAGACACTAAATACATCAAACTGGTGGGCTAGAAGGGAAATAGAATTTAAAGAAGTGGGTTGATCTGCCAGGAGCATGTTCTTCATATAAACTACTGGCAGGTGGTTTTCTTGGAAGAAGTTAACAAAAGCTGTTCTGCCTATAAAGACCTAAGTGCTTTGATGTAGCACAGCTCCTTCCATGCTGCTGTTCATCTCCCTGTTATCCATCCCACCCTTTTATTTATGCTGCTTGACAGCCTAGAAGTGTAGAAAGGGTTCATGACCTCACAGACCTATGGAGGTTTTCTCCCATGAGGAAAGCCTAAAAAGTCACTTTTGGCAGTCAAAGTCTTCAGTCGTGGGTGCTGTGTGCCACTTATGTCAAGTGCCTAACAGATCTAAACAGCTCTGGATTTTCTTTTTTCCTTGTTAGCAAGGCAGCTTTGCATTGTCAGTGTTTGTCACCAAAGACCTTAGTTATGCTGGGGAAAGCTGCTGCTAGTAGAGTTCTGAATGAAGCACATTGATATTTCTCATTAAGTATTTTGTACAGAGCTTCAGGAAAGAGTAGGGAATGAACAAGGTGACTGTGGCCATCCAGAGGAAATTAAGGAGTTGACTCTTCAAAGATAACAGAATTAATTGGTGCTTGTTTCCTGCAGGATCCCACTCCACTGCCCACTCCAGAAACACCTCCTGTCATATCCACCGTGGTTCATGCAACAGATGAGGAGAAACTGGCATCCTCAGTGACCAGCCAGAAATGGACCTGCATGACTGTGGACCTGAACACAGATAAACAGGATTACCCACAACCATCTGATCTCTCTACATTTGTTAACGAGACTAAATTCAGCTCTCCTACAGAGGGTATGCTTTGAAAAGGACTCTCTGCATCCCGTTAATGTTAGATTTATTGAGAAGAGAGGGTTTGAGTTGGTTTGAGGATATTGGTATGTGTTTTGAATGCAAACTGCAGTATTTGGGAATGGTTTGGAGCCATCTGGGGAACTTGGCAAAGATGGGGAGCAGAATGTATGACTCCCTGGAGTTTTCAAGAAAGAATAGAGAGGAAACTTAAAGGAAAATGAAAGACAGGCTTTTGCTTCCTCTGTATGGTTAACTGTGCTACCTGCTCTCTCTCTGCCTTCCTGGGAGTCTGGGCTCTTGGTTGCTGTTCTTGGATCCAGAGTCACTGACCTACAGGTTTTTCCTGGGTCTGTTCCTCTAACCTGAATGAGAGGAGGTCCCAGGTGAAAATTCTGCTCGTAGTTTGTGTTGTGCATTAGGGTCCTCACCATGCCATCTCTCCCTCAGGGTCCTAGGATCCAGATATCTTTATCCAGGATATTCCCTGTGTAAGATAGTTACCAGATAAAATTTCCTTCTGGATAAGTTTATGAAGATTCCTCCTGTTGTACTTTCTTATCAGGAGTTGTGAGCTAAAGCTGGAAATTTCCTTTAAGAGGACTGTGCCCCCAGGTCTGTGAAATGTGGAAGAGACAGATTTTAGAAAATGTGTGTGTGGCCTTCCTTGGGGTTACCCAAGGGAATACTTCTTTGGAACATCTGCTCCAAGGGCAGATTTTCAGCTTTGTGGGTGGGAAGAATATGTATGAGTTTAACTTGGCTTACACTTTTTCTTTTTGACCAGAATTTATTTTTTTCCCTAACCTTTCAACCCATGTCCCAGTCTACCATTAAAGCTACTTTATGCCATTTTAGGATGGGTCTCAGGAGTTTTTGCCTAATGAAGAAGTGCCAAACTTTTAGGTCAAATGTGTTTGACATTAAAAGTCATGAATAATCACAGTGGGTTTAATGGGGCTGCACATGTTCATATGCACGTGCTGTTACACAAGTTTGTATGGCCTGGGGTTTTTGGAAATCTGTTGAGTCTTCTGTAGAGATAAGTATTTCAGTCTGATTAAACCTGTTTGGCTCTATTGTCAAATTATAAATTTTAGACATCGGCTTCACTTCACTTCTAGTAAAAAAATAATAATTTAAATATTTTTTTAGAAAATAATCCCCCCCAAAATCTTGGGGAAAATGGAGATTATAAGGAAGGAAAAGGAACAAAAGAACAGTGAGAGATACTCTAAGGCAGTCATTTTAACTATCAAAGTGGGTAGAAGAAAGTGAGCAAAGCTCCTAATTAAATGCTAATTGTCTTGTCTCCTGTGTGCTGCACGGTGTGGTTGGAGTTTCAGATTACATCCTCATTATAACCAACAATGCCTCCACTTTTCAGAGCTCTTAAAAAATACTATTTTTTTTTTTTTCCCTTGACAGTCTTGCCCCTGGGGTGCTGTGAAATTTTTGAAGCCATTCCAGGGCTGTTTTTCTGGGTGAATATTTTCACCCCTCTCCCAGATACTTGTTTGAGTGTTACCCTGTAACCTAACACGGCTTTTGTACAGATGCAGCTACAACTCCTGAGTCAGCCTGTACATCCAGCTCTCATCTGTTGCATGGGCTGCTTGTAACTGCTGCCATTTCCCTGCTGCACAGGCCAGAGAAAAAGAGTGATTATTAGCAGAAAATTCTCATGTAATCTTGCAGATGTTTGTGGGAGGAGTTGGAGGACGTCACTTAGTAAGTCTGCTCTATGTATTTATGAAAGATAATTATGGTTATCCTGGGCATTTGTAGATTTTAAATGTCTAAAGATAACTGGAGCCTAAGGTTTTGGAGGGGAGATGATGTCTTATAGCTACCTAGGAGAGGAGATAGTGTCTGTAGTGTCTAATTACATTTGAACCTCCTGGGAGCACCGAGATGAAACAAACTGCTTTTAGTGAGCTGTGTTGGTCCTTTTGTTTCCAGCTGAAGTATTTCCACCTGTACAGTCAGGGTATTAAATATGTGCTGTCCCAAAAGGCAGTTGGGATTGCAATAATTGCAAAGCCCCTGCCAGCCCTACAGGCAGCTGGAAAGTCTCTGTTGGCTGTGCCAGCACAGGACAGGGCTCCTGCCCCAGGGAGGGTTTAAATCCTCACCCCCCCATTGCTGTCTGGGATGCTAAAGATGCCCCATAACCCTTGGGGATGAACCTCACTGGGTAGATGAAATGCAGAAATGTTGTTTCAGAGCCCTGGACACTGTTATTGGGGTATTTCATGCTTTTTTCTGCAATGCCGTGTCCAGGAGGTGGTGTCAATCTCATCAGTTTTGGTTTTGCTTTTTCACTAGGAGGAAGCTTGTCTCTGATTCCTTATCCATCTTGCCTGGCTCCCTGTTATCATTAAAAACATATGGTGCTAGGGATTTAAATGTGAGGAGCCTGCTGTTATAATATCCTCTTCACTCAGATGTTTTACTATTGATCATCTCCCACGTGTCAGGCAATGAGAGTTTGTGGCTGTTCTTCCTCACTGACAAAATACATACATTTGTGGAATGAGAGTGCTTGGACACTATGGTGCTTTTTGCTATAAAAATATTGAACATTTTAAACTTACATTGCATCCTTTGAAGCTTTTTTTTTTTTTAACAGCACAGGTAACAGATTATCATTAGGGTTGATTTGTTTTTGAAGAACAAATGTTTTAATGCTGGTTACCTTCTTCCTGATAAAAGCCCTACCCTTCAGAAGCTGCCCAAATCTAGAAGAATTCTAGTCCGTATTTCATGGTGAAGGAAAGGGTAGTGTACTAATTCATTAGAATGTACCTGCAATGGAAATGAAATTAGGCAAGTGGTTTATGGAATTAACTCGTGGAAACAATAAAATAAGCACTAGGACAAATTAATTACATTTTAAATTTTGAAATTAAGGTCATTATTTATTTTGTCATTATTTATTTTTGGAAAATATTTTGTCATTGAACAAAATTTGCTTTTTTTTTGGGTGCAGGAAGGTATGCTGTTTTCCATTTTGCTGTGTTTTATCTGTCTGCCTTTGTATCAGCTGCTGGGTCACCGTGGATTGGAAAGAAATGCTGGTTATTCCCTCCAGTGTAATTATGAGATTAGAAGTAGAGAAGCAGTAAAGATTTGCATTTTTATTAGGGTTTAGATTTAGATTTCTTTGTAAATCTTCCTGCCTTAGGCTTTTCCTCTGAAAATAAAATGTGAAAACAGCCCATTGAGCTGGACTGCTGTCTCACTTCTTGGTCAATGACCAGGCAGGCAGGTTATGTATCTTTTTATCTTAATACCATGGTAGTCCTTTTAAATAAACAATTAGATGATAAACATTAAGAAACAGAAATTACTTCTTTTCTCAACATCTATCAGAAACTTTCTGTGTACATTAAAGGAAGCTGTATCAGCAATACCAATGATTGAAAGATGTGTTTTCTGTCATTAGATGGTGTGATGGAGGAGAGTTAGGTCTCTGTTCTCTGGAAGCACAGATAACTTTCCTTGTTGAAAATCAGTGAAAATCAGTGAACCTTCTGCTTTCTCTCTGTGTATTCTATTTTTAATACCTCTTAGAAAAGCATTGAGCAGTATGGGAGTGGCCCTTGTAAATGAGAAGAGATCTCGTTTTCTTCTGCAAAAATAATTTCATGGCATGTATTGAAATTTGTCTTTCTTGTTTCTGTTGCAGAATTGGAATATGGCAACTCATATGAAATAGAATATATGGAGAAAATAGGTTCCTCTGTGCCTGTAAGTTTTCACTTCCATTTTCATTCATTTGCATTCCCATGTCATATTATAATATAGCATCCTGTTAATGCCATCAGCCTCACTCCCCTTGAAATAAATTACAATGTGCCTTCAGCAGATCTGCAAACCCAGTTCCTTTACATTGGCATAACTGGGATAAATTGCATGTGCTTTGTTGCCCCATCTCCTGTAGATCTTGTTCCATTTTATCATTTTAGTTTTAAGCTAGCATTATAGCAATTCTTTCTGGAGATAAAAAGCAAATTAGTATTTCCAGTGGTGTAGAGTACAGAGCTGTCTACATCAGCTGTTGGACTGTTTTAAGAAACTGAGGGTAAAACTTTTAAGAAGATGGGGGGAATCAGGAGAGAATACCAAATGACTGTGAGATCTGCCATAGTGTACATTATCTGTTGGTTTGCCTGACTTCTATTGAATTTATGGATTCAAAAGCTTGACAAGATCCAGTGGGGGTATATCCACAGGGGAAGTTAGAAAAATCAAGTGTGTATGTCAGGGGTTTAAACTGACAAGAAGTTTCAATGAATATTTTAGTGACATTTTCAGTCAAAGGGATGCCTGACAGGACCAGAAACCTGATTAGCCCCAAAGTGGGAGAAGAAGAGACATGACAAAGAGTGAACAGTTCAGATTTTATTCTTTAATGGTTTCTTCCTTTAAGGAATCATCTCAGTGTCAGCTAGCATAGGCTATCTTACAGTCCTGTATTATTAGCTGTCTGTCAAGTCATTTGGTCACTTCAGGCTTCAAGTAACCTGAATGAGCCTTAATGGGGAACAGTTGAATTACTTAATGAGTCTCTCTTTTCCTGTTGCCAGCAGGATGATAGCACCCCGAAGAAACAATCTTTATATCTAATGTTTGATGCGCAGCAGGAGAGCCCAGTCAAGTCCCCTCCCATCAGACTGTCTGATTCCACAACACCATGCTCAGGGTATGTGACTGCAACCAAATTCAGGGAAATGGGTTGCCATCATAGCACATACACAGGCAGTTCTGCCTCTCTCTGTCTCTGTGTTGCCAAGATGTTTAAAAATAGATTCCCATCTGTGTACACACAATAGAGAACAGTGAGCAAAAAGCTTTTATAGTGGGAAGGAACAATGACATATATTTCTCCTTCATATCCTCACTAAATAGAGTCACAGGGACACTGTTTTACTAGACTGTGTTTTCCTACTTGAAGTTTTTTTTCTCAGATACTGAGGTCATTTTCATGTCAATCTAGAAAGCTCTGAGTTGCAACTTTTCACTTGACCTTTCCTAAATACATTTTTCTGACCAAGGAGTCCAACTCACAAGTACAAGACGTGGGGGTTGTATTTACTTCCAAAGATTTTGCTTGTTAATGACATCTGCTCTTGTTATTCAGAGTTGGGAGAGGTGTGGGTCCCAGTGAGAAAGAGGTAAAAAGACAAGTGAGAAATATTTAAGGAAATTGCATGACATTTCTGATGAAACTGTCTCTGGTGCATTGCTTTGAAAGGATATTGCAAGGTGGTATGAGATAGTGCTGTTGGGGAGAAATGATGTGTGTGAGTCTATGTGTGTGTGTATATATATATTTATATATATATATAAACATATGCACACAAAGGAAGGTGTACAAGAGGACTTGCTTAGTTGTTACAGAAGCAGAATTGCAAGGGCCTTGTGCTTCATCCTGAAAGCATGTACACAACCTGTTTCCAGGTCAAGTTTTGAAGACCCTGAAGCCCAGCAATCCTCTGGAATGAAAATTCAACATCCAGCTTCCCGAGTCCTAGCTGCCAGCCAAGAGGCACATTTACAGTCACCTGACAAGGCAAAGCAGAAAGACCTAGAGGCCATGACCCTAGGAACAACTCCAGAGGCTATTGAAATAGTAAGTCATTTCTGATAAGAGAATGGGAATCATTTTTCTGTAGAAGTTTCTCTTGTCTTGTAAGAGGTAGCAAAGGTGGATCTTGAAAGTAGAGTAAAACTCAACATGATACAAGTTGATGCTTCAACATTTGCATTCTGAAATTCATTGAAGTTTCCTCAAGGCCTCCACTTTTCCAGGCAAAGTTGTTTCAGCAATGCCTACAGCACTGGGTGTGCTAAGCTATATTTCAGTATGTTTACCAAGAAGCCAAAGCAAGCAGCATCTCTCTTTAATGCTCTGATTAATGTGTATTAATAATGTTGATACCAACAGGAATACCTGAACTGAACATAAGCTATTGTATGAACAAAACCTATGGCAACTTTGAAAACAGCAGCTCTCAAGTTCCTAATATTACTTCATGTTAGTCCTAGGAAATTTACTCATCTTTTGAAGCAGGAAGAATTGTTCTTGATGTTTGTCCATTTTGTCTGTTACACCTATGAATTGTGTAATCCAAAGTATGATACTTTTGGCCTGAACTACTTGGACAAAATCTTATTCGTGCTTATTCTGTATCCTCCTTACTCTTCAGACATCTCCTGAAGACTCCTTTGTCTCTGCTGATGCTCTTCTCAATAGGATATCTAAGAAAACCTCAATATGTGATCAGCCTGAATATCTAGATCCTGATTTAGCAGAAAAGAACCCCCCAGTATTTGCTCAGAAACTTCAGGTTTGTAGCAGAAATATAAATGTCACTTTCCTTTGTCTATATACATGTAGAGGAATGCTTTGCCTCACCTGAAAGGGGTATGGGGAAGCTTGGAGGGGAGGTGGAAAAGAAGCAAAATAATGATATGAGTCTTTTCAAAGTAACTTTGGCCTTTCAGGAATTTAAGGAACAGAGATATTTTAATTTAATTAATTTAATCCATAAACTTAAATTGCATCAACGTTTTTATCTGTCCTATACCACAGATGTGTATATTTCACAGATGAGTTTACAAAGCAAATCTTTTAAGCTAGAACACAAGACTTGATATGTGGAGAGCTGTCTTGACAACCTGGCCTCAGTTGGTCTGTATGCATTGATTCATTTTCAGAGATTTAGGCCCAAATTCTGCTGAAATGCAAATTAAGCTTTGTTTTTCTAGTCATTTATGCAATGCAGGACTTGGCACAGCTTCTTCCAGGAGGAGGAAATTGATCTGCAGACCAGTTCTGTATGTCAGGACATATTTTCTAGAATATTTATAGTGAAATATTTAAACAGCAAGGGTTAAATTGAGAGTGTCAGCTGGCAGAAATTCACATGAAATGAAAACCAAAGGAAGGGAATCTGTAAAAAACAGCTTCAGCTTTGGAAAATGTTCCTTTTGTCCAAAGCATTGTTCAGTCTTACCCCCTAATAAAAATTGGTTTTGTCTACAGCTACCTCAAAGCTAATTGGCAGCTGGAGTTTTATATCAATGTTCTGGGCATTAAAAGACTAGAGGGTGTGTTGATCACTCAGGAATTTTCAGAATTGTACATTTAACATACAACATTTCCATTTTCGAATGTGCTAAACACCTTCGCTATGTTAATTCATTTTTTTCTGTGGCTTGCTGACAACCAAACACTTGACAGGAGGAGTTAGAGTTTGCTGCAATGAGGATAGAAGCCCTGAAGTTAGCCAGGCAGATTGCCCTGTCTTCTTTCCACTCCAAGGTATCTGGTTTGTGCCTGCCATGTGTGTGTGAGTGTGCACAGACTCGACAACAGAGTGATGCTTTTTCTTTAACAAGGTAACTGAGGCTCTCAGAGGGCAGTGCTGAGCTGGCCACCCCTTGGTGTGACCCCCAAGAGCATGCTGAAAGGGGTGCTGCACACAGAAATGCTCTCACCTGCTCCACTCACAGAGTACTGCTACATCCACATTTAAAAAAAAAACAAAAAAACCCCCCAAAAAGGCAGGTTTGAAGGCAAGAAGCAGGCACATACCCTTCACAGGAGACGTTCTGCAATCCAGGTGGCTGTTTGTCATTTGCCTACAGCAAGGTTTGACCTAAAATAGTTGATGGCAAAACAATATCAAGCCTACTTCTTATGAAGATGCTATAGATTTTGACTGCAGGGAGATTTTGGCTTTTGTTGGTATTTTCAGCTTGAAATCAGACACCTTGGCCCTCTGAGTTTAGAAGGGAAAAATTCAATCAACCCTGCCTTCAGGCATCTAAAGAAAGGGACTACAGGAGGTTTGGAAGGGCTGTAAAGCTCCCAAGGATAAAAGGCCTCCCAACATAATGTCTTTATTCATGAAGATCTAAACCTTTTTTTTTTTTTTTTTTTAAATATATGTTGCTCCTTCCAGATTGTTCTGGCTAGTTCTTCCTCAGAGAGCTGCTTTGCATTGCTCTGGGGGTGGACGTGACCCTCACTGTGTTTGGGAAGGGGTGGCAAACCTTGCTCTGATGCAATGAATTTACCTGGGTACACAGCCAGTTTCATGGTGCTTTTAACAAAAAATTCAAGCTAGAAATGTGAGTGGCTTTCTTGAGAGGTGGTATCAGCTGCATGGGTTGCTGATGGGATGGCAGTGTCCTGCTGCAGTGAGATATTTTATGAGGAAGATGTGCTTCTGACATGTCCTTCTCCAGTGACCTTTCTCTTCTTATACTGTCCATTAAAAAGTCAGCTCTAATCTTTTGCACTATTCTATATCATGACTTTGTTGCACCATAACAATATTTGGGTTGGTTATAGGGTAGAGTTTCCTGGTGCTTTAAAAATCAGTCATAAAGGATCTAGTTCATAAAAATAAAGATTTTTTTTTTAAGATTAACTGTACTTTTATGAAAAAGTACTATATTTGATTTATCTCACTTGCTTTATATAGCCCATGAGCCAGCTCTTTCTGTGGTGCACATATACTTACCAAAGTAAACTCATTCCTTACAGATTTATGGAATCTTGTATATAATCAAGAAAAACATGTCATTGTCTTCATTAGATACAAGATTAACCTTCTAATTAAAGGGATGAAAAAATAAGTATCATTTTCCTGTGTGAGTACCAGCCTGTGTATGACTGTGAGCCGTTGCTGTGTTGCCCTGAGGGGCTGGTATCAGAAGGGGGTCAGGTGGGATCCTCTCTGAATCTTCTCCACCTCCTTCTTCCCTCTCAACCTTCTTGTCCTCCCAGCACTTTGCTGTAATATGCAGTGATCAGGCTCTCCAGCACCAGGGAAGACTGGAGATGAAACAATAATCCCTAATAGATGCTCTTCACAGGTTGTAACCTGCTGTTAGACACCTGCATTTTTGCCACCAGTCAGAAAGTCACAGAACTGCACTATTTTATGCTGAAGAGAATGGGTTTGGATGTTTGTGAATTCTTGTGTTACCTAGGGAAGATTCTGAGCTGCCAAAATGTTCTGGTATGTGTCTGAGCACGTGCAGTTGTATTTTAAAGATGCTTTTTAACATCATTACAGCATTTTCCTTAGAACAAGTTTATGAACTCTACAGAATTTAAAGACAGTGAGTAGACTTCATCTAAGTTCATAGAAAATGCCATTTATCTGAATGAAAAAGCAAAACAATAAATAGTGATGAGGAGGGAAAGCAAGCAAACCTCCATCCTCTGACAGGGAATGGGTTGCATTTTGACATCCACAAAGCCCCATGTGGATGCAGTCCCAGGAATGCTTTTAGCTTCACACTGGGGGTGTCATGTTAGGCTGGAAAGGACTTTTTGTACTTGTATAACTTTACTATTTCAGGAGCAAGCTGCTAATGTTAAATTAGGTTATGATGACAGACCTTGTGACCTACAGTGGCTGATGCCCTGGATTAAGTATAGCAAGACACACCAGATGACTGCACTGACTTAAATTCAGATACAAACTGGCAGAATTCCCTACTGGGTGGCTGGCCACAGTTCTTTTCTTAACATTGTATAATTACATTTAACATTTGCTAAACCATTACAGGATGGGTGACAAGAATAGGATGCTAAATAAAGACACAAACACTTCTAGTGGCAAGTCAGGTCACCTAAAATAAAGATTAAATGCAAGTGTTTTCTGCTAGTGCTAGGACTGAGAATAAGGAGGTGCAGGTTGTTTTTTTCAGACAGAGAGAAGTAATTTGGCCACTCCCAAACTTCTCATCACAGACTTCAGCAGCACCAAGGCCAGTTGTCTCTTTTTACCTTGCCAAAGGTTTCTATCTTCCAGCATTGAAATGACTGGACACTTCTCTCTGGCATTAGGTCTGCATTAGGATGTTGTGTGGCCATTTTTAATAGTTTGAACTTGAACAGAAAGCAGATGGGGTTTGTGGCCACCACCCTCCAGATGCTGAGGTAGAGAGTTGGGGTGTTGATAAAAGATCCAAGGAAAGGGGAGAAACTGAGAGGAAAAGCATCAGCACATCCTGGCTTTGGAGGGGGGTGGCTCTCAGGGTAGGGAAGGAGGAATTCTTCCTTTAAATGGGGTTAGCATTTTTTCTGATGAAACTTTACAAGCAGAGAACTTCAGCTTGATTTTTACTTGCTTTCCAGTATATTTGCAAGTACAAATAGGTCTCCTTTTGCCTCCAGTGTCCTGCCTGCTCACAGATCAATCAGTTAAAAGTGGAGGGTATCTGATATGCACCCAGGCAGCATTTGAGTGCTTGTAAAGGGCAAGCTAACTTTCAGCAGAGGTAAATACATATTCCTCCTTCCCTTCATTTTCATTACAATATCTTTTCCTCTCTTACCTTGAGCTTCTTGCAGCAAGATAACTGCAGCTGGTTAATCAGTGTGCATTTATTGCCTTTCTGGTCAGGTGTCTGGTTTCTGTAAAAGATGCTGGGAAAAGAAGAGCTCTGAAATATTTACACTAAGATCAGAGTGACCTACATTTAGTAGTAATTCCCCTGCAGACTCTAATCTTTCTATGCAAGGTTCAGTGAGTTACAAATCCCTCTGCTGATTATTCCCCCAATTAACTGCATCCCTTCTCAGCAGTTCAGTGTTGAACAGTTATTTTGAGTGATACCCTCATCCTGTGGGTCAGGTTGTATTATTTTCTGAGGATAGGAATATTTGGAGGCAACAAATAACAGTTCCATCGGTTTGGAGTTGTGTAAAATTGGCTTTTGAAATAAAACCAGAAGGACTTTTACTGGTTGCTTCTGCCATAGATCCTGGTTGTGACTTGTCTGAGGTGTTTCCAGAGTTAGGACAATACTGCTTGGACCACTGCCACAAGCCTTTCTGCTCAATAGTTACATTCCAAGAATTTTTACAATAGGTTTTGGAAATTTTATGTTGTTTTGCATGTCATTATTACTATCCTGTTGTACAATTTATTCACATGCAAGAGAGAACTAGAGAAGACGTAATTATATTAGTGAGATGTTAAGCATAATAAAGAAAACATACATGAATATGTATGAAATGCTTTAAAAATTCTTTTCTCTTTGAAAATATTCAGAATCCTGACAGCTATTTTGTCAGATTTTTACATGAGCTCAAAGAAATGTGTTTTTCTTTTGCCACAATTACTATTTTCCAGCAATCTTTTTCTGAGGCTCAGCAAATTAAGCTGCAGGAGGCTTTTGAAATATGATTCACACAGTTTAACATATTGATCCTCAGGATGCCCTTTCTTTTCAGAACAGCTTTGATGATCTAATGGCTCTTTTTTATCTCTCAGTTTTCCTTGCCTTGTGTTTGAGGAGGAACAGAACTACATTTTTTTGAAGCTGGGGTACCGAGTTGAGCCAGAACTAGTCTTATTTATTGATTTTTTAAATATTAGTTCAGCACCATGTGTTTTGTATTTCTGCATTTACCCAGGTGTCTGAGTTTGTGTCCCAGGTGTATTTTTTCCTGCATAGTTGTATACTGGGAGATACTTTCAAGAATACAGGCTAGGTATGTAAATTTGTTAGATCTTGTGATGCTTTTTTGCTCAGGTAGGAGAATCCATGGGATTTGAGATTGCACCTCAGAATTGTGATGGCAATGATCATAATTTTCTGCATTCGTGTCCTGCTAAAAAAGGAGGGATGTCCTGCTCCACAAATGCTAGAAGAATTAGTCAATTGATTCCCATGGTAAAAAAAATGAACAAAAATAGAGAGCAAATTAGTGAGAGTCTCTTATATAAATAAAGATGTGGTATGGTCTTTTGTGAGCACTGTTTAGCTTAGTCTTCCTCTGACTTTTCTTGTCTAGTTTTTAATATTTTAATAATATAAATAGAATATTTTAATATTTCTGGCGTGACTTCTTCATGTTGTCTACAGATGTGATATCCAGAACATTTAGTCCTGTGCTTATCTGGAGCAAACTTTGTATGACATTTTTAATACAGCTTCTTTAATAAGGTGTGATGTGAGAACTCAGAACAAATTGCAACAAAATTAACATTGGGTTTGGATTCTTTCTGCTATTCTAGGCTATGTGAGAAGAACTGTGAGCAAGTGCACAGTTTATAGAATAGCACCTGACAAAATGTCCTTTAATTGTGTTGAAACACGAGCTTGTGGTGTTGAAATCATGAGCTCTATTTGTGTGCACACTGTAGAGCTGAGGGCTGAACCTTCATTTAGACATTTTCCACTCACTTTCACATCTCTGTGCTACAAGCAGTAGAATGGAACTCTGGCGTTGCATTTAAAAACCAAAAAACCTCAGCCTTCTTTTACAATAGAATATTTTAATGAGTAAAATACTCATTAAAAAAAAATATCTCAGTTACTACAGGTAATTACTGTAGATAAAATAAAGCTACTAGACAGAAAATTGGTTCTGTTTTGCCTCAAACCAGAACGTGTGTGTTGGCTGATGGAGAGATGCAAAGCATAGGCAAGGGACATGGGGACAGAAAGCTGTGGTGGTGCAGAGGGTTTTGTGGATGGTGTCTAAAAATGTGGTGGTTTGGGTTTGTTTTTTTTTTTGTATAGCATCTTCCTAGATGTCTTTTATAATCTCTTTGATTTTAATTTGCTGTAACTTGGGTTGTTGGCAGGCAGTCTGCATCTCAGTGTCCCGTGCCTCTCTTTTGCTCCCTTCCTCATTTCACATCTGGTTAATCCAGGCTGCTGATATAAGCAGCACTGGCAGCTGCCAAGAAAACCTAACATACTAATTGCATGCTGAATGCCAGTGAGGCAGCAATATCACCTGGATGCTCTGTTATTCTGTGAGTCTCTATATTTGCAGGTTTGATGAAATACTCTTTATAATAGATACACTATGTTGGCAGGTCCAGACATAAAAAAGTGAGTTGTCCCCTTGCCTCTGGTTGTTTGTTCTATTTTGATGGAAGCAGAATTCCCCATTACAAGCTCTCTGCCCCCAGTTCTGATTTCCTCTGTTGACATGCACTTCTTGTGGATGTTTTGATGAAATTTTTGCAGTAGTAAATTTTCTAATATCGGACCCTAAAATACTGGCAGCAAAGTGCTGTCTCTTATTTTCCCTTCAATACGGCAGTCTTGATGCTGACTATGGATCTTAAATGTTTATTTTCTGACTGATAAATCCAAAGTTCTTTGTCAGTGTTATTACAGTTTTAATTCAGTAGTGCACAGGATTCTAATCCTAGCTCAGGACCTTGCTGCCTAGCACTACACCCAGAAAAATTGTCAGTTAAACAGATATTTAATGGTTCTTTTCTTTCTATTTAAACAACCAAACACACAGAGAGAACCTGCTATCCCAGCAGATGTTTCCATCTCTAAAAGTGCACTGTACTCCCGGATCAGCACCTCGGATGCAGAAAGCACCACGGCTCTTCTCTACCCCCAGCAAGACTTAGACTCAGCACTACGACTGGCTCGAGCAGAGGTAATTTTCTTCAGAATTTGGAGCAGGAAATATGTGCCCCTCATGGTTGCCTTCTTTCCTGTTTTCTCCCAAATGATCCATATTACAAAGACTCAGCTCTATTCTTGAAGCTATTCTTCGGCAACGCTAAAGCAAGGTTAGAGGTTACCAAAGCAAAAGCTGCTACACTCTTAAGTTTTACTTTTTGGACATTAGTGACAAGCCAGCATTATATGAACATAAATTTTATTGGTTTTAATTTCAGGTTTACTCTGTGAGTCTTGACAGTGCTGTATAATTTTATTTAAAAAATCTAAAACGCTATCAATAGGAATAAAACTATGTATTTTTAAAAACTACACGTAAGATTAGTCTGGCTAATCATAACAACAAATGGATACAGTCTAGTGTTAGAGAATTCCAAACAATGTGAGAGATTGTGCAAATGAAAGGAAAATAAAAGGAACAAAGTCCTTTGGGTATAGAATTTTGTAGGCAGTCATCCCTACATATGTGTGCAGAAGAAGCAGAACCCCCTGAGAGGACAACCCAAGGGACAATGTTCCAAACCTGTGTACACAAGTATTTCAGGTTTGGCACCAGGGCAAATCAGATATAGTATAATGTAATACAGTATTTCTTGAAAAGTGGCCTTGGTGGAATTGGGATTGAAACCTGAAAGAAGGACATTGCATCTGCTTCTTTAAGTTAGCTTGTCAAAACTTGAGTATAATTTCACATCCAAACTTTTAAAATTGCACCTTGCAGTCTGAAAAAAGAAAAAAAAAAATCTCTGGGGATGATTTTATCTGAACCCATTATGCGTTTGGAAATTAAAAATGTCAAACAGGATTTGATAGCAAGTCAAATATTTTACAGTTATTTCCTCTTTAATGGATCACTTGGTTTTACTGTTTGGTGGGTTTTTTTCCCCCTTTGCTATCTTTGTTTCAGATTGTGGCCAAGGAAAGAGAAGTATCTGAGTGGAAAGAAAAATATGAAGAAAGCAGAAGAGAAGTCATGGAAATGAGGTGGGTGAAGTAATAATTTCTGCAGTCTCTTCTGACACTAAATTTTCTTCAGAATCACTTCTGTTCTGGCACTAGCTTTGTCCCAAAATTAATGTCTTGGTGGTTTAAAGCTAAAGCCAATGAGCTGCACCAAGTGATGAGCTGCATATGCAATTCCTGCTGATTTCTGGGAAATCTGTACTTAGGCAGTAAGGGTAAAAAGGGAGCAGTGGTGCAGAACTTGGCAAACATCAGCGTGGGTGCCAGGAGCTGCTGAGGACAGATCTGAGTGGCAGCAGCACAGGGCTTCCAGCCAAAGCATCTTCAGAGAAGCATCTCCAACAGACAAAGCAGCCTCTTGGTTTCTTTCAGAAAACCATCTCCCAGCACCCAGCTGGGTTCTCTCACCTCTCCTGAGCTCTGTTTGGGAAAGGAAACAAAACTCTGGCATAGCCCCCAAGTGTGTCATGAGGTGAAAGGGAAAGGAGCTGCTGCAAGCGGCCAAACCGAGGAAGCAACCAAAAAGTGAACAAAATGAGGACTTGTGTAAGGAATGTCTCAGAGCTCAGCACACACTCAAGTGCAGCACTTGGTCTGGAAGGTGCCAGAATGCTGCTAACCGAGAGAGGTTGGTTATTCCTTCATGAAAGGAGAGCAGGGGGTGACACGGAGCAGCTGGCACCCTCTGGACCTGTCCCTTCATCTTCCTCGCAGTAATTTGTTAGTGTGTCTACACCCTCGGTAAAATTTGATTTGAAAACAAAGAAAACACATTATCTAAGGCAAATTTCCCACAGGTTCTTCCCTAAAATACAGGGCTGAAAAAAAAAAAAAGTCTGATGTTGTCACAAAATGGTAAAATATGCATGTGTGCACAAAGAAAGATTTTCTCTTGGAGGATTAAGTGTTGAAACAATCCGTATGTGGTAAATTAGAGATGCAGCAATTAGAAATGCATAATAATAAGCAAGGGATGATCTAGAGCTGCAAGCATAAAAGCATCACCTTTCCACAGGAAAAGCAATGCTCCTTTACACAAGCCCTGCTTTCTCTGCCTGGAATATCCTGAGTTCAGCTAAATTTGTTCCAGAAAAAAACATCAGACTGGAGGAAATTCCACTCCAGAGAACAGTAGCCAACATGAGAAGCTGTAACAATGTAATAAATATTGAGGACCTAAACCTAGGTGGGTGATACCATAATCCAAGGGTAGAACTTGGGGAAGGCAAGAAATATTTGAATATGGATATTTGGAGGTCTGATTGATTATGCCTTGGCTAGGGAAATCAAGCAGGTGACCTCTGAGTTCTTGGATATTTGAAATTTATGGCTTTATGAAATTGCAGGAAGTCAATAAATTGACTGAATGTCTAAAATACCAAAAGTTAATCCTAGGCAGCATGTCAAGCTATGGTTAGGATGTGCCACCACCAAGAGGAGTGATGGGGTCAGCATCCTTTGGTTCCTCAGCCATAATGATCATCATTGACTGAAAGAGACATTGGCTGTGAATCTGGAACTAGATTTCACATGACTACCTTACTTTCCAAAGTGAATGATGTTAAAATCAACATGCTAAACAGCTGCCATGTGATTCAGAAGGCTGGGTAATGCAGAGAAGGTGGTATCTACTGGAACTTTTCTCACCTGGTAAAAATAAGAAATAGATAATGATATTTTACTTTGCTACCATCTTTGAGGTGCAGCCTGGGCTGGGAAGTGCTGTAACCAATGTCTCATGTTGTACTCATTGCCCTGAGTCCTTGGCTTCATTTTCCAGGATGGTAAAACTTCCCAAAGTTTCCTGGTGTTACAAGGCTGTGGCATGGCTTTAAAATCCTTCCTGCTTACAGCAGCCTTTTGAGGTAATCTTCTTTGGACATGAAACCAATCCCTTCCTTTTAGGAGAAAATTCTTGCAGGTCTCTTTGCTCTCCCAAGTGCCATTTCTGGATAACAAAAAGAAAAAAAAAAAAAGGAAAAAGAAAAGAGAAGTGACAGCAGGGGCTGCAGCATCTGAGCTGTCCTGGTGGAGGCAGCAGCTGGAGGCACAGTGAGCTCTGCAGAGCTGGGCTCTGGTCCCAGGACCAAAAATTGAATTTTTCTGCCTGAAAGGTGAACAAGGTCAGGGGCAGCTGCAAAGCCCCTGCTCTGCTGAGAGCTCTGCAGGACCAGGACAAGCAAAACACTACTGATCTTTGGGGCAAGTGGCCTTCTCAGGGGTTTCTGGGCTCTGCCTGTGATTCAGATTTGAGACAGGTGGTACTGGAGCTACTGCATTAGGTTTTTGGGAGTTCCAGAGTTTCTGCTTTCCTAACTTCTGTCTCAGGATTTTCCCACATCCTTTCTGCAACCTCACCAACTGCAGCAGACTTCTCTAAAATGGGGCAAATGAAAATGAGCTAAGACTTCAATAGAGACCTGAGCTATTCTAAATATCCATTTCAGATAGAGTGTGGGGTAATTTTGTTTTTTGTAGACAATCCTAGGTGGCTCGTGAATCAAAGCACAGATCAAGCCAGGCTCATTTCATTAGCTTTATTTGGCTCTGGTAAGGGATGGATCATCTTTCTAAATCACATTTAATCTGCTTATTTTGGCTAACCTCTTTTCAAGAAGGAAATTCAAAGCCTACTGAGTGTATGCAATAACATAGTCTGAAAAGTACCATTTTTCCACCTCTGTTTCAGAGATGGTAAACAGGACATGATGGATTTTGTGCTACATAACTGAGTAGTTTGGTTTTGTCCTCTTAAGTGGCGATGGATCATTTAGTCACATTTGGAGAGTGGAAGATTAGATATATTTTGGACAAGGGCCAGCTATATTCCTGTTGGCTTTATTTGCTACCAATTATAACTTTACTTAACAATTACATTCAAAATAAGAAAAGAGAAACATGGAGAAGAGGGGAGAAAGTAATAGATAGTAAAGTAATAGTAGAAAGTAAGGTGGTTATGATTATATTTCAATCAAATTGTTAGTGTACTTTGGGCTTGTTTCAAATAACAGAATGTGTTTCAAAGCAACCTCTTTTCCCTCCCCCTATCTAATTTACGTGGAGAATTTAAAATCCAGTTCAATGTTTAAACTACCAGTTTTATTTGTTACTCAGGTAAAAGTGTGAATGGATTCTGTATCTCTTGTAAGATACCATACTTTGGTTATTGTGTAGCATTATTTTCTAGGAAAGCATTTGCAATGATGATGTTTGCCAAAAGCTTTTCTGTTTTGTTTTTTTTCTTTTTCCCTCTTATAGGAAAATAGTTTCAGAATATGAGAAGACGATTGCTCAGATGATAGGTAAGTGTTTCTACCCTGGAAGATGCTATCCTGCTTTTCTGAAGAGAGCCTAGAAATATGTTTTTAGTCTGTGGGCTTCATTTTGATGCTCCCTGCATCTGATGCTGCTGGGAATTGGGAATGAACCTGAGGCCACCAGGGTGTGTGGCCAGGCTGGGTGAAAAGTGAGGGCTTTGTTTTACAGAAAGTAGCTCCCAAGGCTGTCCAGGTAGTACAGAAAGGTCAGGAATTTTGCATCTGCATCGAAAAAAAGGGTCCCAGAGGAAAGGTGTTCAAACACTTTAACCAGAATTCATGGGTGTTTCCTGAAGAGACTTTCAATGACCTGAAAACCCTTTAAGTCATTTGCTCTCAACTCTTTAATGAGAGATACCAAATTTAGCTCTTTATAACAACAGGGATTATCTGTGCTAAGTGCCTTGCTCAGAACAAAACCTAGATTAACTCCAATCCCATCTGAGAGATTATGAGTGGCCAATCCACCTCCCCCCTTCTTTACTGGCGTAGTTTGAGGTCTAAATTATGACATGTTGTGCCTCACAATAATTAGAAATAATTTTAGAAATAAATATAGAAATAGAAATATCAGAAATAAATAGAAATAATTAGAAAACATCATGCCATATGAATGACAAACACTACATGCAGGAGCATTTCAAAACCAAAGGTTGCAGGACTCGTGTGCTTCCTTGGCAGGGGAGGTCTGGCCCCTGGGATGTGATTTTAAAGCCTCCTCATAAAATTCCCAAAGCTTTACTTTCTTAGTCTGGCTGTAGAAAAGCACCAGTGGTGGTGTTCTGTCCTGCTTCAGCTGGAGCTGTCACCCAGAAAGTGACTCTGTGGCCAAACTTTCTGGGAAGAGCAGGAAGAGAAGCAGTGGCTGATGAGAAATCAGGACCACACTTCTGGATAAGCTCAAATAAAGCAGCAGAGAACTGTGAAATGGAGTTAAAAGCCATTAGGGATGGCTCTGGAGTGAAATCTGGTCAGTGAGATGCAGGAGGAAGGGTGGCCTAGCTAATGATATCAGTTAGCAGGGAGGGTTATCAGTCCAGCCTGTCTGCACTGTGTTTATTGAAAAATAAAAAGAAATCATTCATCTGTTGTAGAGAGTATGGTGTACCAGGAAGACAAGAGCCATACCTGCAACTTTCTAACTGGTTTTTAACAGGGAAGGATTTTTCTTATAATTGTCAACACATCACATTGGTCTTGCCATTTTAAATTTAATTTGTAGCAAATTTGCTTATTTTTGCCCAAAGAGGGTGGAGGAAGTTGTTCAATGTTTGGTGCTGCCTTCCTGCATTTCTCAGGCATTGGGAGACACCCCAGCATTCTCCCAGGTGAAGGGGAAAATGGACCTAGAAAAGAAGAAATAAAGAGATGTTATGCTGATAATAATAATTCACATAAATAATTAAATATATCGTGCTGAATAATGTGTAATAATAATATGTCTGGCTTCATTCTCTATGGTGTTATGCCTCTGTTGCCTTTTGTATTTTTGCCTGCCTTCTGACGTGATGTCTGTCATTCTCATCATGCAAGTGTTAAAATAAAACAAGAGTGAGCAGAGTATGCACAAGAACTTCATTAATTTTGGTTTACACTAAGCATACTCGGGCATGGCTTCATCCCTGACCATTCCTAAACACAAACACAGGACCTCTCCTTTTTTTCCCCCAAGCATATGCATATAGTTAGCAGCAGAAGTTTCTTTTTGATACCAGATTGAGATTCTATTTTTGAGAAACAAATTATTTTTAGAAAAAAACACCAGCATGTGAGACCACACTGCAGCAAGCAGGTGTAGAACAGGGGTTGTCAGGCAAAGGCACAGTCGTGGCATCCCTAGGAAATGCTGCAATTGCCATTTCCTCTTGAAGCAAAGAAATGAAGGGTGATTAAAGCATAGGGCCATTGACCACTGAGGACATAGAAAGATCTTTCAGCTTCAATTTCAGAGCATCAGTCAGAGTCTTTCCAGTGATCTCTGGCAAGTTTGGAGGAGCTATGGCTATTAAAAAAAAAAGTAATTTGCTGTCCATTTGCAAAGGATCTCCAACAACAACCCAGACACAGAAAGCATGTGTTAATTAGAGCAGTATGCAAATTCTACAGCGTGGTAATATGTTAAATGCAAGGCTTTCCCTGCCCTTAATGTAGATTTTTGATCTAATTGTCCCATTTTTCATGTCATTGGTTGTAAATTACTTTCCCTTTTGATAAAGGAATTCAGTCAGCCAAATGCCCTCTTGGGGAAGGAAATGCTTGTGTGCTGTTTGCATAAACTGCCCTGAACTGTTAGCACAATAACTCCTTGCTGCTGGGGCAAAGGATGCATTGGAACAAAAGAAATGCCCGTGTTCTTTCTCTTTAAGATTTTACCCTTCTGAGCTATTTATACAACCCTTGCAAGTGAGCCAGCTTCCCAGGCCTCTGATGCATATTCAGGAGGATTGATAGGTCCTGCTTAGCTCTTTTTAGGTGGCCTTGTGTGTGTATAATGAATACTGAAGATATTGCCTGTTAACAACGTGCCGTTGCCTATAAAGGCACTGCAGACATGCCTTGCCTTTGGTTTCAAGGGCTGTGGAAGGTTTAGTGTCTGCTCTCATGTGCATCCAGAGCCCAATATTACCCAACTTTGCTTATTCAGTTAGTTTTTTGCCACACTTTCCAGCCAGAGCTTGCAGGCTCTCAGCATACAGTTCCCTGTTAGCATCTCTTCACTGATTTTTGTTTTTTTTCACGTTGCTTTCACTTTTTTGGCCTGTTTTGTTACACTGCCCTCAGCCCATATGACATTCTTGGTTAGACTGAGGAGGAGGACACAAAAAAAAGCAGTTTTCCAGGCTGGTGGTGCTGCTGCTTTGCTGAATGCTGCCCAAGTGTTGCAGCTCAGGGCTGAACGGAGCCTGCGTAACCCTCGTGTTCCCTGCACCCCAACCACAGTTCCCTTCCAAAGCAATCCCTGTCGTGGATTTCCTTTTTATTGATGGATTCCTAATGTTGCTGGTTTTGGTTTTGTTTTGATTTTTTTTTTTTCCTGTTAAAAATGTATCCTTATGCTTGTACGTTTAAATACATATTTAAATTCTCATTATGAAAAAACAAACAGATGTTATGCTTTGTGCATTACAGGTTGTTGCATTACTTCTTTTCTGCTTTCCTAACAATTCCTGATTTTTCTATTTTGCTTCCGTTTTTGTTGCTTCTTGCTATTTGCTTGCAAAAACAAAACAGGCAAGCCTGGTAAGTAAAGCTTTTCACCAACTTTCACACCAGCATTTTGCATTTTTCATTTCTTTTGCTTTTGTTCTCTGTTTGCTGCATTCCCATTAAGTAATGTGAGTAATACTGAGCTGAGCCTGAAAGAGGATCTGCTGTGGTGGTGCTCTGATTCTGTCAGTTTGGATAGTGTTAGTCCTCAGCATACTGTTGTTATTGTTGGTGAGCTGTGGACTGTGTGTGTTGCAGACGCGGAAGCCATTTAATTAAAATATTTTAATCGTGTAACCTCATAAATACCTTGAGAAATAAGGATCTGTAACAGCTTAGCTAAGGTTTGACTGGCAGGCTATTATCAGCAGAGTTCCACTAAGCAGCTTTTTCATTAAAGCTTAATCAAAGTTTTAGAAAATATCACATAGATCTTCCAGTCCCCCTGCAGCCCAATGCCATTTTTGGTTTTTTGTAGTGTTTAACCATATATATCTCTTAACTGTTGGGATATGAGATGCCCCTTCTCTAAAGCTCACTGCAAACTTTCCCTCTTTTCAATTTGTATGTTACCCACTCCCTTCCCCAGTATAAATTCACGTTTTCCCCTTGAAGTTGAATCAGATCTCAGTTCTCTCCTCAGCCCCTGGACACCTCTGCTGCGTAGTGGAAGGGAGAGGAAAAAGGGAACATCTGAAGAAGGGACATTCAGGTTGGACATTAGGAGGAAATTCTTCACTGAGAGGCTGCTGAGACCTGTGCCAGGTTTCCCAGAGAAGCTGTGGCTGCCCCATCCCTGGCAGTGTCTCAGCCCAGGTTCGATGTGTGTCCCTGACCATGGCAGGGGGTTTGGAGCTGGATGATCTTTTAAGGTCCCTTCCTATTCAAACCATCCCATGGTTTTTCAAACCATCCCACTTGCTCCTTATTCTCAAGTGCAAAGTGTAGGAGGGCTGAGGATGAGAGCTTGAGGAGCTGGTCCAGCCCTGCAGAGTGCAGGGCACTGTGATGCCCTGGGAGGAACTGGAAGAGCTTGGTAAATGTGAGGGAACAAGTTACAAATTATTGAGTTTCTAGATTGCCCTGGAAACAAATAAGAAGGAAATGACTAAAATACTGCAGATAGCAGTCTCCAAAGAAGTTGACTTTAAATACACTTAAATACCTGACATGATCATGCATATGGATCCCTTCCCCTGCATCAGGCTGTGAGAGCAGAGGTTTTAATATAGAACTGCTGTTTTGTGGGGGCTGGTTTTCATTTCAGTATCATTCAAAGAAGCTCTTAAAACATGGACACAAGAATAATATTTTAGGATATGAAGCAAACAATGAAGCATTTTGGAAGGCAATGCCAGATCTTTTCATCCAGTGTTATATGAGTATTCCAATATGTTACTAGGTCAGTTCCTTTGGAAAGTTCTCCCATGTAGATTTAGATTCCTGTTGAGGTCTTCCTACCATCCCTGCTCAAATTGAACTATACACAGAAGAATTTTGGAAGATGTTTTCTGCTGACCAGAACATACAGAGTCCGTCTAATGTTAGATTTCCTTTCTGGCACGTGCTGCAGTTATCCTAAGAATGAGAGTTTGCAAAACACTGTTTTTTTAGAGGGAATAGTTTGAGTTGAATTCAAAGTGTTTGTACAGAGTTAGAAGAGATGCCAGGAGATGACAAGCATGTGTCAGCAGTGGCAAATATTTTTTTGCCAGTGCTACTGATATCCATAACTGTCCTTTCCTTCAGCTGGAGCATCTTCAGGCAAACCAAGGAAATCCAACACCTGCCTTTCTCACAGCTGAGGTCAGAGTGAAATAAATCTTCAGTACAGTGATGTAGTTATGTTGTTTCCCAACATCAGAATATTTAAATATCACTGTATTTAGCAACCTTTTTCCAAAACAGGATTGTCTATACAAAAACAACTTTTCTTGAACCTGCAAACTTACCTAATACATGACATAGACCACAGTAGAGTAGAAACTATAGAAGACAGTGAAATTGGTGTTCTTACCACATTACCCTTCTGAAAATTGCTTTTTTTCTCCCCTCCCCCTCTCTTCTTTCTGACAGAGGATGAACAGAGAGAGAAATCCGTCTCCCATCACACTGTTCAGCAGCTGATAGTGGAGAAGGAACAAGCTTTGGCAGATCTGAACTCAGTGGAGAAATCCCTGGCAGATCTTTTCAGGAGATATGAAAAAATGAAAGAAGTATTGGAGGGGTTTCGGAAGGTGAGTCCTGGGGAAGCTCCCTCCTTTAAGGAGCCCTTAAAATATCTGAATGTGACTCCCACAAATAGGTGCCTGCCAGATGTTTTCAGCCTCTTGGCTTAAGTGTAATGTCATCTTCTTGTTTAAGAATGAAGAAGTGTTAAAGAAATGTGCACAGGAATACTTGTCACGAGTTAAGAAGGAAGAGCAGAGGTATCAAGCACTCAAAATTCATGCTGAGGAGAAACTGGACAGGTAAGTGATTGTACACATCTGTCTGCAGGAGGTCATGCTGAGGCTGGACCTGGCATGCCATGGAACACCTTAGATTTCTGTCTTCTTTATTATATGTTTTTATGTAATATGAAATCAGCCAGGAGGTCTCGGGTGACAAGGAACAGTTGCACCAAAGATTGTGCCAGATGTGCATGGATAGTAACTCCTCGAGCCACCATAAAGGACCAAACATCAGATTGTGGCTTAGGAGAGGCAGCTCTGTTGGATGGGTTTCAGTCATGCTTCCATATAATGACAAATTAGGAATTTCTAGGGATTACATTCAGGCCTCCTCTGGACCCAAGAGATGTTTCCAAGTTGTCACCAGGATTGAGCAGTGCCTAAAACAAAGCAAGACTTGGATTTGCATTCCAGCTGTTGTCCCAGCTGGGAATTGAGTCAGGAAGAACTGGAGATCAGATTTGGAAAGTGCCACAAAATATTTTTACCTCAGGGATATTTGTGAGCCCAGCACAGGTACCTGAGAAAAAGAAGAAGGGAATAACACGGAAAAGACTTTGCAGCCTCTGCTGAGCAAGAGAGGGGCTGATGAAAAGTCTCTAGGAACAAATCTCAAAATATTTTTGAAGACATGCAGAAAGTCACCCTGCACTCACCACCCTTCTCTTAAGATGCAGTTGTCCCTTCAGTACCCTCTGTCCTTTAAAGAACCTGACATGACCAAAATCTGTGTTTTTCTAGAGCCAATGCTGAAATTGCACAGGTGAGAGGCAAGGCCCAGCAAGAGCAAGCAGCATATCAGGCCAGCCTGCGTAAGGAGCAGCTGAAAGTGGATGCTTTGGAAAGAACACTGGAACAAAAGGTAAGCAGGAATTCAGCTCTTTTGATGCACAAGTCAAGAGGGTGACCAAAGTTAAGTGACACTTCCCCAGTCTGGCTGCATCCAGCTTCCTTTTGGAGCTCCCAGCACAGCCAGGAGCTCTCTGGAGAGCTTCCAGGGAGAGCAGCTTTGTCCAAACCTTTGGAGAAATTCCAGTGTGTGGACTGGAGCAGGCAGTCCAGGGAACTGGACCCATCTGCCAGGCTTCCATCTCAGCCATGGGGCAGCTCCTGGGGCTGCCTCAGGCTCAGTCAAAGATCCGTGCAGCAAGCAGGGCCTGGAGCTGCTTTGGTTCTTAGGTTTGAGATCTTGGTTTCAGTTCTTCTTTCAATATTTGGTTCTGGTTTTAGTCCCAGCTGTTGTTCCAGCACCTGCTCACGTGCCTCCACTGTTAATACAGAGAAAATGTTTAATACAGAGAAAATGTTCAATACAGCTCTGCAGGGCTTAGGGCAAAAGTGACTGTGGGAAATCCCTGTTTGTATCCCCTCTTCTCTAGCTCAGCAGAGGAGTTTGGTTTCAGTCTAATGCAGCTCAGCCTTGCTGAGAGCCCCAGGAAAACAAGGTGAAAATAATGTTATAAAAGTGCAGCCTAGAAAGGAATTTACACCAGGTGTTATGACTGCTGTAAAACTCTCTGCTTTGGTGCTAAGTTGTGTTTATTGAAGTCAGAGGAGTACATGGAAGTAAGTAGATAATCTGACTTACACTATGTGTACTGTGTGTACATATATATCTCTGTGTATCTCTCAATAGGTGTAGAAATTCTGTATTCAGCATTGGAGAAAACTTAATTATCCCACACTTCTCCCAAAGGCTGGATAATTAAAAAACAAAACAAAACAAAACAAAAAACCAACACTCACCTTGATGCAACAATATTTTTCATAATACTTTATATTGCCTTTTATTTTCCAGAATAAAGAGATAGAAGAATTAACAAAGATTTGTGATGAACTGATTGCCAAAATGGGGAAAAGCTAACTTTTAACCAAATCTCTGGACTTCGATACTGAGTGCAATATGACCATTGGCACACTGATGTCCATACATTTATGTGGACAGGTTATATTTTCACTTTTTCGTATGCACTACTGTATTTTCTTTCTAAATAAGGTTGATTTAATTGTATGCAGTACAAAGATGACTATCAGAATTTCTTGCTATTGTTTGCATTTTCATAGTATAATTCATAGCAAGTTGATCTCAAAGTTCCTGTATCAGGGAGATTGTCAAGTTCTCTAAGAAATTACAAATTGCTGATCCTAGCCTTCCCTTTGTACATGAGTTCCCATGTTGGATGTCTTTTGGATTTAATATAAACATGTATTACTTGCATGGGGACTCTTGCCTTAAGGAGTGTAAACTTTATCTGCATTTGCTGATTTGTAAAATAAAATTTAAAACAAAAAAAAACAAAAAAAAAGAAAATGCATGTCACAAATGAAATTCTCTATTGTAAATAAATTTTTTTTCGTTGAAAGTTGAAGATAAGTATGGTTTTGTTTCATGTTCTCCCCTTGCTTACTTCATGGTGCAACAGCTTGTGTTAAAGAATCCAAAGCACTTCATGGGCCACTCCCTGGAGCACTCCCTAGGTCATCTTGCCCTGACCATGGCAGGTTGTGGCTGCCTCATCCCTGGAAGTGTTCAAGGCCAGGTGGGATGGGACTTGGAGCAACCTGGGCTGGTGGGAGGTGTCCCTGCCCATGGCAGGGGGTGGAACTGGATGATCTTTAAGGTCCCTTCCAACCCAAACCAGCCTGGGATTGGGTGTGAACATAGCCATGGCTCTGTCTTGCTCTCCCTGTAAGTATCTTTATATGGTAGACTTGGACCTCTCAGGTCTTAAGCATAGGTGTAATTTTCAAAAATGTTTAACACTCTTCTCCTGATCCAGCTGATCCCATCAGGAAATGTACAGAGACTGTTTCCATGAGCTGGAGGCCACGACGTGTGATGATGGGATGGTGGTTTTTAAGGATATCTCTCCCTGGAAGGTGAGCATGTTTTCATCCTGCTACTGGAAGAATTTGCCTGCTGGGTTTGTGGAGATGAAGTGTGATTAGGAGGACAACCAGAATAAGCTAGATAAGAAGCATTCTTGAACACCTCTTGATCTTCTAAGTTATCCTCTGCAGAGGATTAGGTATGTAAGATAGGCATTACAGCTTTGATAGCAAACAAACTGCTTTCCCAGGCTAATGGTGCACCTCTCCTATCTCCATGATGTGGACAGTCTTCAGCCTGGTTCTTGTCAGCTCCTTTTTTGTCCTCCAAAGTAAGTCAACTCCCTTTTCTCTCTTTTTTCCTTTCCTTTTCCTTTCCTACTCCAAGCAGGGCTGAGCCTCTTTGCTGGCTCTGGGTTTGGTTGCAGATGATTTTGTGTCTGTGGTTCATAGTGTGGCATTTCCCTCCTGCTATCTCATATAAATATATATATCCTAACAAAATTAAATGCACTTGTTCCTGGGGACAGCAAATGTTCCTTCTGCTCCACAGGTTTGCAGTCTGGTATTTTGAATACGTTTCAGTTCCATGTTTGCCTTTGAAAATACCACATAGACCAAAAAGAGGCTTGAGTTAGGGCTGCAGTGTTCAAACAAAAGCAAAATTCTTTGATGCAGTGTTGTGCCTTCCAGCTGAATTTGGTACTTTAGGAGGAAATGAAATATGGATCATAATAAGATTTTCTGTCTTTGCAATGTACTTTTTCATGGTACTGTGGACTAATGAGGGGGGGAAAAACCCTGCTACTCCAACTGGTTACAGTGGAATCTGCTCTGCAGATGTTTTAAGAAGGTGTGGATGCAACTACAGAAAATCAGTCATTCTTGGATTAAGTGCAAATTGTAACAACTAAACATGTGGTTGAATTTTTTATCTTTAAAATCAGTATCTGAACCACTTCTAAAAAGAAAAAAATTATAGGATTTGCAGAATTTTTAGATTTTTTTAAAAAAATTTGGATGTGCTTCAGAGAAACTTAGAAAGACTGGGTAGCTGATATTTTTAAATCTTATTTGTAAACTCTAAACATGACAGCTGTGTGGTCTTTTTTTTTTTTCCCTTAATGCCAGGTGAAGCACTTCAGTGTTACACCTGTGTAGGTTCTAGTGATGAAGACTGCAACAGACAAGGAACTCAGCAATGTCCAGGGCACTCGGATGCTTGTGCCATCTTTAGAGGACAAGCAAGTAAGTAGTCACAAACAGGTCAGATTCATTAAATTTTTAATAATCAAAATAAAGAATCAGTGTAAGAAAGAGTATACAGTAAGCTAAGGAGAAACAGAAGAGTAAATGTTTCCCTTCTTTCCAAAATAAACCATATTTTAATGTATCTCAGTCCCTGACTTTAATGGTTTAGCAGCAATCTGATTCAGAATCCCTCTGAGTCTGATCTGTCAGTGATGAGCCCTACCCACACACTATGTGACAGCTGTAAAGAAGCTTTTCAGATATTACCCACTTCTTTCTTAAATTTGTCATTTTCAAGTGAAATGAACAACCTGGAAATTAGGAGGGGAAAGAAGCTAACAAGGCACTGCACTTGAGCATGGTCAGAGATATTTAAGCTCCAGGGGTTACATCTAAGATAAATTTACAATTATTTCCCTCAAGTGGCAGCTTGTAACCTGGTGCAGTTGTATCCATTGTAAGGAAGGCACAGACTGAATGCTGTTGCTTGGGGTGGGATGGTCAGGCAGGGTTGGGTGCCCATGACCATGGGAGTCCATTTGGGTTCCCTGTGGCTCTCTTCCAGGTGGCATCATGAAGTCCTGTTCATTCAGGTCCTTCTGTGAGCGGGCAAAGAGGGATGGATCCAGAGCTCCTGGAATGAGTGTTCAGTGCTGCTACTCCAACAACTGCAATGCAAAAGGTCTGGCTGCAAGAGTCACCACCTCCACCAGCTATGTCTCTCTCCTCCTCCTGACATTGCTGTCGCACCCCTTGTTGAAGCTGACATGATGGGGAGGGAGGGGAAAGAAAGAGCAAAAAGTCTGCCTTAGCAATGGATGGTTGTATTTCCCAGTCACATCACTCCACATTCCTCACTGGGCAATGTCCTGCTTTGGGCCAGGATAAAGGTGATTTTCTGGTTTGTACTTTGGCTTTCAGCTAAGTCTCTTGTAAATAGTTGCACTTGCTGAAATTAACAGCAAGTTTTTCAGACAATGTCTGTTAATTTCAGCAAGTGCAACTATTTACAAGAGACTTAGCTGAAAGCCAAAGTACAAACCAGATAATCACCTTAAAAGCAGTAGGCAGTTCTGGGAGATGTTCAGATAAAAATTGTTCCGTATGCTAAATATGTCTTGACCTCTACATAAGAAGTGTGGCCCTCTTCTCATTTATCATTGATTGTTTGAAAAATTAACATTTTCCTACAATTCAGAAAGTGTGTATAAAGAGAAGGAGAAATCTTAGCTGCCAGTAGCCTTCTGGTAGGGTAAAGGACCACTCTCTTCCAAATGCTGTCTACTGTTGGCAGACACTCAAAAAGCAAGCTAAAATTTTCAAGCACAAAGTGACTGAAAATTCTAGCAAGGAAATTAGTCTTTCAGAGAACATCTGCGAACTGGACAAAGCCAGAAAACTTGAAATAAAGATAATTTAGTATTAATACAAACTGGAAAGAGGGCATAAACAGAACAATACATGGAGGTATGTTATATTCTCTAAATATCCAGGGAAAAATACCCTTCTAGTCATTGCTTTTCTGATCCTTTGAGAATCTTACCACAACACTGGAAGGAGAAATAAAACCCAAAGAACTTGGAAGTTGTTTTGAACTGGTAAGTTCCCTCCAAAGATCTGCTCATTCTGTCTCTACTGCTGGTTGTGAGAGCAAGTGGTTAATCCCTGTCTTCTAGGCATTTTTGTTTATCCAAATTCTTCTTGCAGTTTATCCTATGTAGCTTCAGTGTGCTAAAATTCATTCTGTGAGAGTAAGAGCAAGTATCTCCCCCTTCCATGCCATGATTGAGTTGATCTGTGGTGGTTTATACATCTTTGTCATTTTCAAGAGTGAATGAAATTACTTGGAGATCTTTAGAGATGTCAGGAACTAAATCAACATTTTTAATGGTCTCATTCATTGCATTCTTATTTTTAAATGCTCCAGAACGGGCCACAGTGTGGAAGATACTGTACATCACTACCTAGCAGGCATAAGGTCCTTTGAAGTAGTTATTTTGCAACTAGGCAAGATGAGAAGTGACCTAATGCATGATGTGATAGCAGTAAGCAGGGTCTTGGCTCTGTTTTATCAGGGACCAGTGTGGTACTTCCTTTGATTCAAAATTCAGAGGGACAGAGAAGCAGATGAGTGATATTTGTAGATTTTAATGCCCCATGGTGATGATCTGGCCCCATCTGTGGCACACAACATGCATCAGGCTGGCTTAAAGCCCAGCTGCTGTCACTGAAGTTGGTGGTCTTCTGAGTTTTAGTTGCCTATTTGGAAAAAGATTTGCTCATCAAGTTTATGGAACTCATAAAATATGTGGCAAAGTAGTTTTTCCACTAGCTTTGTGTTGTGACTTTTTTTTTTTTTTCCCCAGTATAATTATAGGAAAAATCAATTCCATCATAGAATTCTGAGCACTTGCAAACTTTTTATTAAGGTTGCAAGCCCTAGAGTTTCTTCTAGTGAAATCAGGGAAACTCCTGTGTAGATCATAACCTTAGTCTGCCTTCTATCTGTTGCCTCTCACATGCACCAAACTGTCTCCTTGTTTTATTGGACTCTTTCCTCTGGATGGATCCTTCCATCATCTCGTATGGCTTGTGGGACTATTCTTCTGCGGTTCAACAAGGTAGTTGTGGTCCATCCTCAGCTTCTGGGTACAAGTCTAATAAAGATACTGGGTGTAAATTTTGCATCAGTGCAACAATTCTGAGTTAAGAATGTTTCTTTAGACTTCAATATCTGTGTAAACATCACTGAACTTGGTTTGAATATTTTTCATTTCATTCTCAGCTTGAATCAGTTCCTTCACTCTGTTCTGCTAGAGGAAAATAGGTGTTGATGGTGTCTTTATTTTCTAACTGTTGTGTAATGATAGATCTGTATTGAATGTAATCTCTGTCTTCTGCTCAGCACATTTCCTTCATGCTAAAATAAAATACAGGCAATGGCTGACAATGTCTCTTGATAAACAAACCTGCAGCTTTTAATTGTGATTTCCAGTTGCGTCAGGCAGTCTCTTTTCCAGCAGGAAAATCCTGGCTTTTTTTTTTTTTTTCTTCCACTTGTATGTGGAATGTATATCTTAAACCTGCTAGATAAAATAGTGACTGTTGATATTCTTCCTGTGATATCTCCATAATAAAATAAGATGGTGAGGCTCTCCCCTCTTGACAAACACCATCTGTCACTCCTGTTACAGCCAGGACTCTGCTCTTCAGGCAGCAGCTTACAGCCTCCCACTGCCTCCCTTTGCTTCTGCCACCCAGCACTGAGCAGCCTGGGGTTTGTTTTGGACAGGTCTGACATTCTTTCTGCCTGCTTATCATCCTGCATGTGTATATTCAGAAATGATAAACCCTATTTATGGATTGATGATACCAGAGGGGTTTCACCGTGGCTCGTGGCATAAACAGTAACAGGCAGACAAGCCCAGGAGAAGTGGAACAAAACAGAAAGAATAGTTTTTTAAACTCCCTTAAAAATAGAGATAATATTTTCAAGTTTCCATTGCCATGAATCTGCAGAGTTGTTCCCAATCATATGTAAAAGAGAAAATCATTTACTTTGGTTTGGTTGTCTGTCTTCTTTAGTGTTGGAACAAAAGGAGTAGACATCAATAGTGAAATGTCTCCTGCTGCAACTAAAAATAACAGGACTTCTTTTTCCTCTGTTGCATAAGTTGGATGTAGGTAGTGGGTCAGTTGGGTAAGTGCTGGGTTTTAATGCTGCCTTCTCACCTTCAACAAGGGATCTCCAAAGCAAGAAGTTCATAATTTCCAATTTACAAGTGAGAGAAACTCTCAGTTATAACTTACAGAGAGCCCCACATCATCATTGCCATGATTTCTTTAGATTCTCTTGGGTTTGGCAGCACAGACAGGGTTTCTTTTCTTCCCCAGTCTTCTCATAAACAATGAGAGCTCCTGGGATCTGCCAGGAGGGCACACATGTAAATATGCAATTTAATTGGTGTCACTATTCATCCACACCTGACTTTCACTGCACTGAGAGCAAGGTTCCGAGTTGCCTCTTGTTTTTTGGTAAGGAATAAGCAATTCTGGGAGCTTGTGAGCTTTAAAATCTAGATGAGAGATTACCTCACTACCAGCTGTGCTATTTAATGAAAGAAGTTTTTAATACATCTCCGTGTCACAGGCCACAGTTTCTTAACTTTTTTTTTACTTTTTTTTTTCACGTGAAATGTTAGTTGTGTGGCTCTGTTCAGTAGGGATTCAAACAAAAACCACCCTGGTACCTCACAGTATCACATCTTTGTGTCCAAAAAAAGCCCAACCATGACAAATCTCATTGTGAGCAGCACTCCAAAGGGTCTCAACTTTTCTGGACCCTACAAATATTTAGGATGGAGCAGCCTGTGGTTGGCAGCTGGCCTTGGGGAGGAGTTTTATGCATTTGAAATCATAAGTCCTGACTGCAATTCATGGAGTTCAAGGTTATCACCCTGCATACATACACACACACTCCCTGTTATCATCTGAAGCCAGCAGCCCACGGGGTTATTTTTATTTGGCAAACTTAGGATGTGCTCAGACACTGCATATTTACTCACAACAGAGTGGGGGGAAGATGATAACAGTATTAATGCAAGTAAGAGGGTGTGTAAAGAGCCCAGCTAGAAATTCATCATCCTGGTGGTGTAGGAACAAGTAAACTTTGTTGGCATCTGAACAGAGGAAGGGAAAATCCAATGTGGGATTCAGTTCAGAAAGAACCACAGATGCAGTGTGTGGTACTTGGCAGTGTGGTTGTGTGGAAAGTAGGTCTTGTGAAAACCATCTCATTTGAGGTTAGGCATTTTTTGCTGAGAAAGGCAAAAATGTGGTTCTTGCAACACATTTCAGATTAAATTGCAGTTATGATAGCTCTCAAGAGCTGGAAGAGCAAAACATTGCAAAAACAAGTTTTCAGTAGTCAATCTTCCAAATGAAGTGATCTAACAGCATCTTTTTGCCAATCTCAGGTCATTTCCCTAAGGAATGTCACAGAAAGAAGGGGCTGAGTGTCTGCATGGAGGTACTGCCATGTGCTGCCATAGGGACAGGAGGTCATGCAGGTTTCTGGGACAAAACTAAAGCAGAGGGATGGAAAAGGGAGGAGATGCTGAGCATTCTGTACCCTGCCAACCCTCTGCTCTGCACCAGTAATCCATGAATTACACCGTTATTAAAATTCCTCACACCTTACCTAGCAACCCACTTTAGCCCCAGGGGCAATATTTCTTTCCAAAACTGCCCTTCTAGCTGCCAGCTCAAAAGACTTGTAACTAGGAGATAAGGTTTGAAAGGTGAAGGGGAATTTCTCACTTGAATTTCTCTTTCTTGAAGACTCCTTGCTCATCATCCTCACCAAACTGGTTTCATTTTTTTGCTTTAAGGTGGGAGGTGTTTGAACACTGGCAGGGACTTGGCTGGTGTTCAAATGCAGTCACAGGTTCTGACCACCATCAGGCAGCTGCCACCTCATTTTACCAATACCCATCACCCTCAGTTCCTGATTTTTGGTGCAAAAAAGTCAGTGTCAGAGCTGGCCCAGAGCTTGGGCAGCCTGGCTGGCAACTCTTCAGTCAGGCCAGAGCTTGATTTTCCTCAAAGACAAATTTTTGATGTGCAGTTTTGCTCTGTCAACCTTCACAGAGCTTTGGGGGTCTTGAGGATATTCTTTGTCTCCCCTTAGCAATTTGTTCTTATCTCCCTTTGCAGCTTTTTCAGGCTTTTTATCAATTGAAAAGAAAATACCCAGAAGTGTGGATTTATTAATTTCAAGTTCCCATATATATGAGTGAAATTAAATTTCTGATAGCATACTAATCTCTAAATTGGGTCTCCCAGCTCTATGATGATCACTAATTTCAGTCCATTTTATTTTATGCTGAGTGTACAAAGACTTAATGACCAAGGCCTGTACAAGCCAGCTTCAGGAAAAAAATGCCTGCCCCAGAGAGGGGTAAGAGGGGAACCCAGGAGCTGCATTTAAAGCTGGATCCATTTAACTCACAGCCTGTTATCTGTGAGTTAACCCCCAGCTGCAGAGCCAGGGGTTAAGCCACAGATTTAAAGCAATCCTCTCTCACAGAAGGGAAATAAGCCCCTGGGCAGTATCAGATGGCCTTGGTGCTTTTTTTGGTCTCCCGAATTTCACTCCATCCCTGAAAGCTGCCACCACCAGCCTGGGAGGTAAGAGCACTTAGTGACAGCTTCTCTCCTTTAAACCTCCTAAGGGTTAAATCTGGGGAGCTGTCTTTTTGGACATTGCTTTTGCACTGTGCTCATAGCAATGCTTATGAGTATTTGGCAGTCTCCATCCCTTCAGTCTCCACAATCTCCCAGCCAGCTCAGACTCCTCATATTGGATAAACATATCTGGCTTTGTTAAATATTAGGTTTCAATGAGTATGATTCTAGAAAGAGCAAAGGATGAAACAAATCCACGAGCAGGGCAGTTGACTGAGCCAGGAAAAATGTTCATGGAGAAGTCATCTGTGCCCAGGGGCAGGAGGAGCAGCAGATTTATGAGCATTCCTGCAAGCAAGTGCAGGAGAAACTTGTGGAGAGAAGAGACCTACCAGGCTGCTTTGCCTTTGCTGGGGTTTATGCAGGAGAGGAGAACAAATGGTTTGTGCCTGGCTTGGGTTGGTTTGCTCTCTCCCCCAGGTTTAGGACAGGGAGGAGCTTCTAGTAAAGCATCTTCCCAACGAAGCTCTGTTCTGTTCTTTTTTTTTCTAGATTTAGGAGATTTTCCTCCTGACCCCCAGCACAGGTGTGGGGTCAGAACCCAGCTCGGAAGGGGATGTGTGAGCAAAAAAAAGTCTGGGTGGGTTTGCAGTCCAGTGGGTGCCACCAACTGCTGGCAATGTCAGTGGTGACATTTTAGGAAGGGTGCAAGCCAGAAAGGAGATTCTTCTGAGGATGATGACAGGTAGAGGAAAAGAACAGAAAATTTTGATTTAATACCTCCTGTGAACATGTGAGAGAAGCAGTCCCTGAAAAAAACATCTTCTGCTCAAAAGTCAGGATCCCTTGTGGAAACTGAAAACACTACTTTACCCATAAATGATCAGCAGCCTAGTGATCTCATCCAGCCTTTACTTTACCATGGCTTATCCAAAGCTTTTTATGCTTATCCAAACTTTGGCTCCAGATCACATCGCAAACCCGAGCTATTTGGGGCAAATCCTGGTGACCTCTCCTTCAGCTTGCTCTCATCAGTAGGATGAGGAGAGAATTATTAACCCATGGACAGGGTGTCTTGAGCAAATAAAACAGTCCTCCCACCTTGGAGATCATTTCCAAGTCCTGCTGTGCTTGAGGATCTTTCCGTGCCCAGTCTCAGAGACCACTTCTCCAGGAGACAGATGGCCTGAAGGCTGCTTTGGTCTCCAGAAATACAGAGCCAGCCACAGGCTTAAAGCAGTTCTTAAAATAGTTCTCTCCTTTTTTTTTTTTTTTTTTTTTTTTTTATTATTTTTCTTTTTTTTTTTTCCTTTTTTTTTTTTTGCCTTTCCCTTTTTTCTTTTTTATCTTTTTTCTTCTCTTTTTTCTTTTCTTTTTTTTTCCTTTTTCTTTTTTCCTTTTTCTTTTTTCCTTTTTCTTTTTTCCTTTTTCTTTTTTCCTTTTTCTTTTTTCCTTTTTCTTTTTTCCTTTCTTCTTTTTTTCCTTTCTTCTTTTTTTCCTTTCTTCTTTTTTTCCTCTTTTTCCTTTTTTTCTTTTTTTTTCATTTTTTTCTTTCTTTTTTTTTTCTTTCTTTCTTTTTTTTTTTAACTACTTTTGCTCCAGATTTGCCCAGCAGCTACAGAGGCATTTTTTTTCATTCATGTTATTTTCATAACTGGGAAACTGAGGCCAAGGTGGCCACAAGCCCCAGTCAGGCAGAGGAAATGGGACGGGAGCTGATGGCTGAAATGAGGACAAGGTTTAAGGATGCTGCTGCCATTGGAATTTTGCCCTGGTTGCAGTGAGGTGCCTGCAGACAGACACCAGCCCTCAGGTGTCTCAATCCTGTCTCAGCTCCAGGTCCCCTCTCAGAGCAGACTGTCTGGGTGTCAGCTTTGTCCTGCTTTCCTGCTGGTTGCTGCTGGGAAGTTGGATGCATTTTAAATCAGGTTAAACTCTGCTACTTCTGCATGAAAATTCTCAAGAGGCTGCAGTGCCAAATCAGGCTGATCAGTGGAGTTTTTGTGGAGCACCAGCGCACTCAGCCTTTCTTCTTTTTGTGATAAAATCACCTTCATTGCTTTGCTGAATAATTTACAAAGGAAACACCTTAGGATGTCACCTCATCACTTGTCCTTTCACTCAGTCAACAGAAAATTTGTCTTCCCCCTTCGCTGTGTGCTGGGACATGCAGAATGAGCTTCTCACATGGACCGACTGCCACAAAAAGGGCAGCACAAACACATCATATGGATTTGCAACGTGTGTCAAAATAGAAAAAATTATATGGAAAGAACTCAAATTTACAATAGAAAAAAAATAAAGAGCACAAATATGTATAGCTGTGGATAATGCTCTTGCAGTGGTGACAGCCGGCAGAGGTGAGGGAAGGTTTGGGGGAGATTGGAGTCTTTCCTGAGGCCAGCTAAGAGAACAAGATGAACAAACAGGCACTTAAGTCCTTTTGCAGATCTGAAAACTCTTAGTATGATTTAAATTTTCCTTCTCTTTTTCTTTTCTTCTCTAAGAAACCTCATCCAGAGGAACTCTTTTTGCCCACATGCAGATGACAGATGCTGGTCCAAGCCAGAAATGGTGACCTGAGAGAAGATGTTCCTTGGAAACCGTGCTTTATTTTTACTGATCTGAGTAGCAGGACTTAAATGCAAGCTTTTTTTCCTTTTTTTCTTATAAGTGGAAAAAAAAAATCCAGAAGCTTAGTACCTTGAAGCAGTTAAAGTGGGACTAAAACACAGCAGGGACAAGACAGAGAAGGACCGTACATAAAAGCCATCCCCCCGTAGGCTTTCCCAGACTATTTTATTTAAACTTCGCCCACAGGTGTCCACGGGGAAGGCATCAGCGTGTGTTTTGCCTCACAGAGCTGATGGGGGTCCCTTCAGGTGTGGGTTTGGTGCAGGTTTGGCTGCGGGAGCAATGGTTGCCAAGCCCTGCCAGAAACCGCTCCTGATCTCCGAGTGAAATGGGAGCAGCCCTGCTCCTCACACCTGCAAGAAGGAGCAGGACAAACCTCCAGGGATGGCAGCTGCAGGGCTGATTTACCCTGCTCCTCACACCTGCAAGAAGGAGCAGGACTAAACCTCCAGGGATGGCAGCTGCAGGGCTGATTTACTCATTAACCTCCGGGGCAGCGGCTTTCGGTGGGTGGGCGGCTGAGGGAGCGGGCACCCCCGGCATAAACGAGGCACCGAGAAGTCCCTCGCTGCGGTAAGTCCGCCTTGGGGGGGGAACAGCGGGGAAAAGAGGCTGTTTGAGGGGTTTTTTGAAGCTGGGGGAACGGGTACCCTGTGCCGTGCGGGCCGGAGGCTCCGCAGCCGCCGCCATTATCGGTTGCGCCCGCCCGCGGGGCTCCCTCAGGCAGCGGCTCCCTCAGGCAGGGCGGGGAGGAGGAGGAGGGAGAAATGGAGTCCCGGAGTTGTGAGGGGGGAGGGAGAAATGGAGTCCCGGAGTTGTGAGGGGGGAGGGAGAAATGGAGTCCCGGAGGTGTGAGGGGCAAACGTGGTGCTGGGCTGCGGGGAGTGCACCGGGAGGAGAGGGGATCCTCAGGGTGGTGGTTGTTGAGCTCCGGGAAGAAGTGAGGACCGTCAGGGAGAGTGAGGTGAACCGTAGTTAAAAGCTCAACGTGATTTTATGTTTGGCGTAAATTGAATAAAGTAATCAATAAATTGAATTTCGAGTTCAACATAAGCTAAACCGTCGGTTTAAAGTCAACGTGAGCCGCCAGGGTATACTTGCAGCCCCTAAAGCCAACCAGGTCCTGGGCTGCATCAAGAGAAGCGTGGCCAGGGGATCCAGGGTCACTGGATTCACATTTTGAGTTTATTGGAACACCTGGATTAAGATGAGAAGGAACCTAACTATATTTTGCCTTATTTGATTTATTTGGCTTTCTGGTTTGGAAACTTCCTTTTTGCACATCCCAAATAATGACAGCCACAACAGTGGTTGATGGGAATTTCAAAATCAAGAATCAAAGCCACTACAATTTCACCTGCAGCCCCATTCTGTTAATGTTTAAGTATCCTTAAATCACACTTAATGTCCATATTCACATTTTTATTTTCCCTTTGATGGAGCTGTGATATCAAACAGCAATGGTAAATCAGTGACTGGTTAGGATCATCAGCAATCACTTGTTTTTGGTTCATTAAATTACTTCACAGCTGCCTAGTGTTCTCCAAACAAGAAGAGAAGAGGAGGAGCTTTTGTGCTCAATTCAAGTGAAAAGAAAACAGTCCTAGAGGAACATATATAAATGCAAGGAGTATATGTACAAATATAGATACCCACTGATATCACTTGACAGGCTGAAGAGCTGGAGTGTCTGTGTCACCTTTCATAGTGATGATAAATTGATGAAATAAATCCTGATGATGTAAAAAGCAGACAGGTTCTTACAAGGGATCATATATTTGGTCCTGGGAATGTAATAGGTTTTTTTTTTGGTTTGTTTTTTTTTTTGAGAAACAAGGTTAAACAATGGCTAAAGCACCTTTCATCTGGGGATTTGGAAACCCTTCAGACAAGCACCTTCCTTTCAACTCAGACTTTCCCAGACTCCATCTCTTCTTTTTTTTCCTGAATTACAGAGGGCAGCCATTTATTCCATTGCATCTCTTCCCTCTCCTCAGTTACTCTTTTGTCTCTTCAGCATCACTAGAACATCCTTTCTGCTCTTCTTTTTCCTCCATATTCTAAAATATTAGAGCCATTGCTTAATCATGCTCCTGACACCCCAACTCATTTCAAATTCCTTCTGAAATTTTTTTTTTTTTTTTCTTTCTCAGGAATTCCTTCTTTCTTCCAGCTGGCAATAATGCTGGGTCACTTCTCAGCTGTTCCTCAGCTGCTGCCTGTGCTGGGCCTGGCCTCTGGCTCCCACGCAGGGTTTCAAACTTCCCAGGCTTTGCTTACAATAATAGGAAACTTAACACCCATTCTGGAGACTGCTAATGTGAAAAGTTCTTTTGAGGTTTCCTTAAAGAAAATGCCAGACAATATTTTATTGGCAAACAGCTGTTTGTAACGAGTCCTCACCCCATTGTGATTTAACTATCAAAATTACCTTTTTGTTACCTTTTAACTCTCACCTCTTGACTTCTGATTACAAAATACTTATTTCTTCTTATGTGCTTTAAAACTATTTTTTTCCCTTCCATATGGCAGGTGTGAACCCCTCATGAAGCCTTGCCTTGGCTCAGCCACATCTGTAGCTGCTCCCCAGGTGAGACAGAGACAGTGTTGAGGGCTGGGAACACTCCTTAGGGTGGGAGGTCTCAGGATGACAAAACTGGGGACTGGCTCAGGAGCCTTCCAACTGCTGTTAGACATCTCACAGCTCTTGAGAAAATCTTCTGGCATGCATTGACTTGCATATACACATCACTGTAGGCTTCTTTGTATGATACTTGATAAAAAACAGGGCTTGGTGTCTGTTAATTGTGGCATCTTACCCACATTGGAGGTGCTAAATAATTTTCCCATCCATCTTTGTCAGTCTGGGGTGAGATCTTTTCAGCCCATGAATTTCTTTTCTGTGCACTTTGGATTTTATGAGTATGGACAGTCTGATGAAATCAATTTGACAATAAATTTATATTCATTAACCCTCTGCTCACAGACAGGAACAACGTGCACAGTCCCAGCCTGGCAGAAGGCAGAGGAAGAAAAAGTTCCCAGTGAGGGTGCTGAGACATTGGTCCAGATTGCCCATGGAGAGGTGGTAGATGCCCCATCCCTGGAAACATTCAAAGCCAGGTGAGACAGGGCTCTGAGCAACCTGATGGAGTTGAAAATGTCCCTGCTGACCTTTAAAGCTCCCTTCCAGCCCCAAGCAAGCTGTGGATGGCTCCTGGAACACTCCCCGCGCCCACCAGCAGATGGAACCTGGGGTTCAGGAATCAATGTCCTCCCAGGGCTTGGTTATTTAACCAACAGACCTCTAAAGACGGTTTGAAGTGAATATTGTTCCTCAGCTCCTCCCTGCCAGACCCCACTGGGGAAACCACCCCAATATTTGGTGCCTTGTGTGCTCTGTCCCCAGGTCAGACTGGTTTTTAGGTCACCCTTAAGGTGTGACATTGTTTCGATGTCCTCAAAAGTAATTAATCTTGCTAAATACATCACACACTGGCTGTTTCTACTTCCTCCTGAAAGGCAAGGACCTGCTGAACACACACCTCACCCCTGCCATCACCCGAGCCATTGTGAGCCTGAGACAAGCTGGGCACAGAATTATGGAATCATGGAATTTTAGAGGTTGGAAGGGACCTCTAAAGAGCATCTAATCCAAACCTACTTCTAGAGCAGGATCATCTAGAGTAGATCACACAGGAACACATCCAGGTGGGTTTTGAATGTTTCTAGAGACAGAAACTCCACAACCTCTCTGGGCAGCCTGTCCCAGTGCTCTCTTACCACAGGCTCCAGTCCTGGGATGTACACAGAAACCAGTTCCCCATGAGTGATATTTCTACACAAACAGCCTAAAATACACTTGTAGGTGTCCAATTTTTTTAGAAGGATGATACTAGTGTACCACATCACAGATTGACCAGTTTCTTTTTGTCCTTGGGTGACCTTGCAAGCACTCTCACACAAGGTAAATCACTTTCCCAAAGCAGGTGCCTGCAGGTTGTTTTATATTACACATCCCTTGCCAGATCTCCCTGTGTGCAAATACTGGATCTGCTTAACATTCATTCCCCCTTCAGCTTCTTGCCCCAGGACAGAAAGGATGGGATTTCTTTGGGGATGCAGCCAGGGAATGCTGAAGCAGGGCTCATGAGCTTTATCCTTCTCCTCTCCAAAATTTCTGCTTTCTGCAGAGACTCCAGGCTGGTGTCTGGACCAGTTATGTTCTAGTTTTTGATTTATGCAGAATAACTTTGTCCTTATTCTGATGCAATAAAGTAGCATCAGGCAAATCCACTGCTGAACAGCCAAAAAAACAGATGAACACATGAGACAGATGTAAGGGTTGTGCTCAAAGTAAGAACTCTTACACTGTGCTGACTGTAATATCTTACCTTAAAAAAAAAAAAAAAAAAAAAGAGTTAACAACTTCTTTCTGTTTAGCTCTTTTATCCAGATCTATTTCAAAATCCTGCTATGATTTTATGTGATATTGGCATCATTAAGAGTTCACTGGCTAGGAAGGCTCTGAAGTTCATGGTCCAGCTACAGGAACAACCATAAAAACCAGTTCCAGATCTGCCCTGTCAACAGGACCACTGGGACCTGGAGGGAGAGGGCTCTGAGCTGAACATCAGTCTTTTACACACAGATACATAAATAACTTATTTTTAAAAGATAGCTAAATCTTTCCTCACAGATTTATAAACATTCCTCCATGTCTGGAAACACTGTGTTGTAACAGAGCATACCATGGCTGACAGTGGAACGGAGCATTTAAAACAAACAAACAGCAAAGAAATGAGGATGGGCATGAAAACATGAAAGCAAAACTTCTGGACTATTTGTTGTTGCTGCCCTTTTAAAATAAAACAGGCTGTAGGTTTGTAAGAAGATTCAAAATATTGACAGTCTCACCTCCTGGGCTTTTGTTTCTAAACTCTTACACCTCCAAGCTGCAGTGTAATTTTTTTTTTATATTAAGTGTAGTTTCTCTTTAAAAGGAATCCCATCTGGCGAATCCAGTTCTAGTAAGAACTAAATTTAAATTTAAATCAAATTTAATGGATGTGAGCAATGGTGTGAGCCAATAACCCACTTATCACAAACATTGACTTAAGATAGATACGATGGAGGGTTTTTTTACCTACAGGTTCCTGGTTTTAATATTTAATGACGATCTCAAAGTCAGTAAAATGAGAATAGTCAGAGCTGATGTTCTGGTGAATAAGAGCTACCCCCATGAAAAGTCCTCATTCATGTTGATTCATTGGAAAGGAAAGAGTAGGCTGTAAAACTTTATCAAAACTATACTAGAGCATCCTCACTGATACCCAAGTGAAGACTGATCCTGAAGTTAGCTCCTTTCCTTCCCACTCCTCATTTCCCAGACTCTTTCTTCACTCTCATTAGGCAGGTGGGTCTTCTGCAGCCCTGCCCTCCACTGGAGGCATCAAGCATGGGTTGCTGTGGGCACAGGCAAATACATGGAGCTGTTGACTGTCTGCATTGCTCTCTAGAAGTGGCTGTTTACCCCCTGAGCCTGCCCTTGCAGAGGTCACCATGGTTTTCAGGCTTTGAAGGTGTTAGTTACTAATTATAATAATTGTCTTTTCCTTCCCAAACCAAATTTTCCGATTTTAACATCAAGTGTTAAAAAAAACCCAGAAATTCATGGCTGTTGCTGTCAGGCTCCTCCACTACAAAATGTGCTTTTCCAGCTTCTGATGTAACTCATCCTGACGTTGCCTTTTCCACTGGAAAATCAGTACTTTTCCCTTTACACCAGCTGTCACCACAAACACCTGTAGCTACTGGATCCCTCCACACACACACACGCTCACCTTTCAAGTGGTCTCCCTGACACCTCTGTTTTCTCTGCTGAGCCTTGGTTTCCTTCTGGACAGCCAGGGACACTTCTGTCTGGTAACTGCTTGCCCAGAAAACCCAGTCATTTGGGGTGGGCTGGGTTCCTTGGTTTTTGCCTCTGGAGTTAGTGTTGGACTACCAGGCTCCTAGTGTTTCATCTCCTCAAAACCTCTCTCCTGCCATTCCCTGTATCCCTCTGATGCCAAAGGCATCACCCACAGCCTTCACTCTTCCTCCAAACTGAGCTGAAATCCTCATGCCTACAGCAATTCATGGTGTGAGTCCCACTCCAGCTGTTTACCTTTGTCTTCTAATGAAGCAATCTCCTGCCTCTCAGAGTCATCAGGCAGGCACTACATAAATAGAAATTATTTATTATGTTGAAGGGAAACACGATTTAATAAGCAAGGAAGGCCAGTACATCTCTAGTAGTTAAAAAGCTATGGTAGAAATCTGTTGTACTGATCATTTTGATAAGGACATTTAAGGAAACAGGCTTCTGCACTCAGGATTTCAGTATTTTACCCCCTCATAAGCTCTAAGGCAGGAAAGTGGTCAGTGAGCTGTCAGCACTGCCACAGGCACCAAGGGGGAGTAGAAGTCTGGAGGCAGTCTCAGGTCTGTAAAATTTTGTATCTAATGGCAGGTGAAGTTTGGATGGTTTAGCCCTAACCCTGCAACCTTCCCCAGCAGCCACGCTGTGAGACATCAGTCTTTTGGTCTATGTTACATCTCCCAGAGCAAAAGTCACTCTGAAAATACACTCTTACTAATTCCCAAATATTTGCAGAAATCCAGTTTATGATTCCCTTCCTAGTGCTCTCCCTCCAGCTCTATCATGGTTGGAAATGGTGGCTTAGGGCTGATCTCTCCCTGGCATGGTAATATGGAATACATAATTTATGCCAATCTGTTATTAACAAATCTTTTCTTCCTGCAGATTATTTATTCTCCACAAAATTCATCTGCTGAAAACAATACTCTGCTGGGTCTTCCTGGGGATAAATTCAAGTGCTCAGATAGTGCCAGATCATGAAACAGTTCTACTGTGTTTGAGCAGGTAAGGAAATGAATCTGGATGGAAAGAAATTATTCTTTTCCAGTTCAAGCTTTTTCTGAAGTACAGATTTTAACTCTGTAATGCTTTTTCCTACATCATCAAGAATTAACTCATTTAAATAAGTGTTCCAAAGTGCACGTAATTATTTCATCTTTTATGTGTTCACGGAGGACTAGAGAAATCTGATTTATTTCTTATAGAAAACATAGTATATGCATGGAAAAGCCATTTACTGTAGCATCCCCAGGAAGGAAAGGTCCTGAACAGGAAATTATCCTGAGGCCTCAAATTATCTCTTGCTGCAACCTGAATTGTATTTTTTGAAAGCTCCAAAAATTAATGGGAGAGAGTAACGGTGTGTACTGAGATAACACAAATAATTTTCTTAGTCTTCATAGACTGAAATTAATTGGTCCTGAGCATGGCTTTAATTATGTGACATTAAAGAAACACATGGTTACCCTACAGGAATAAGCTACTCTCTATTTTCATGTTGCATCATTGTCTCATTTTGTGTTCCTGGATGTGTAATACTGACTCTGGAACAGGAGGCAAGATGTTTTAATTGCTCAGAAATAGTTATGTAAATATACAGAGCAATCCTTGTTGAAATTAATCATCCATTAGCACTCTTGGGAAAAAAAAAAAAAAAAAAGAATGGAAATCAGATGAGATCTTGCTGCTGAGAGCTGAGTTGAAATTCAGCCTTATTTCACAATCAGTATTCATGAAATATTCTCATATATTGATTTACCTCCCTGAATAAATCTGCCTGAGGCAGGAGACACTTCCCAGAGAGGACAAGTAATATTTGTGATAGTTAAAGGCCCATCAAGAGATTGCAAAGCAAATTATGGAGGAAGATAAACTGCTTTGACTCACATTTGTGAATATGGCAAGAGTAATGCAAAAGGGGCTCGTCAGTAAAGTTACTAAAAAATGTATTGGACATTAATAGCCTCCCTTCAGTACCTGAAGGGGCTTACAGGAAAGCTGGGGAGGGACTTTTTATAAGGGCATGGAGTGAAAGGATGAGGGGGAATAGATTTAGACTGAAAAAGGAGAGATTGAGATTAGATATTAGGAAGAAATTCTTCACTGTGGGGTTGCTGAGCCCCTGTGCCAGGTTTCCCAGAGAAGCTGTGGCTGCCCCATCCCTGGCAGTGTCTCAGCCCAGGTTGGATGGGGCTGGGAGCAACCTGGGCTGGGGTTGGAACTAGATGATCTTTTAAGCCCCTTCCTACCCAAAGCACTCTGTGATACTATGATTAAAAACCTCAAAGAAAAGAGAGTGTTGCTGACCACCCCACCCCCCCCGTAGGTCACTGCCACCCTCAGAGCCAGCTGGCAGATTTTCACACCAGGGACAACCTATGGAATTGTGTTGAGAAGAAAACAGCTATTCCCAGCATCTTTTAAACAATGTGAAATTAATTCCTAACTCCAGTTTTGTCTTTTTTAACCTCCTGATGGGCTTCCACTCACCCTTGTTGTCCCCACACCTTTCCTCTCCCCTTGGCACCTATCTGAGAGCTCCAAGGGAGGAGCTATGGTGTTCCACAGAATCACAGAATGTCAGGGGTTAGAAAGGACCTCTGAAGATCATCCAAGGCAGAGGACACTGCCAAGACCACAGAAAAACAGCTGAGGACCTTTTCTGACCTTCTGCCCTTTATTTGATTGCCTGTTTCTTTAAAGTGAATTTACTTATGTTTTTTTTTATTTGATTTTTTCTCCTGCAATCCCCATGAGGCATTCTTTCCTATGAGTCATGCACACCATAAAGAAATTACTGTTTGGCTCCACGTTTTGCTCCCATGCCTGGAATCAACATTTTTTCAGTGAGAGATAGGAAATGAGCTGAATTTGTGGGTGATTCATTATTTACTATTTTGACCTGTGATGTTTTTTTACCCACTAGCTTTAGAATAAAAGAAAATCAAACAATAAAAGCCCTAAAAGACAAGACCAAAGCTCCATGTGAGTCAAGACACGAAACATGCTCTTTAAAGATTTCTTTATATCATATACAGTAATAATCCCTTATATCCTTTGATACTGGTTTTACATTTTATCATTATTAATAATGTGCTTGATTTTATTCTAGAACAGTATCTTAGTCATTTAAAATACCCTTCAAGAGTGTATTTTCTCGTATGGCTCAGAAATCTGGTATTGTTTCTGCATTTGTATTCTCTTATGTGTGTATGATATAACAAAATAAGGCATTTTTGAAACACCTATATAGCCCAGATGTAAAAATCATTCAGTTATATATAAACAGAATAGTCCTGGGCACTAAAGCCCACCAAAGCTCAGAAACCTATGTTTGAAATAAAACAGGATTTCGGATGATAAAAGAGCAAATCAGGCCAAAATCTGGGAACTAAAATCCAACACGACAGCAAAAGGCTCAGCCCCAGAAGCCATGGAGGATGGCTGGGAAGTCCCCAAAATTGGAGGAAGACATGGAAGCCTTCTCATTATCAGGTTTCTTCTCCTTTTAAGGTATTTTAGTATTAACTCCAGATGGTTTATAACTCTTTCCAACCACCAGACAATTCCAACAGTGCTATCTGCCTGAGTTCCAGCCCAACAGGAAGACCCTAAAGGCAGCCCAGCCCAACCTACCAAAATCCTGGAAGCCAAAAAGGTGACACCTTACTGCTGCCTGTGGCAGGGATATCTGCAATGGACATGGAAAGGTGGGACCTGGGATTGAAGGTAAACAGGGAGCCCAGAGACATGATTTCTTGAACCACACAACTGCTGAATCATTCAGGTTGGAAAACACCTGTAAGATCACCCTGAAGGTCTGCTGGACACCAAGGTTTATGCCCAGTTTTGTTCAGTGCAGTCAGGTATGGTACCAAAACCACATCATCTCCCCTCCTACAGGCTTGCTTCTTAGTATGCCAACCATTTGTGGCTTTGAGGGGTTGACCCTCCTCTATTTCCATCACCACCAGTGCTGATTTGCTTCTTTGAGCATGTGGGGGTCTTGCCCCATGCACTACTGCTTATGGGTCAAGGCTCTGTTTGACATTGGACCCCACCACAGATCTCTAAATCAACAGCCACCATGGAAACTCCATAAATCAGCTCTTCAATTAAAGGAGTGAAAATAAAATCCAGACCAAGCTCTGAAAGCCTTGCTTGAACCCTTTGCAAGTCACTTTCTAAAATTAGGTTTAGACATTTAGGTCATTGTAAAACAGGTGCTGACACCAAATTTGTTTGGATGTAACTCACTGTGGCACTTCTGCCAGTAGAAACAAATTAAAAAATGCTGGCTAGCTCATTAAATCCTACTGATTTATTAATTTCAAACTAAAGCGGTTGCAGAAAGTTCTTAAATAGTGCATCTCCATCCTTGGCAGAGGTTTCTGAAAAAGGCAAAGATTTTAATTTTTTCTGCAGGAAATGGAACATGTCTGGGATCAGGTCTTTTTTATGGTGGCCATCACTTCAGGTGGGGGGAGAGGGAAGAGGAAGAGGAAAAGAGTTATTTCACAGATGCAGCCACAAAATATTAAAAAAAATATATATATAAACTAAAATATTGTTCAGAATTATCTCTCTTGGTTGAAGTGAACATCATCTCTTCTGGTCTCCCAGGACAGCTTCTGGATATGAAGGTGGGTTTTTGCAGTGCAGCATTTCTGATTTGAGTAATATCCTTGCACCCTTGTAGTGAGAAGACAGTGGGGCAATGGGATTGCCTTGCTCTGCTCCATGCAAGCAGACAGAGGAAAGCTGAAGCTATCAGTTGCCTCCTCTCCACCTAATATATTCACAGTGTTGCCAACTTGCATTTTTTTGGTAAGTTGCATGATTTTTATTTGGGAAGAAGAATGGGTTTAAAAGCTCCCCACCCTGGAAACAGCTAAGTTGGCAGGTACCACCCCACAGCACCTCAAATGGCAGCAAGTCCAAGTTAAACAAGCCCCTAAACTCATTTACAAACAACAGCAAATTTACAAACAAACAACAACATATGAAGCCATCCCACCATTTTATTTTTTTTTTTTTTTGGAACCTGATTAATGAGCCTGAGAGGTGGTGGTGCACAACCAGCACACAAACAGCCTCTGACATTTTCCTTTTTTCTGCTTGGCTGCAACTACTTTAAACAATTACTTCAGAAGGGTTTGACATCCAACTGGGCATCTGCTCTACTGCTTGTGGCAAGGAGACCAGGGGACTGTTGGCCATCCTGGGACACATCAGGGATGATCTCTTACTCACTGGACATGTTGAGGCTGCTCTAGTTGCAGAGATGACCTGAGACTTCCCCTGTGCTACATCAGGAGTAGTGAGGGAATCTCTGTGCCCTCTTCAAAGGGGCTGTCCTCAGCTCACTCTACTTCTTGTTGTTAAGGCTCTTTTGCTAATTAAAAGGAGTCCCAGTTTTAAGTCCTTTGCATCTTGAATGAGTGATTTGGGGAAGATGGAGTTGCTCTTTCAAATCGTGACACTGCTCAAACCCAATGTAGGACTGAAGCTCTCACAAGCTCCTGCACAGGAAATGAGATCTCAATGGCATTTCTGTCTCATTTCTGAAGGAGCCTGGCCCAGTTCCTCTTCCTTTTCAGAACATGAACAATGTGTAGAACAGTATAAATATATCTATATATCTATTGCTCCTGCGAGCTAGGGTTTTGTTCATTGTTAAGTGCAGTGAAAAATACAAACTTCTCACACAGTTTTCTTTGTCAAGCCACCAGTTGGCTGCAAGCAAATGCTCTGTAAGCACAGGATGCACATTACAGGGAGGAATGCTACTGGAGTGGCAAACGCAGGTCCACAAAAACAATGAGCTGACATGATTAAAACTTCCTGCAATCTTAATCCAGGGCCTATTGGCATAAGCGTTATAACAAAGCCTTATAATAAATCATTGAAGAACCTTTTTTTGTCATCACATCTCTGTTGCAGAGCAGAAAAGAGTTAAAAGATGAGATGTCTGCATGTTCTGTCTTCTCATTGCCTCCTGCATCTTGCAATCTGCTGTTTAAACACATTTCTTTTGAAATCATGATCCTGCATGGCACCATCAGGTTTATGATGGCCATCACCTCAGCCACTGCCCACTGAACATCACAGATGTTGATTAATAATCTACTTTCATGCCAATAATGTAAAATTACCCACTGTCAGAGGTCCAAGAGCACGTATTGTGAGTTGCAAAGAGTAAATCTGGGGCAGATTAATCAGAACCACAGCTGTTATATAGAATTTCATGCTGTGGAGGCAGAACAGATTTGTGTTGGACATGAGGGCTGGAATGAATTTCAGCAGTATGGTTTGGAAGGGCTGGTTCAGAACGGAAGAGAAAGAGGATCTGGGGCTTTTCCAGCCCCTCTTGCTGTTACAATATTTTAAAAGGTCATGGTAGTAAATCCATTTGCTGGATTCTCATCTGGGTTTCCACCACGACTCCCTGGATGAGCAAGCCCACATAATGTAATCAATTTGTGCTTTGGAACTCATGTCTGCTTAGGACACTGAATTAATTACTGAGCATTTCAGTCCATTTCTTACTTGTTTTTCTCAGGCTGAGATTTTCCAGCGTGGCTGCATCCCTCAGATGTGGCACATTATTTGTCTGAGACCTGAGGTGGGATTCAATAAACACCAACCAAGCCAGAGACACAGTGCACCTCCAAGAGAAAAGGTGTCATGAAGCATTCATACTTATTTATCCTGGAAAGAAGCAACTCAAACAACATGTTGTCTTCCAGAGTTAAGGTGAATTTGCCATTTAACTCCTTTCATACCAAAGGCTGCTGAATTCCCAGGCAACAGCATGGCTGAGACAAATCACCATTTCCTCTTCAGAAAATGGAAGTGGTGTGCAATTGTTCTTTGTAGTTTCTTTTTTGTTGGTGGCTTTTGTTGGGTTTTTTTGGTGGGAAAAACAACTTCTGAGTTCCTTTACCACTTTCCAGGCTGAGCTACAGTGAGACCCAGCCAACCATGACCTTTCCCAGCATTTGGGGAGAGGAGAGATGGTGGAGTTGCAGCTCATTTGTAATGAGCCTCTTGAAATAGTACCTGTGTTTCTAGGTCCCACAAAATACATAGCTACTGAGAGGAGCAAATTACAATTCTTTCTTTTTCATTTCCTTCAGAAGCTGCAATACTGGCAGCCTTCAGCCAACCTATAAATAAACAAATAAAATCTTTGCAATGGGAGCTTTTACATCATTTTAAAATCCATCAGCAAAAGGCAGCATATGGAAAATTCTGACTGAAGGCATATGGGAAGTTGCACCAGAAAGAGGCTTTTTTTCTTTTGCCTTCTGAAGATGTTGATTTGCTCCACTCACAACTGCTTAGGGAAATAGCAGGGAAAATACATTTCCTTTTCTTCCAAATGCCATCCAAGCCCCCCATGGATTGATAACTTCAATGATCATTACCATGTTCTGCCAGCTGAGAGGCTTTTTTATCTTGAATCACGTGGTTTCTATTAATAATTACTCAACAAAAGTTTAGTTATGTGTTATTCATAGTGTTTTGGGTTTTTTTGAAGTTGTTGACACCACCTGCACCTAACTCTGGAAACCACTCCTGAGTCAGCTTCCACAGATCACCAGCTTTGGGTGTCACCAGATGAAAAATCCCACTATTACAGTAAATTTTTTTTTTTATTATTTTTTTCCTTCCTATAGCTATTTATTTTTACTTATTTACCACTTTATTTCCTACTAGTAACCAGCTGGTTCTTGCCCTGCCTGTAATTGTGTTTGTTTGTTAATGCCAGAGACAGAAAGAGAAGCTACTGCTGTAGGAGTGGAAAAAATCTTAAATCACCTTCAGTCCTGGCTTGCATCTGGCACAGGTTTATGCATCTAATAGGAGCTACCTGGGTTTGCAAATCAGACAGGGCCTGACATTCTCACAAAAAATTCAAAGTGAATCAACTCTGTGAATGATTACAGAAGGCTAAATTGCCAGCACTACATGTAGCATGGCTGTCTTTTCATTGACATCCCAGGCTGCTACAATTCCTCAGTGTGAACAGCAAGATCTTAAATTTACCTTCAGTTAATGAAGAATACAAAGGTCCCATTTAATAAGGGTGGGTTGTGTAATTTAATTTTATATTTTAATTTTTTCTGCCCAGAAAGAAAAAACACAAGAAAAAAACAAAAGATTGACCTGGCAACAGGGGAATGCCCAATATCAGGATGTGTGTGCTGCTCCTTCCAACGCCACAGAGAAAGACAGCTGCAGTCTCTGCCACAGGATTTATAAGAACACAAAGCTTTTTATTTCATTTCAAGCATTCAAATCTTGGCTTTTGGAACAAAAGAGGGACCTCGGATGCAGCACTGGAAAGGCCAAGCAGCCGCAGGAGCTCACAGTGCAGCAGGGCTGAGCCTAGGCAGGGGCTTGGGGTTGCAGGAATGTGGCCTGAAATTTCCTTTTCTAGCCACTCTTCTCATGCATCTGTCATTCCCTTTCAATCATTTTACTTTCATGGGATCAAAGACAATGTCTGTATGACATTAACTTCAAGCAGTACTTTAACAAAGGTGTCGCTTTTTACTTGTACAAGTTGTGTGTGGGGGGTTAATTAATTTATTTAAAACTTGTTTCTTTTCTTCCCTTCCTGCAGTGCCACTGGACTGAGATGAGCAGCAGACACTACTGTGTCACAGTTTCAGTGACAATTTGGTAACCTGGTGTCTCCTTACCCTGGAAAGACTCACACCACAAAGATGATGCGATTCTGTCAGGTATGAGAAGCACCACTTTGTTGTGGTCTCTTAACTTCCCCAAATCCTTACATCCAGAAGAATTGTTTGCTCTCAGTCTTAGTTTTTAAATGTACTTGTTACTCTTACACTCCTTCCAAGACTTATACACCTTGAGCTGACAGCAGTACAAATAATTTCTGACCTTAAAATGAAAGGATTTAGAAAGAAACAGACAGATGGAATGAATCAAGTTTTTAAAACTTTCCAAACCATTTCGCAGATCTTTTTCTTTTTCTTTTTTTTTTTTTCTTCTCTGTAGCAGGAGGCTGGCAGCAGTCGTCTGTGCTGGGAAATGCTTAGTGCACCAGCGTGGCCTTGGTATTTGTAGGCTAATTTTTGTTTTGAGTATAACTCTTGACTCATGGAAAAATAATCTAAGTGTTTTGGGCTGGTCTCTGACTTGATCTTCCTTGAATTAACAACTGTCTGTTTCAAAATACGCGTGGAGAGGCTTGTATGATAATGTTTTTATCCTCTTGCTCTCTCCCTGGCCTTCTCTTTGAGAGGCAGAAATCACTGGGAGTCAGTTCCCAGCAGCTGGTTGCTGTGGGGGTGGTTGGGCTTTTCCAGTCAGCAAAATTCAGCCATCAGCTCTTACCAACCTCCCGCTGCCGTCTCCAAACATAAAGTGACATTTCATGTGAAAAATTAATACTAAGATGTGAAATTAAAGCAGCTGTTTTTAACTAGAGTGCTACAAGAGTTGCTTCAGGCAACTGGCAAACATCCCTCTGCAAGTCAGTGCCTTGGGAGGCACATGCACCAAACAAAATCCAAACAGCTAAATTTAGTCCGGATAGGAAATTAGTTGGAGGTTAAGTAAAGTTTTCGGCTACTTTGTTTTGTTTCCAGATTACCCAAGAGATGTTCCTTCCTGGAAAGGGAAATAGGACAGTGATACAGAGCTGTTTTTCAATCCCTTCGTTTACATGGACTCATTTCAAGTACGTTTTATTGTGTGTTTGTGATTTAAACCTTACCCACTCCTGCTTTCAGATGGAAAGACTTGAAATGGCAGTGCCAGGTCTGTGTGCAGCCCAGCTCTCTCCTAGACCAGGGGGCACCTTCTGTCCAAGCTCTTACCTACTCTGGACACAGGAAGACAATGTAAAAGTACATTTTTTTAAAAAAACTTCCTTTGCACCTAGTTAGAATCAGTATTTCTTGCAAAATTACATTCCAACACAAATGAAAAATTGTAAGTTCTGCTATGTAATGTCTAAGCCAGAGGACACAGCTCCTCAGTCTAGCAACTCCAGCCAAAGCTCAGTAAAATCTAACTCACAGACTTTCTGAATTTCTACTTTATCACCTACCCTAACATTTTTGCTTGGGTGTCATTTTGCTTAGAGGGATGCTTCTAAACCTAAACCCTGGAGCTAAGCAGCCATGACTGGCTGGCTGCATACCTCAAACCTGATCTAAAACTTCTGAACTTTTGCATTAAGGACACCAGTTTCCTTTGTGGACATGTCATTTTTTCCTACATGTTTTATTTTGCAATCATCAGGGTAGAAGTAACTGTAGACAAGCATAGAGTTGCAGGTTTATTTACTGATCCAGGATATAAATCTTGTTGCTTAAGCAAACACAAACTATTGAAACAGTTGTTTGTGCAAACATGCAGGATAAGGTACGTGGGAAAGGATTCTACAAATGCTCTGAAAGCTGGGGACTTTGTGGGTGTTTTTATTTGTTTGGGTTTTTTTGTTTAACAGGGCTACACCATCACTTCTTCTAATTGCTGGGGAGGTGATGAGAGAGGGAGAAGCCCCTCAGCACTTGTTTAATGAGGTCTTTTTGTTGTCTGTTGGGAACTGGGATTCCTGCAGTCCAAGAGGGGGAAACCAGTCTGCATAGGAGGAAGACAGTTGGTCTTTCCTCCCAAGTTACAACTGATAAAACAAGAGGAAATGGCCTCAAGTTGTGCCAGGGGAGGTTTAAATTGGGTATTAGGAACAATTTCTTCCCCAGAGGGCCTGGCACAGGTTGTACAGGGCAGTATCTAGGGAGGTATTTAGAAGCCGTGGAGATGTGGTGCTGAGGGACACAGTTTAGTGGTGGCCCTGGCAGTGTGGGTTAACAGTTGGACTTGTTGATCTCAAAGCTCTTTTCCAACCAAAATGATTCTATGGAAGTAGCCCTGGCTGGGACTGCTCCCATCCCCCTTTGCTGGAATCACAGTTGGGTGGGGATCCATAGGGAAAACCTTGTGTGGTGGCACTGAGGGCTCAGGGACTTCCAGAGCTGCAGCGAGCCAGGTGGAACAGCTCTGCTGTGGAATCTCCCTCTGATGGCTGCTGTTTACTTAAGCCAAGTTATTCCTTGAGAGGAAGTGACAGGAATGTACAGTTCCAGAGCAGGAAATACCACTGTCTTAACAACGCTGTGCAGAGGAACAGGGAGTTTGGGGCTGGCATCGAGCTGGCCCTTGGTGCCAGAATCCTGGAGAGCTTGCAGGAGACTGACTTCTTCCCAGCCAAGCATCACCATGCACTGGGATGGAAGGAGCCTTTACAGAGCAGAAATAGAAAATATTAAAGGTTATTCCTTGGGACTCAGATTAGTGCTTTGAGTATTGCATCCTTAGAAAATACCCTGAGGTCCCGGTCAGATTTGGGCCAGAAGAAAGGTGTCAGGAACAACCTTGAAACTGCAAAGCTGTTGCATGCATAAAATAGCTTTGGTGGTACACCTTGGGATATGAAGTACCCTTTAAATGAATCTCAGAATTAGAGGGGAAAAAAAAACATTTTTAGCTTAGTGAATAGACTACTGTTATCCTTACATGCACTTCATAAATAATTTTTTTACTTTCTGGTGGTGTCTGAAGAGTTCATTATTCAAGATATCCTCCTATTCCTTCTGAGACTGAATGTGTTCACTGGCACTTTACAAAATGCTCATTTTACTTAATTATTAATATTTTTTCAAATAAGTTTTTTCCACTCTGTACAACGTGCAAATTCACTTCTCAAAATGACAAGGATGAAGATGGAGCTCATCTTGTCCATGACACCTTTCCCCTGCATTTCTTCCCAGCCTCTCAGGACCCTTGTCATGACTGTGGCTTCATCACAGCATTTCACCCCATGGCTCCTGATGAAGCAAACCAAGGATGCTGTTTTGAAAAAGGAAAGAAAAAAAAAAAACCAAAACCCCAAGCAGAATATGGTTACTGAAATTAAACACTGTATCCAAAGTGCATTATGGATTTCTTTTGCATGTTCTGGCTTAGCAGAAATGTCTGTCTTACAGCTCCCAGTGTTGCATCTCTTTGGATATTCCATAGTTCTCTATGCCACTGGAAAATGCCATTACAAAATGGCACCATTCTGAATTATTTTCCTCATATGCTGCAGCCACTTTCCTTTCAGATGGAAAATGGTGATGGCACGAGAGGCCAGAAAGATATTTCTTCATGAGCTCTGAGACTTGGTCTGGTGTTCCAACAGGGACATAAAGCAGAAAACCTAAACCTATGTGGTACATGTTTCAAGATTTAGTGTTTTTCAGAAGGTGCCAGTATGTTACATGTGTAGTGTGCATACTTCTGGAAAATTATGAATCACACACTTTTTTTCCTGTAAAAATAACATCTCTTTTCTAGGATGTCAAATCTGTAACTCCTTCCAAATAGCAAAACAAATTAAGTAAGGCCAACTAAAGTGGTAGGAAGAATATTTTTAAGAATGGAGAGCAGACTGCATCCCATTTTTCAGTGCATCTGTGGTGGGGGAGGGCAGAAGGGCTGATTCCCTGACAATGCCATGCAGGTAACACACTCCATGCATGGGACTGATGCATGGTAACAAAAATTATTTATTTCATCAGGCATCATTTGTGGTGGTTGTTGAAAGGGGATTTTGCTAAGTCTACAAACTCCTTTAGTACCCAGTACAATTAATACAGCTTCTTGTTGATTTGCCTTCTGTGTGTCTTGGATTAAGGCTGCAGCAGATTGAGTGTCTACAGCAAACCAGGTGAGAGCTGTTTTGGTCCAGCTCCAAGTTGGCAAAGACCTTCCAGCAAACACTCTGCATCCCCCTGAGCCTGAAGGAGCCAAACACCAACAGTCCCAAAGAGCACATGTTGTACAGACAGGAACAAACTCGTATACACTTGAAAAAGCCTTCATGGCCTTTGCAGTGCTACAAAAACATGTTGCTTGTTAGATTCTTTGTGCTATTTACCCTTATTATTCAGATTATCTGGTACCAGTGTTTTTCTTCTTTAATCATCTTTCAGGAGCCGAATCACCACAAAGGAATAATTCCCATTTATGAACCCTTCTTTCAGGTGGAAGCAGTTAAATATGAAGCTTCATCATACAGCTTTTACACTGATGAATTCCCAGAGTGAAAATGCCATTTCTGCCTGTTTGTGAAATTGCCTCCATTTAAAGGAGTAATTTGATGTTGAGAAGAAAGGCAAACAATTACAGCAATCACTCTTTGTGGTGCAAGTACAATCATGCTTTTCCTGCCTTCAGACTGCAAAGACAATATTTATATATGCATATAAATCGTATCACATAGTGAATTAGTGCTTTAACTGCAAATATTAAAACTGCACTGTTTTGCTGATATTTTAAACACTTGATGATCAGGAAAGGCCAAGGTGTTGACAAAGCAGATGGCTGCCAGCTGTTTTGCAGGGCCCATCTTCAGGATGTCTCTGAATATCTGCAGATATTAAGTGTCAGGTAATTGATTTCATCAGCCTCTTTCTGGCAGAGCCCCATGTCACTCAACGAGGCATGATAGAAGAGATCCATCCTGGTAGACAATATGTTTCCTAATTCTATTCCTCCTAAGGAGCAGGTAATGCTCTGGGAATGTAAAGAACAGCACGAAAAGTCCCTCTGCTTTCAGTAGCAAAAGATGCTGATGGAGGAGATTATCATAGTACACATGTTGCCATTTAATTATTCCCTTTCCTGTAAAGAGCCTGGCTTTAATTAAATGGCAAAACAAAGTGAGAACTTTACTCTAAGCCATTTTAAAGTGCTCACTTCCTCCTCTGTGTTCTGTGGTTTATTAGATTTGAATGAGTAATGGGGTGGTTTCATTTGTTTAGTAAAATTAAAGCGGTCAGTAACAATTTCCTGTCTGAGCAAACTGTGGGCTGATTAATAATATTGGCAGTGGAGAATAGGGTTGGTTTTTTTGTTTTTCGGGGGTTTTTTGGGTTTTTTTTCCAGCTCACAGCTTGTGCTGCCATCCTGCTGCTGCTCAGGACTTTTCAGAGCTGCTGGTACCTACCAGGCTCAGTCACAACCCCCTCTGAGACAAACCTTGTGCTTACAGTGCTGGACTGGCAGAAGAGGATGTTGAAAGGTGCCTCAAGAACTGATAACAAAGAATCATGAAGGAGACATGGTTCAAACCAAGAAGGAGACATGGTTCAAACCCTAACCCTAACCCTAATGATCTTTCTTCTTACCCAGATATTTGATAATTTTCATTTGCAAGACCAGGTCTGGGTATGAACCAAGCACTGGAAGCATCGATGAGGTCTCTGGGCTTGCAAAGTGCATCTGTTGTGACCGAAGAGAAAGTGTTGGTTTGATCTTCTCCAATGCATTCCCCATGCATTGCTGTCAGGGATGGATGTCCCTACCAGGGAATACCTTTGCTTTTCACAGATTTAACCTCTTGTTTAACCTCTCTCTTGTTTAACCTGCATGTACCAATTCTGCAGAACCCCATGATCCTGGGTGAAAACTCTACAGTCACCCCATGAATTTTAACTAACAGCAAAAAGGTTAGGGAAATCAAACATATTGTGCAAACCTTGCCATGCCATTCAGCATTTTTATTCCTGCTGAAAACACCTTGGACAACTTTATCTCTCTTTATTCCTGAAAGAAGTCACATCTGACCAGGGGCTACAGTCTGCCAACCTAAATTGCAGTTACCAATTGACACAAACAATATCTAGCACTCCATTAACCCATATGCATTAGAGATTTTTGCCTGAATTTTATTCATTGCTTCTTCAGAGAGTCAGACACACAGACTGGTACTGATCAGTTCACACAAAAGCTGGAGTGACTTGATCCTCTTGCAAAAGGCTTTTGGAAAAGGATGAACTCTGCTGCAGTTATTCTTGCTGTGTCTAAACACTGATGTGGTATTTGTGGCAAGTACTACATGTATAAGAGTTTGGACTCTCATATGACATATATACATATATAAAGCAAAAATAAAAAAAAAAAAAAAAAGCATAGCCCATGAATTTTAAAATATGTTGGCAGACACAGAGTACCAGGGAAACATCAGGCTTGCTGCAACACTTCTTGAATCAATGACAAAATACTGCCTCCAACCATTATTGTTCAGCTGATGACAAATATAATGCCTTTGCCATTAGTAAGCAAATACAAGGGCCTGTCAGCATGAAAGACTTCAAAACCCAACATCAACATCCAGCAGTTTGTTTAAAGAGCTGATTCAACAGACTGCTGACATGGGCTTTTTTGCTACTTACTTCTCATTGCCTTTTCCCATTGATCCTTCTGTCTACATATGACCATTACTTAGCCTGGCTCTTTCTAGAAGTTGCAGTGTTTCAAGGGTCATGGATAGATAGAGGGTTGATAAGCAAAAGTTCTGTAAATGAAATAATTTGTACATCAGTGTCAGTGCTTTCTACAAGGGATGTGTGTACTGCCTCCATGAGACTCGTTCTACCCAAGGTTCAATTCTGGAGTATCAGAGTTCCTTTAATTTTTTACTGAAGTTAGTGTCAAAAGGAGCTACTTAAAACTTCAAAGAAAATGTTGGTGGCATGTGGACTCAGGCCCTCATGAAAAATACTTATTGGTTATCTCAGGAACGTACTGCTCTGATGCAAGGTTTTCAGCTTAGAAAAAAGTAGAATGACTTCTGTGGAAGGAAAAGCACATGCTAAGTAGGTATCTGTGAGCAAACAAAAAAAAAAACAAACCCAAAAAACTTTAAAAAGAAGCATTCTTCTTTCCTTAATCATGCTTCCTAATGCAGATAACACCAGGCCTTAGTACAGGGAGGAAGTCAGAGAAATGATGCTGTTCCACATGAACAAGCAGGTTGTGTGGGCGTAACCGAAATCTGAAATTACGCTACTAAATAATGTCTCCCCTCTGACAACTCCAGGGTGCTCTGCAAATGTTATTTCAGTTAAACAGCAGACACAAATATTTTACAGTTCTAGAGCTGAGGGTTCAGAGAACTGCAAGGATGTGTCCTGCTTGAGGGGAGACACAAGGCTAAGGAAGAGCAGGAACAGGTACCCCTGTGTTATGATTTATAGACCTGCGGTTTAACCACCACACAAGAAAAGGCTTATTAAAATTAACAGTATAAGAAAATATTGCACTTCCCAGCAGCATACCAAGTTCCTGTGAAGACCTGTGAACTGCTTGCATGGCTTTTGCAAAAAGTTATTTACGAGGCATTGTCTGTGGTTCCTCTGTATCTATGGCAGGACTTTCAATCAGTTACTCAGAAGTCAGGGGTGTTTCTTTTCACCTTGCCTGCAGATTTCAGATTTCAGGCAGAGATTACACCCTGTCTTTTCAAAGTTCAAAGCAGTGAGACTGCAGCTATTTTGCCAAAGCAAACACTTGGCCAGAAGTCATTTTAGAATTTAGAATTACTAATACATCAGATCAGTTCCTGTAATAGGGATCCTGGCTTGGGTTTGGGTGTAGGTGCTGAAGCTTGGCCACCATCCATTCCCAGCCATGTGGCACACACTCCTCTTCCTCCACCTCCTTGAGTCTCAATGTCCCCTCACTTGAAGAAGTGATATAGGTACCTAATGGGGCTGGTGAAGCAGGAGTGATAGTTTTAACCCATTAATCATGTTTGTCACAGAGTGAAAATAAGCAAGTGCAGCCTCTCCTCATGTCATGCTCATTTGCAGGGTAAATTCGATCAACGGCCTTTTTGCATTGCCCAAAGTTCTTGCTGAAAACTGGCAATTTACTCTGTGTTAAGGCATGAGCTCGGGTGACAAAGCCTGGCTCTAGAGTATAGCATGAGAACCTTTGGGGGTGTTTGTGTTTCAGCTTTCCTGCAGTTCAACACAAGTTTTCTAGTTTCTTTTTGATTGAATAATGTTTTCCAAGTGGGCTCCAGCTTTACAAAATCCATGAATGAACCTAATCCAGATCGCTTGTGCAACAGTTTTTGAATATCCTTATGAGTTTACACCCTACCCTGTGCCTTCTCTCACCCTCCAGCCTATGTCCATTCCTCCTAGCCCTCTTCTGCTCTTGGAATTACAGTGCACAGCTCTTGCAGTCTCTGGTCCCTGCAGGTCTGACTTCTTCTGCAGTCAACCATGCAAGCCTGCTGCCCCCAGAGACCCTTTTTCAGGGCGAGAGTTCTTGTTTAATGCCAATAGATAAACACCCTGGGTATAAATTGTTCTTTCCAGTATGACTATTCCTGTGTTACAGCTGGAATATTGTGCAACAGTACAGGCCAGAACTGGTGCAGCAGTGCCACCCTCTACCTTGTTGTGAGTTGTGATTAATTCTGCCTTTCAGCAGGTGACACATCGACTATCAGTCTCTTTCTCTTCTTCTTCTATTTTAACAACAGCAGAGTTGCTGTCTGAGATACATTATGGTGCCATAAAAGATGCCAATTATTTACTTAGAATCAAAGAAATCTGGTTTAATGGGAAGTGTGTTGGGCTCCAAGTCAGTGAGTGGGTTCTGGAGCTCTGGGTTTCAGTGTAGATGCTCTATAATCAGGGTTTTCAAATGAAAAATCAATTTCAACTCATGAGCACTGTCAAAGCTCCTCTTGAGTCTTCCCCAGCTGCACTGCTGGTTGAGTTGCAGCCTTTTTCTTTATTCTCCTGTCACTTGGGCTAGATACATCAGAATAAGGTTTGATCTTGCTTAAAATCCAGGGGGTGCAGCAACCACCCCTGTGCTGGCCACCCCGCAGGTTCCTGGGGCAGGTACTGAGCATTCTTCCTGTGAACATGGATTTGGGATGTCTTAAGGGATTGAAGCCAAACCTTCAGTTTCCCAGGTTCATCTCCAAGTTCTCACTGTGCTCTCCAGCCCCACTACCAAGGGGATGGAGGAATGGTCAGAGATGAAAAAGAACATAAGCATGGATCAAAACGAAGCCATGCCACTGGGGAATAGAGTCACTTAGCTATGGGAAAAACATGTGTCTGTGGAGACTTCCCTTGACTCTAGCACACACATTCTGCTGGTTATAAACTGTCTTTTTATATAACTTGACCTAACATCTGCAAAATTCTTCTATTTTTGAAACAGCTATGAATAGGTCACTGTTTTTTTCTGATGAAGCTGGATTAATTTATCATTCTGGTTAGGCTTTCGTTCCTGTGAAGACATTTATTCTCAAGATTCTCAGTATTTAAAATCTGCATTTTACAGAAATTTTGAGGTCAGGAAAACAGTCTGTTAAAGACCATGCACACATTTCTGCGGCATAAAATTTATTTTTCCCTTGCAAAAACCAAACCAAAACAAAAATGGCAGTGTGCTTGGACTAACTCACAATTTTGAAGGAAACAATTTCCTTAAAAGTTGTGGCAGTCAACAGTTGGCTGAGGGCTTAAATGTGAGCTGTTCCTAGAGATAGTTCATCAAACCCCCTCTTCAATCAGTTGTACAGTTCTAGCATTGACATACCACAGGAAATTTAAAACATTTAGGGATAGCCATTAGTAGATAAAATGTATAGATTGTGAGCTCCCACAGTCACAGGCTCACACACATCATTTTTCATGTGCTGTTACACAGAAAACGATTGTAAAATAGAATTAAGGCTAAAATACATTTTGTCAGACTTCTGAACCCTCTAGCTAATTAAAATGATATTTGCAAGAGGCTAAGAAATCCTGAAGATAGCAACATCCCTGCCCATAAGATTAAAACAGGCAGTGGGGAGGGAGGAGAGCCATGTGTCAGGATACTGCTGGAGAGATCCTTGGCTGCAGTCCTGCCAGGAGATCATGGGAAGGAGCTTGGAGCCTCACAGCATGGGGAGAAGGGTCAGGCACAAATCTGTAAGTTTGGTGAGTTGGCCACGCAGAGAATAACTTGTTTTTTTCACAAAATTTCCACTCCAGGTTTTGACCTTGTGGTTTCTGTGTATTCCCCAAATTAATTTTGTTTCCTGCACTGGCACCTGGTGACACCCAAGGGATGCCCCAGGAGCTGCAGGGTGCATCCTGCTGCATGAAGCAGGTGGGGATGAAGATGATCATGAAGGTGCTCAGAGGGCTGGAGCACCTGTCCTGTGAAGGCAGGCTGAGAAAGTTGAGGTGGTTCCAGCCTGGAGAAAAGAAGGTTCTGGGGAGCACCTTCTAGTACCTGAAGGTGCTACAAGAAAGCTGGGGAGGGACATTTGACAAAGGCATGGAGTGATAGGATGAGGGGGAATGGAAAAGGGGAGATTGAGATTAGATATTAGGAAGAAATTCTGAGGGTGCTGAGCCCCTGTGCCAGGTTCCCCAGAGAAGCTGTGGCTGCCCCATCCCTGGCAGTGTCTCAGCCCAGGTTGGATGGGGCTGGGAGCAACCTGGGCTGGGGGGAGGTGTCCCTGACCATGGCAGGGGGGTGGCACTGGATGAGTTTTAAGGTCCCTTCCAGCCCAAACCAGTCTGGGATTCTGTGATATGAGCTGGGAGCTGCTTCAAGGGCTCAAGGGACTCATTAATACCCAGCCCCAGTTTGTGGCTATTTCACAGGTTTCTGCTCAAGCTGCTGTAAAGCCAAGAGCCCACATCACTTCTCCAAGTGGTGTTGGACTAATTTTGGCCTGACGAGGGAGGTGAAAAAAGAGTTGCCTCTTCCCTGCACAGCTGCTCTCTGATCTCGTTATGATTTCATTTGTGTTTCTAGAAAAGGAGACATTTCCAGAAATAATCTGGCTATGTAATCTCTTTGTGGCCCTTCAGCATCCCCACCGTTTCCTACCACTCAACCTGTTTGTTAAAATTAGCAAAACATTACGCAAAGGCTCAGACAGTTTTCATCCAGTGCAATTTGGTCATTTTGGTGTTAAGTGAGTTCAGCTAAAGGGTGTTTAAACAAACACAAACTAAACCAACCTTCCAAGAAAGGTCTGTGGGCAAGGGTGGGAAGTTGCAAGAAACATGAGGTAGCTGCTAGGAGAATGGAGACAGATGTCGGAGACATTTCTGTATTTGTAAACAAACAAATAGCTTGACACCCAAATGGGCCCAGTCTGGTGGAAAACATCAAATTCATGACCTCCATCAAATGAAAGAAAACAGATTACAGAGCAGCAGTACTTGCTGTTCTCCCTATCTTTGGGAACGTTGTGCTGGTTTTATGAGGCTCTTGAGGGGAGCTGACCTGAAGTGACTGCTTTAGGTTTCAGTGAGGTTTCTGCAGTTCACCATCCATCACCAGCTGAAAGGGGTCAACCCACTCTCCATTTGGTTTTGTTTTCTTCCTGATAATCCCCTCTGTTTTTATGTCTGTCCCATAATTTCCTTTATTTTTTTTCTTTTTTCTTTTTAACTTCTCCCTGTTCTCTTCCTTTCCTCTCTTATTTTACCATTTCCATTTGCTTTTCCCCCACTCAGCCCTCTAACACTCGAGCTCTACATTTTGACTCCTTAAAACTAAGCCCTTAATTCAACACTCTTATTTACACAGACATTTGTTCAGGCAGTTGAGCTTAATATGCCACTTGTCATTCACTAACTCACATTCCCCAGCTGCAAACAGGCAAGCAGGCCCACAGCCTCTTACAAGCACAAAAAAAAAAAAAAAAAAAAAAAAAAAAAAATTAAAAAAAAAAATTAGATGTTTTAAGTTAGCCTTTCATGTGGCTGAATTAACTTGTAACTCAAGCAGTTGCAATTGCTCAGCCTTACCTTTGGTCCTGCTGAAGAATAGTCCCATTATATCAGCCAGGCATGGAAGGTCAGAACAACAGGGATTTGGCCACATCATTGAAGCAATAAGCATTTATATTGATACAATTTTTGTTTCAGATACCTCATACCCTTTGATGGTGCTCAGAGATGAGCTCGAGGAGTGGGGTATTTTCAAATTTTGCAAGTTGAACTCCTTTTTGCACATCTGACCTTTTGTGTGTCTGGATTTTTTGTGGCTATTTAACAAAGTGGGTTTAATTATGAACAGGTATGTAGCCAGGGCATCCCTGTTTCCCTGCTCTACACACCTACAACTGGTGGCTTGGAATTGTAGCTCTTTCACAGGGTTTTACCATAGCTCCAGACTTTCCAGGGTACCTGTCTGCTGGACCTCTGCTCTGATGGCAGTGGAGATGCTCCAGTGGGAAAGTCTTCATTCCCAGCTGGGAACTGGGGACTTTCAGCCTCCTTTCTGCAGCTGTCCCCAGACCTCTGCTTATGGGATCACACCACCTCAAAGCCTCCCCTGCTGGTAATCCAACCCCTACCTCCTCGCAGTGACTCACTGCTGTCCACAGGAAAAAAAAAAAAATAAACCAACAAAAAACCCAACAAATCTGAATCACAATCTCAGCAACTTCTGCTGACCCCAGTAACAGCCTGCAACACAAACACGGGCGGCAGACCAAAGCGGAGGTGGAAAGCCAAGTTTTTCTTTAAGCAAGAGCACTGTGGGACCCTGGAAAGGAAGATTTGTTTGCGTGCTGCTTTCTCCAGCAGGCCTGTGCTTGTTTGCACTGCATTCCCGAGGGAAGCTGCTGGGTTTCTGCGGGGACAGGAGCTGCGTGGGAAGGCGGCTGCTCCGTTCCTCTCTTTGGTAAAAGTGGTGGCTAAGTCCCCCTGTGAGAGAACCCCCTTTGTGGGCTTTGCTTTGGCAAGGTTGCTGTGTAAAAGTAAATTGCTTTGTAATCCGGGGTGATTTAAAAATCTCTTTCTTCTTTTTTGAAGCTCGTCAGAATAATTGAAGTCGCCCTGGCAAACGAGGGAGGCAAGAAATGGCAAAAGCCAAATTTTGGGTCACGGGCATTCTGTGTGTGCCTGGGATCTGCCTAGGAAGGAAGCCAAAGGAGGATAAGCTGGTGAGGTTGTAACAGCTAGGGAGAGGTAAACCCAAGTTATTTCTTTGTAGAAAAAAAGAGGGACCTCTTTGGGCTAAATCCCACACAGACATGGTGGAGCCTTCTACAGAGGGACAGAGCTTCTGGCACCCTGCTGCACCTATAGGGATGGTATGGGAGATATATGCACAGTGTGCTTGGCACCCCAGGCTGGAGCCAGCCCAGCCACAGACACCCCCATTGCAACAGACACCCCCATTGCAGACACCCCCATTGCAGACACCCCCATTGCAACAGACACCCCCATTGCAGACAGACACCCCCATTGCAGACACCCCTGCTGTAGAAAGCACCTCCAGGGCAGAGGGGAGCTGGGTGGAGGATGTGGCTGCCCCCATCCCTCAAGTTCAGACCTTGGTATGAAGACAAAGCCTTGGGGGAATTCACAGGGTGTATATATTTTTTTTTTTTTTTTTTGGTTGTTTACTTAGCTTGTGGGAGTTTAATGTTTAATCCTCACAGAGAAGTGAGTGGGTTAGTCACGTAATTGTTAGCCATGATTTCTGCCTTTTTTCCTTTTGTCCTTTGTTCTTCCTTATCTCAGCCCTTGCATTTTGTGGACTAAAGTGGCTTCCCAGTGCAGCCCGCTGGCCCTTGATTCCTCAGTAAACTGCTGGTTTATAGCATTCCCAGGAGCCTCCTCATTTAAACAACTCAAATGAAGGGCATAGGAGCCAGGGGTGGTTGGCACACCGGCTGCTCCCTAACCTCAAAGGAGGAGGATGCCTCCCCAGCTGGCAGGCACCAGTCCAGGCTGGTGTCCCTCACTGTCCCTCCCACCACTCCTGCAGACTGAAGAGCCAGCTCCATGCTGTGCTCCCAGCCAGGAGAAGCAAGGCTGAAATTCCCTTGGCTCTGGCAGCGATGGTTTCTGGTTTCTCAACAGAAAGAGGAGCAAAAAATATAAACGACAGCACAACTCCTACCAAGGGAATCCTTTTCTGTTGAGTGAGCAGGACACTTTTTTATCCACCAGCCTTCAAACTGTAAACCAAGTTATGCCTGTGGAGACTGGTAGATAAATGTGTCATTGCTTGCAACTACCCAAGGCAGCCCTGCAAGGCTGTCACTTTGGGGCTGGTTTGTGTCCCAGCACAGCTCAGGGATGCTCCCAGCACAGGTTCACCTCTGCTCTCTCCCAGCATCTGTCACAAAAAGCAGCTGCTCTAATTACCCACCCTGTTTTCCCTTAGAAATGTCAGATCTGGCCACGGCCTGCCACTGTGAACTGTGCTGCTACACTTTTGATGTTAATTTAATTAAGGATTTTGGTTACTGTTAACTGAAACAGGACCAGGTGATAGTCCCGTTGGGTTCTTACTGCTCCTGACAAAACTGAAAGATGCTTTTAACAAAACTGTAAGTCAATTAATCTCTGTAAAAAGAGAGATGTATCTTAATTGACATCAAATATTTATCTTTTTCCCCTGCATCATCTCTAACTCACTGCTTTCCAATCTTAATTCATCTTCATGTTAGTGGTTCATAAAACTTTATTAAATCTCTACTGTTAATCACATCCATTGGGATGTGGCGATGTATTTTCATAATAATGAAATCATTCCCAATCAGACACATGGCCCATGTCATTAATGTTGCTATGAAATGTTTTGAATAAGCCTACCAAATGTTGTACAATGAGCCTACCAATGATACAAAGGATAAATCATTTCTGTTTTCTGTTCTCCAAGACAAAACAGGATTTACAGAACCAGTCCTCTTTTCATCATTAATAGCAGAATTGCATTCAATCATAGGAAAAAGATTGATGCATTTCATAGCCCAGCTGTCTACAGATTAATAATACAAAATCCTAAAATGTGGCAGAGCAGCCCAATGCACCTTCTGGAAATGTTTCCATTCCAGATATCAGGAGAAACAAAAATCCAGTCCTCTTAGAAAGAGAGTCTCTACCTTTGAAATATAAATCCACCTGGCTAACTCAGATATATCCTGTCCAGATGAGCACAGTAGCTTGATGGAAAAGGCAGAATGTGGCATGAGAACAGCTGTCAACATCTGTCTGCTTTCAGATGACAGATTTCAGGGAGCAGAGACACCAGAGCAGAGGTGCAGCTGACCTGGCAGTGCCTCTGTTTACACAACCTCTTGAAGCTATTGCCACAACCAATGGAGCTGGTTTTAGCAAGAGAAGAAAATCTGTGGAGAGAAAGGAAGTGCTGAAAAGCCAGATGAGCTAAAGCAGTACCTGGAGAGGTGCTGGGTGCATTGGCAGTTAAAGAATTTTCAGCAGTGGTTCAGTTTCACCCAGGCTCAGCTCTGGGTGTGCTCGTTGATGGTGACAGGGATTAGAAGAAGGGCTCCAGATAAAAATTGTTACCTCCTAAAGCATCCCTGGGGGCCAAGAGAGACCTTGATTGCCCCTGTGCCCTCTGGTGGGTTTTTTGCTGAGCCTCAGGTAGAGGGAGTGTTTTCTCAGTGCAAAACCTCATTCCCCACCTCAGCAGGACTGGTTCTGGTTTTGGGTCTCTTCCCTATCAGGAATTATCAGTTCACGATGGCTTCTGGATGGGTACTGCTGGCAAGAGAGGGGTTGTGCTAGAACTGAATGAAGCTTTCTTACTTCCACCCATCATGGACTCTGACAGGCTGTCACTCAGACACCCTGAGTTGTTACAGCAAAATTTAATTTTTTCCAGGTGAAAATCCAGCTTCAGCCATCTGTTTTGCTCCACACTACATGATATAACATAAATGTAAATTATGCCCATAATATAGTGCAGAGTGAAAATTTGAATAAATATAATAGCATATAAATATAATATCCCTCACATTCTGTGTGCTCTAGTAGAGTATCACTTTTTAGAGTATCACACCATGTTTACCTTGTTGTATTCTTTCACACAGAGACCTCAAACCCTTGAGAAGAGGCAGATCCTGCTAACCAGCATCTGGGGAAGGACTGGCTGCTGAAGGCACAGCATCACTTCTGTGACAGAAGTTGTCCTGACCTTCTGTGGCCTTGGCAGAGCACTCTGTGGTGGCTTCTCTGGGCCCTTTGCTGACCAAGATGAAGCTCTCCTCTTTTAAGAGGAGAAGGAAAGAGGTAGTCCTCAGCCAAAGAAACCATTTCAAACTTTTTAGTGCAGGGAGTTGGTACTTTACGGGATATTCACATGAAATGGCTTTGGGCTTTTTGATTTTTGGTAGTAAGCTTTGTATCTTAAAATGATGAAAGGAAAATTCAAATGTTCCGTTTGACAGAAAAAGAAGCACATGGATAATGCTATGCACATAGGAGTGAGGAAAACAACTGCAACGTAAGAATATTAAACTAGTGCTAACGAGCTCCAAGTGATTAAAAATGACTTTCAGGGAAATGGAGTACTTAACTCAAAAGGCCCTGAAATTACTTCATCACTAGATACTTATATACAGCAGTTACATCAAAGTGCTTTTCTACTTCAGTATCAAATTAATATCAAGCCCCAGTGACTGGCAGCTAAAGCTGAATGAATTCAACCTCCATGTGAAATTAAATTTCCAAGCTCTGTCAACATAATTTTCATCAGAAGAGATGACGTTTCGGCTCTCGGTTAGAGGCTTTAAAATGCACATTATAAATGGGCTTTAGAGCAGCTTTTGAATTAAACTCTCTGCTTATACGTGCAGGGATTTTAGTGCTCCTGCTCCTCTCCTCCCCGTGGGAGGTGTGGAGGGAAGAGGCTTCTCCTCTTGCCTTGTCCTCAAGGTGCCTGTCACACACACACTTTTGCTTTAAGGCAATGACTTCAGGGAAACCTCCTCCTTCAGAGCTGTATTTAATCACCTGCAGCGATGGAGAGGGTGTTTTTCCTTCACTGCCCCTTAGCTAGTGATAGCTTGGGGACCAGTGCTGCTGTCTGCTCAGGCTTCAGAAACTGGCCATGACTGGAGGTGACAGCCTTGTTTCTCAGAGTCCCTCTTGCTTGTGTGTTTAAAGTCACAGCCACTGCCAACCCTGAGGGGGTTCTTCCCCAGCTCATGCTGACAGGAACTTTTGTCTACCTGCACATCATGGTAAGTGATCCAAGTAAGTAATAAATATTACCTAACCAATACTGTGTCATTGCAGAAAGCTCAGCAATCCATCATGAAGGATAAAGTTTAATGATGGAAAGGCTTTCCTTCCTTGCTAACAATGAAGGTGTCAGTAGAGTGATGATGTCTCCTGATCTCCTAAGAAAAGCAGTCCCATTGAGCCCAGTGCCATCCCTCTTCAAACACTGCACAGGAGGCATTCTGCCTGGGGATGGAATTTGCAATATTGAGCCCATGAAAAAAAAGAACAGAGTGAAAGCATTAGTAAATCACTGGCCAGGCTTTTTCCTGTTTTCCACTGTAACACAACAAGTTAGTTTTAACAATAATGTTTTGTCCAAGGCAAAATGAGTTTCTCTGGAGCAATGAAGTGAGGTTTTGTTCATAGTTCTTTATTTCTGTGTATGTCTAATGTTGCTGAACTTCTGCTGGATAAAATTACCCATCGTGAAAACACAGCTAGAAAATTTAAGAATGGGAATATTTTTGAATTGTTGAATATTTCTGCTTCACTGCTAGCATTCATATGCATATATATACACAGAGTATATATGTATTATGCATATTTATATCTATATATTTGCATAGGTATATATGTATATATACACACACACATATGACTCCTTTGTTATTACTCTTAAACATGGATATTTTACCAGGAGTTTCCACACCTTGTGAAATAAACACTTGTTCTTAAGATGCATATTGCCACAGGTTACCCACTAAATGTTATTTATTATAGACTGTATTTTGAGTAAGTAGGATCCCAGTAGGAACTGATGTCTAAGCTCTCCTCCTGTTTCAGTGATGAGAATCACAAGCAGCTCCTCAGTAAAGGATGAGTACAAAAGGGACCTGCCAATATTTTTTTTCTGAAGCATGAAGAGTGTTGTGAGAATACCTGCCAGCTTTTGAAAACTATGAATAGAAGCAACTAGAGAGGAAATAAGTGCCTGTCTCATGATTCTGCTGGAATATCCAGGGCCTTGAGCCAACTGCTGAACTGAAGTCAGTGGCAGTGCATGAGCCACTGCAGGCTTTATTCTTGAAAATGCCTAAAAATTGCATAGTAAGTAAAAAATAGATTCTGTCCTAATCTTGGCACACCTGTTTGCAGAAGTAAAAAAGAGTATCACTTGGGAATACCTGATGGCAAAGTATCACTTCAGATATGAAGTTTGCCACCACGTTATCTTTTAGATGTGACACAGATTTGCTGAATTGCCTCCAGGTTGGTGAGCTCAGCTCAGCTTTAAGTGGCCTGTGTACAAGTCCAGTATCATAACACAAGAACAGATTCCTACTGAAGGGAAGTTCTGCTTTAAATAGAGGCATTACAGGGCTACAGTTATGTTTATGTACACATAAGGTGATTTTGGACATCAAAGACTGATAATCTTGAGAAAAGGTTTAGTGTGGTGACAAATCCTGTTTGGCTCACCTGCACTGTTTGTGTAATGCATGTAAGGAAAAAAAAAATGTTTGCCCTTCATTCTTCTTCTCATCTTTTAAAAGCATGATGTGAAAATAGATAAAAAGGTTAAAGGAGATATTAAATACTGTGAGCCTTATGCAAGACCAGTCTGGTTTATCTGCAAAACTATGAAGAAGTCCTCACTCTCTGACATGTGGGGTAGCAAAGGAAAAAGGTCCTGCCAGTTCTATGATTCTATGATTCTATAATTCAGTGGGGAGAGGAAAAACTAAACACAGGGATTATGTTAACAGGAGCAATGCTCACTCGAGTTAAATCTGTGTTATTAGTTTAAATTTTCATGTTTATTTTGCAGGAAGGTGTAGAGACTCATTGAATTACCCATTGAATGTACCCATTCAATGTACCCATTGAATTAAATGTTGACAAATAAGAAAACACTGAGCAGGACTGCAGGTTGTTTTAATCTGGCCTGGTGATATTGACTTCAAGGGAAGTGCCTGACTTCAAGGCTTTTTATTATTGTCCAGATGTTAGCAAATTTATGGCAAGCATAGAGATCAAAATACATGTCCTAGGCACAGCTGTAAACTGATTTATTTCAGCATATCAGTTATTGACAAAATGTTTCCTCTTCAGCATTACAGGAACAAAAGATAGAAGGTTTACAGCAAGTTTAAAAGCACACAGAAGTCTGCATGTCTGGGGAGAGGAGATGAGCAGAGCAATGCACTAGGCACAGAGGGATGGATATTGGTGGCAGCTGATTTCTCCAGCCCATACTGGTTGAGCTCTTTGCCTTTTGATTGCCCACATGCATGTTTCAGGAATATACTTCCATGAAAGGTACAACTAAGAGAATCTGGCTATTTAAAAAAAAATTCTCTCTCAACTGAAGCAGAGGTAGTTCTTTATATACATGATTTTCTCCTCACTAAACTGCAAACACAAAAGAATTAGGCAATCTCAAAAAAAAGGTTGCAGCAGTCTGGAAATTACGATAAACTACAACGTGAGATTTGCTACTGATTCCAGTAGAATGTATTCCCTCTTACACATGTAATCATGGGTTGGTTTGGGTCTGCTTTGTTTTTTGTTTTTTTGTTTTTTTTTTTTCCCTGAGTGCTATTATCTCAAAGTATTTGAAAGTTAAGGTGTATCAGACTGCAGACTGCCAGGGTTTTCACTCTGCCACCTTCCACACGCGGGTTGTGAAACGGCTTTTGGTTTGCACGGCTTTTTGATTGCGAAAAGGGCACCTCCTTTCTGAAAAGGGCACCTCCTTTCTGAAAAGGGGATCTCCTTTCTGAAAAGGGGATCTCCTTTCTGAAAAGGGCTCTTCCATGTGCAGTGGGATGGCAGCCCGTGTTCAGCCATGGTTTGAGGAGCAGCCCCAGGGTCACATTTCTGTCAGCACAAGAAATGTCAAGGCGGGGCCGCAGCATGGGAGGGACACACTCTACGGTGAAAAATCATTAAAAAAAAGTATGAATAACTGTGAATGGAGTCCAGATTGAAAAGGTTGGGGTTTGCAGAGGGAGTGAGACCCAGGCAGGGCTGGAGAGGGAGAAGTTTCCCTGTTTGCTGCTGGCTTGGCCCTGTGCTGCTCTGGGACAGCTTTGGCCTCACACTGGGCGAGGTTTGTCTGGAAACCAAAGTGCATTTCCATGCAACCCCTGAGTTCAGATGGTTTCTATTTTTACAGCTTTGAGCTAGAGAAGAAATCTGGTTTGCTGTTTTGGAAAACACCAAGTGTTTTAGTATAAATAGAGGGTACGCTTCGATGGTAATTCCAATTAAAATCGGTGAAATATCGTTAGTGGACATTTTTATTTGCCACCCATGGCTTCGAAATGCTCTGGGGCAGCCCCTGAACACAACAAAACCTGTGAGAGGTGGTGAGGAACAACCCCCACACGTCTAAACTGTGAAGCCCTCCTCTGCGGAAGGCCTCTCCAGACAATTTAATATTAAAATGGAAGTAACTGCACGTTATAAAAAAACACAGCTGAGGAGAATTATCCCAAACCGAAACTCCCACCCTCCCCTGACTCTGGCGGGAACTTCCCCGCCTCAGCCGCGGGGACTACAACTCCCGTCAGGCTTTGCGCCGCCCCGCCCCGCCCCGGTGGAACTACATTTCCCAGAAGTCCCCGCAACGCGGTGCCGCTCGGGGCGGTGCTACGACGCATGCGCCGGGCGGGGCGGGCAAAGCGGGGGCCTCGGCGGTGTCGCCGCGGTCGGTGGCGGCTGAGGCGGTGAAGTTTCTGCGGAGGGAGAAGAGGGCGGGAAGGGCCTCCCGCCGAACCGAACCCAACCCAACAACCCAGCCGGGACGGGCTGCGAGGAAGCGGCAGGTCCTTGTGCGGCCCGGTTCTCTCTTGACGGGGACTCCCGGACTGCCCTGGACTCCAGTGAGTGTCTCGGTCAGGGCCGAGGGAGCTGAGGGGCTGAGGAGGGGCTGAGGGGGAGCTGTGGGGCTGAGGAGGAGCTGTGGGGCTGAGGAGGGGCTGAGGAGGAGCTGTGGGGCTGAGGAGGGTCTGAGGAGGAGCTGTGGGTCTGAGGCGCTGAGGAGGAGCTGTGGGTCTGAGGAGGAGCTGTGGGGCTGAGGAGGGGCTGAGGAGGAGCTGTGGGGCTGAGGAGGAGCTGTGGGGCTGAGGAGGGGCTGAGGGGGAGCTGTGGGGCTGAGGAGGGGCTGAGGGGGAGCTGTGGGGCTGAGGAGGAGCTGTGGGGCTGAGGAGGGGCTGAGGAGGAGCTGTGGGGCTGAGGAGGAGCTGTGGGGCTGAGGAGGGGCTGAGGAGGAGCTGTGGGGCTGAGGAGGAGCTGTGGGGCTGAGGAGGGGCTGAGGGGGAGCTGTGGGGCTGAGGAGGGGCTGAGGGGGAGCTGTGGGGCTGAGGAGGAGCTGTGGGGCTGAGGAGGGGCTGAGGAGGAGCTGTGGGGCTGAGGAGGAGCTGTGGGGCTGAGGGGGAGCTGTGGGGCTGAGGAGGGGCTGAGGGGGAGCTGTGGGGCTGAGGAGGAGCTGTGGGGCTGAGGAGGGGCTGAGGAGGAGCTGTGGGGCTGAGGAGGGGCTGAGGAGGAGCTGTGGGGCTGAGGAGGGGCTGAGGAGCTGTGGGGCCCGTCGGGGCCGGCTCCTGGCTGCTGTTTCTTCCTTCCGTGCTGTCCCCGGGTCGGAGCGGGCAGGGCAGTGTCCTCTTCCCTCGACGCCTCTGCCTTTGTGTAGCTCCTCGATCGCAACCGCTTCGTCCCTTTCCCTTCCCCTCCTCCTTTCCCTTCGCCTCCCTTTGCCTTTTCCCTCCGGAGCCGCCGCCTTGGCGTGGGGATTCCGTGGGGATTCTCCCGTGGTTCTCCGGGGAGCATCGAGGAGGAGGAGGCCGTGGCGTGATTACCCCGGTAAAGGCTCTGTCACCTCCCCAGAGGTGAGAGGACGGGTCTCCTGACCCCTTACTATTTTTATTGTTATTATTATTCTTTTTTTTCCTCCTCAACTTCTCTCAGGAGGCATGGTGGGAAGGAGAGATCTGATCTGGGCAGTGATGGTGCCGGGGAGGGTGTGGAGCAGCCCCGCCTGCCAAGCCGGGCCTGGCTCCCTCCTGCTCATCCCCTCCTCAAGCTGCAGCTTCCAGCAGAGCTCCCACTCATCGGGACACCCTAAGACGGAGTGTTTTAGTTTGCTTGTGACTTCCAAAGGTTCTGATACAAGGCGTTTTTTTGGGGAAAGCTGCTGGCAGTGCAAGCCTGCACCTGCGAGTTGTGTTCTGGCTTAGTGGTAACCCGGGCTGGTTATTTACTGGAGCAAAGTGTCTTTAAATGAGTAACTCGACTATAAATGAATGTTAAACTGTAACTCATGCTGTCAGATTTGTAGGTTTTAGCGCATGTAAAATTCCCAGCGTGCTACTAAGTTAACACAGATTTAAATGCTATATGCATTGTGCAGTTCTCTGAGGTGTAGCTGATGCATAATCATTATATTACTGCATAAAATATTTGCCGTGGTATCAAGAGGACAATCATTACTGTTTAGGGAACAGACTCCTGTTTCGTGGCCTTCTTTTTTCGTGTTTTTTTAAAAAAAGTCTAATTTTCAATTATCAGTGTCCTATGTTACTTTATAAACAAGCATAAAGAACTGTTCTTCTTCAAGTGTGGAAACAGTTATTAATTTGTTAGGCTGAGCATTATGAATTAGGCATGAGCAAAATGATGTTGCAAAGCTGACAGGGAGACTTACTTTTTTTTTTGTTTAGATTCTTATGAGCTAGACTTCTGCATGCTTCTCCTCCTCACAAAAGCATAGTGCTTTTTAAAGAGCTTCTAGACACCCTTGCATGTAAGCAACCTGACTGGCATCAGCTTTTTTGTTGCCTTCTGACACTAAAGGGGACTGTAATGTCACTAAATAGACATTTTCACTTCTCTTCCTGTTACCCAGTGCTGTATGTGACACTGGAAGGCAGAGCTATTCTTGATCATACACGTTGGGCCTGTGAGGTGCTAGGAATAGCTTCTCCCAGTTGAATCCAGCAAAGGTTGTTTGTTTTTTTCTTTGATTTGACCACTTCCTTTTTATACTTTGGGCTGTGTTCCTTAGGATGCAGCTTGTACAAGCACCATCTGCACTGAGATGGAGCTGGGCATGGCAGCTTTGGGTGGCTGCTCTGTAGTGTTGCTCTGTCTTACTCAATTTGCCATACTGCACTTCTAAGGATGGGGTTTTAAAAATATTTTTGATTTGAAGGTAGTTCAGGTATGATGAAGCCTTGTATCAGTGTATTTCAGAGGTACAGGTCCAACTTAAAAGCAAAATGAGTAGTCCCTGAGGTCTGTCTATACATCCAGTTTTGTATAGGAAGTTTTTTTTAAGTTTTATCACCTCTTCTCCTCAGGTGGATGAATCCACAGATCACTTTGCTGTATTCCAGTAAGTCTTAATAGTGGGTTTGGAACAGTGCACTTGCCTTTTAGGTCCTTGCAGCTTTGTCTCCTACTTCTGGTTGGTATTTTTGAGAGTCATGCAACTAATAATACATAAAACTGTCAGGTATGTAAGGCAGAGAAGTGCACACAAGTGCTGTTTTCCTGTTTGTCTCATGAGTAAGTGTTAAAAGTGGGCTGAAATATTTTAACAGCAGAGAGAGGTTCTTGGCCTGGTTGTTATTTGGAGGCAAGCATTTTTAATTCAGGAATAAATAAGCACTGATGCTGCATAAAGTGATTAATTCAAGAGATAATCCATGAGAGTTTTGTGTATTCTGGGTATCACTGAACACAAGACTGCTGGAGACAGCTTTGCATAAAATGTAAAACTTTGTGTGACTCTCTTGTGTTCTTTTCTGCAGCTATTAAACATTGCAGTTTTAGTTTGTTAATGTAGAAAATTTAATTTTTAGTTGTAAAGATGAAATTACTTTCTTAAGCTATTTTTGTCTTTTATAGCTACAGTTGTCTTTATGTTCTGTTGTCCAGCTATACATTTCTAGAGTGGAAATAAAGAAAAATAGGCACAGGAGGTCACTGACAGGTATATTGCAGAGTTTAAATGCTTCAGAGGAGAAGATGCTTTCATAAAAATTAGGGAATAGAGAAGAATCAGTGTATGAAGAACATAGGAAGCATTTTAATGCCTTTCCTCCTCCTCCTGTCCCCCTGTATTTATTCTTCCTCGGGAGTGGGGAGTGACAGCAGACAGCCATACATGTAGGAAGTCATGTTGTGTGTGAGGAAAGGAACTGAATGAAAAAAAGATCTTGGTTTTTCCAGGTAGCTGTGGCTTACTTCAGAAGACAAGGGAGCTATAGCAGCAGAAATAATAAAGCCTGCATGGCAGAAAGTGTAGAGGAGAGGAAGTGTGAAAGTCAGGTTTTATTGACTGGAACAGACTAGAAAGAAGTTGAGGACGTTACTGAAATGTGAACAGATCTCTTACTTGTAACACTCTCTGGTTTAGTGTTGGACTTAGCCCAGACTGCCAGGCCTGCAAAATTCTTAATCTATTTTAGTAGTAGAATCAGAATTCCATCAATGTCTCCTACTAAATGTTCCTGCTTACTTAAGTTGACAGTTACTGTAAATGTAGTTCATTCAAAACACAGCAAACTTGCTGGGAAGTGAGTGCAGAGGGGAGAAGTTTCCTTGGATGCCATGGATTATGCTTCCTTGAATCCAGTTGTACCTCAGTGTTTGCCTAAACAATGGCTTGTGATACAAGAGCTTGTGTCTTTCTTGCAAGATTTTGTTTTTCCCTGATAATAATGAGCAATTGGAACATTCTCAGAAAAGACTTTCTGGGGTTTGAAGCCAAATAAACCTTTGTGCAGCTGTGTAATTGTATTAAAATGCAGGGTTTTAACTAAATTCTCATATTTTGGCACTGAAGTAACTGGCTTTAGCATGAACTTTTTTACAAAGTGGAGCAACTGCTGTAGGTGTCACCAGGAAAAAAAAATACAAGAATTAAAACAATCAGTGCAGGTATTCTTTTGGTTTTGAGCCTAAATGCAACAAGACAAAAATTGCTCTCAGTGCTTTATAAAATTAGATAAGAAACATAAGCTCACTAGAATTTTGATACTTAACTGTCAGAGAATAGTGTAGCTGCTTCTAAAAATCACCTGCTGAAGAGGTGGGAATAACAAATGCAGTTCAAGTTCAGGTTTTGAAGTTACACTTGAATGCACAGAAGGGCAGAAATGAATTGCAGTGGGAGATGTGGCTGAGCTGTTTCAAAATTTTTTTTCCTACTCTTACGCTGATCTCTTGGAGATTTGTAAGCCTAATGTAATCTTGACAGGTCCTGTAGTCTGACTCTGAGAAACGTTTAGATAAACATTCATACACGGTTCAATTTTTATAAGTAACACTTTCCTGTTAGTGCTAGGTAAAGCAGCAGGGTTTTGTTGCTGGTGAGGAAGGAAGCTTGGTTCATTGTCTCAGCACTAAGCACCAATTTCTCCCTCCAGGGACTTGCAGAAGCATCTAGAATGTGTAGGTGTTTCTTTAATCTTAGAGAAGGAGCTTATTAAGCTTTCTGGTGCAGAACTGTATGAGCCACTTACTTTCAGCAGATGTTATCTGCAGGAGTAGGGAGTTGCAGGTCTGGTAGACATTTGTGGCATTCAAGAGTTTAAACAGTTTTCAGGTTTGAACATATGCCTCTGCCTTGAAAATCTGAATAGTTTCAGGTATTTTATGTAGAAGAAAGGTGGTTCAATGGTGAGGTTGCTGCTCTGGGAGTTGGGAAACAGGTTCAGCTCACTGTGTTGCCAAAAGCTTCCTGTGTGGCCTGGGACAAGCTGCTTCTCTGTCCCTCGGTTCTCCTGCTGAAACTGCAGGGCAGTAGGAGTTCTCTGCAGCCCACAAGTGTGACAGGGGTCCAGCAGTCAGGTTTTCATGTGTTCATTACATCAAAATGGTAACTGGGGGCATATAACTCCCTTGTGCCAGGTGGCAGAGGGTGGAGAGATTTGCCCCAGTGAAAAGTGAGGGGAAACCTTTAGGCAGAAGGAATAAAATCAGAAAAATAAGGAGGGGGGACAGGGGATTTGATTGGGAATCACTTGGATCAGTTAAAAACCGACAAGGCAAGTACTTAAAAGTTTCAGGAGCATGGCATTGCTTTGTTTAGCAAAGTATGAAAGCAGTGCTTAAAATACCTGAATGAACCTGGCACATATTTTCTATTATGATTCAGCCACACAGGGAACAATAGCAAAGCTGTCTCCATTCCTCTCTCAACTGCTGTTTCCTTTGGAAAATGTTTTTTATTCTAGTTAACCATTACATCCAAATGTTTTAGCTATCAATTCTGTTCATTTGTTCTGCTGGCATGATAGGCAGAATGTCTTAAAATTCAGACCAGTGGATTGACCTTTCATGTGAGAGCTTGAGAAACTATGGAAAAGCTTTTTCCCATCTGCCCCAAGGGGCAAGACAATTTGCTGCCACCTCTAAAGAGTAAGTGGCTTTAGTCACTTCATAGAGCAAAAATCATTTTGGATTTAAAATCATTCTGGTGTTGTCGTGCTCTAAACTGAAAAGGTAGACTAGACAGCAATTACCAAGCTTTGCAAACATGTTTTCATTGTGGAGAGTCAACACTCCCAGGAACTGTCTCTATACTGACAGATAGGGGATAAATGCATTAGTTTAACATGGAATTATTTTGATGTGTGTGATCTCCATGGGTGCTTTGGTACCCACCACATTTACATCCCATGTCCAAGAAAATATGTTTGAACTTGTCTAGACTAGTGAATTAATTAAATGTTCTCCTGTTAAGGCTGAACAGTTACATGTCAGGTTTGTTATAAGAGTGAGAAGTCCTCTTAAAACTGCACTTCAAAAGGTGTTGTTAAATATATTGGTGAACTCTTAAGGGAGGCTTGTAATAACAAATGAAAACTTAGGCTTTACTAATAATTCAGCTGACAAGTTATTTCTGTAGCTAGCAGGCTTGGTGCCTGTATGTGCACTAGTCCTGCAAAGTTAGGTAGCAGTGTTTAAAGCAAGACCTGGCTTCAGAAGTGTTCTTGCCTTTATTAGATTTTTTCCTCATTAACCTTCCCCTCCCCTTTTTTGTTTTTTTTCCCTTAAATCAAGTTCACTGTAGAAGCTGTAAATTATTTATGCTGGTTTGCTAATTCATGCTGGTGCCCTGATTTTTGGGTGGAGGAGCAGGATTTCTTAGGTCCATTTGTTCCCATCTTTGGGGGAAGGCTAGAGCTGAGTACTTTACAAACCAGTCTGTTGCATACAGCTCAGGATTTCCAGGCATGTAATTGCACATACACAGGATTTGTGATTCTTCTGGAGCATTTCCATCCTGCAAAGGCCCAGGAGCTTGATGTCTTCCTGGTAGTTTTGGGATTACTCTGTAGGTGGAGCATGGTTTCTCTCCACAGGGCATCGTAATTTACACTTTGAGAACCACCAGTGTCAACAGCTGTGCAATGAACTGGTGTTTGTGTCACTGCACAAAGAAGAAGAAAGGCAGGGAAGAAGGTCAGCAACCAAGACAGAGGCTGTACCTGGTTTGAGGACAACTCCTTGGGATCACAAGTTGCTGCCAAGGAGGAAGGCTGCTGGAAGTGAATTGTGTGAGAGGTTAGAGTGAGGTATATTTGTCAAGTGAAGCATCAGTGTGCTGGCACCGTGCTACCAAACCTACCATAGCAGATAAACTTTATATAAAGTATTAACATTTTTCTCTGTGTCAGGTGAGACTTTTTTAACTATAACAGACTGGGGTTTTATTTTCTTAATTTAACAAATACAAAAAAAGGGGGAGGGGAAGGTAATGACTTCAAAACCTTATTATACAATGGGAGCTTAATTTTCTCCTCCCACCATGGTAAATAGGAGCTGGCACATGTTCTGTGAGTACTGTTTCACTTACAGGAGACAGACAAAGCCTTATTCTTCCTAAAGAACTTTCATTAAACTTGCACTTACTGGAGAGCTCTGAGATTAGTCCTAATCTCTGTGAATCCTTCTGTAGTACTAAAATGACAGATAAGTGAGCTAGATTCTGGAGGAGACATCTGGTCCTCACAGTAGTGGGAATTTTGGCTTGCACAGTGTCATATGCAAAGAGCTGAATGTGGTCTGTACCATTATGTCCCACAATATTAAAATAACACTGAAATTTTAAATTTTAATGGCAACATTTTTTCCTTCACAAAGTGTTAGTGTAGGTTGACCATTACAGTTTCTTATTCTGCATTGAATTTGCTAAAATCAAATTTGATCATCAGTGCCTCACTCTGTGTTTTGGTTTCATTAAATCCTTCTACATCCTTAAAAAAGGTCAAACCAAATATTCATCTGCTAAGTGTTCTGTACTTTAAACAAATTGAAAAAAATCTGTTCCTTACAGTCCTTGTTAGACTCCACAGTTTGGTTACAAACATTAAAAAAAAGTTTGCTTGCTTTGTTCTGAGCTCAGTGTAGAAAAAAAGATTGAGAAGTTTGTGTTGAGTTGGCCTGTTCTGGGCAATGCTACTAGTAGACATGTGAAATCACAATTTGCAGGTGTTCAGCTCTTCAGAGCTGGCTTTAGAGTGTTTTAAATATGTACATTTTAAAGGGAATTAGTCTGACTGTGATGTTCTTGTATTTAAATTTGGAACTTGCCTTTGAGTCTGTATGTAAAAGGTAATTTTGTACTCTGCAACATTCTCATAAGTTTCCCTCTGTTTGGCTTCTACCCAGTGTTTTGAGCAGCTTTTGGTGTTACTAAGGCAGATTGGGGTTTTTTTTTTCGTTTTTTCCAGAGTATACTTTCAAAATTAATCTTACACCTTCTTATCTATATGTTTTGGGTTTTTTTTGCCAACCTCACCTTTTCTTACTGAAATTTCTCTGGTCAAATAAGCTTCATAAGGATTTGTAGTTTGATTGAGATAGTCTTTGTGCTTTGTTGGGATTCTCTTGGGACTCCTTCCCTTTCATATTTGAAGACAAGCTTGGGCTGAAATTGGAATAGCTGGCAGTGGATGGAAGCTAAGTTCCCAGGAGTGGTTGGCCTAGATGACTAGCAATTGAAATTAAACAGTTAGGTTACTAATGAGTAACTAGTATTAGCAAGTAATCCTAATAACTGATGTGCTTACTCCCTGATTAATTTTTAATTTGGTTTAGTTGTCATGAGTGGAAGAATTTCTGGACTAATGCATGTAAGCATTTTCAAGAACAAGGACCTAATTTGTCATACTTGAAAATTTGCATACTGAAAATTTTGAAAAGGCCCATGATAATATTAAAAATGAAAAATAATAGCCTTGTATTAAGAATTTTAACTAGAATGTAACTGACATTAATAAGCTTTTAATATTTGTTTTGAAGGTTGTATAAGTCAAAGTGAATTAGTTTAACTGTATTTTATTTTCCTCTGTTGTGCTCATCTCTAGTTATATCTCATTCTGAGTGATTTTGTATTGCCTAAACTGAATAGGAACTGATGAAAACCTCACTTCTAACTGTTGCAAAGGCTGCTTTCATGAACATACCCTTTCACTATCTTTTAACTTCCTTGTTTTACCTTATTCCTTTCTAGGCTAGCCATCACTCAAAAGGTATTAATAGATAAATTTCAGGAGTGTCTTATAATGGCCTCATTTCACAAGGTGCTTCCTTTTATTTGCATCAGCTCAGTGCATTTAATGGACAGTTGAAATACTTGTTTTAGCCAGGCAAAACCCATTAATACTTTAGGGTTTATTTTTCATTTTGGCTGCCTTAAGAGATTAGTGATAGAGAGGGATTTGACATCCTGTGCAGTGCATTTCCTCATTTCATCATATCCCAAAGCATTTGGCTGCTGCTGCAAACACCTTAAGATGGAGGAAAGCAGTTAAACTGGGAGTGAAACATCAATTCTAACAATTCCTGCAAAAGTTTTTGAGGGGGCACCAATTTGTTCCATTGTGCAGCTTGCAGGTCAGTATTTGAAACAGACCAGTGGAAGATGGATTCAGGGAACTTTGGAGTAGTTTCCTTAGGACTGTGTCTTCCCCTAAAACAGACTGAAATTTTTACATAGACAAAGGTGACATTCCTGCAGTTTAGCCTGGAGATGAAGGGTTTGTGGGTGGATTGATGTCCCTCTCCGTGGGGAATGGTTGCAGCTTTCTGGTGAGCAGAGATTGGAGCTGGAAGGAGCACCAAAGTGGCTGTAAAAAATCCTGGATCTCCGGGGGCTGTAGGTTTTACTAGACTAAAAGAAGGTTTATTAAGCTGTATGCTTTGATGCGTTCCTCTTGTCAAATGTGTATTTTAATACATGTTGGTTATATGTGGGTGTTCCTCCCCTGATTAATGCTGTTGCATTTAGGTAGTAAATAGCATGGAATAAAATGACAGTAATTTGGTTTGCTGAGGTACACAGGGAAGGGGGAATAGTTGGCTTACCCTGATGTAAAAATTCTTTCTGGAAAACAGCAGATCAGGTGGGTTCTGAAGGCAGAATGGTGACTGAGTAAGGACTTCAGTGCCTCATAGGACTGCTGGTTTTGTTAGATGATTCATCAGTGTCAATGATGATTTTTCTGTGTTGTGGCCAGGTTAGGAGTTAGATTGTTTGGTTTGCCTCAAAGTTTGATGAGGGATAGGAGAGGTCAGTGCTACTGGTGCTTTCAAGTTGTTTTGTTTTTTTTTTTAAATTAGCTCTGTATCCTTAGGAATTCCCTTTCAGGTGAATATTGGCCTTCAGTAGCTGCTTTTGTCCTCCTTCTTGACTGCTTTAGAGAGAGAATCTAAATTTAGGGATCAGCATATCCTGGAGACTTCCAGTTCTCATTCATAGACGTTTTCATTGGCAGAAATAGTTAAAATTTACTTTTTCACACTATTCTAGCAAATCAAAAGTCGTGCTGTCTCTTAACCAAAAGCAGGCAATGTCTGATGTGCCCCCCAGAGCAAAATCAAATCAGTGAAGGATCTTTGGGGAACAGAAAAGCTCAGCATGTCATGTTAAAACAGTCAATCCTAAATTATCTTCGGTTGTCATCAGAATTGTACCAAAGTCATCTCTCCAGCTGCTGGATTAGTGTTTTTCTGTCGTGTTCTTGGTGCTTAGGAAATTGTGGCTTTAAGGGATTTGTGAAAGATGAGCAGAGATGTAGTCTCTGAGTTTAAATTATCCATACAGTGTTCTGCCTCCACTGGAAGGTTCTCAAGGGGTTGAAAATACAGAATTTTCAACGACTGTTCTGGAAGATTTATGGGACTTGTTTTCAGAGGCTGTTCCAAACTGGTTGTCTCAGGGTTGGATTTCCACCCCCTCCTACCTCCTCTTTGTAGTCCTGGATGTACTCAAGAGGGAAAGCTTTCAGTGCTGTATTCCTCAAGGGATAAGCAGGGCTGTCTGAACTTATCCCTCACTCTTGGGAGTTGGTAAATGGAATAAATGGTCAGTAAAAGAGATGACCAACTGGAGAGTAGCTGATTTACAGCAGGAAGCTGCTACTAATTGCCAAGGCAAAAGCCAAGAGCAATTGGCAATTAAGCTGTCCCTAGAAGTGCAGGAAAGCCTGGAGATTGCTGGGGATCCTTCCCTTGGCAGTGATGGAGCTGGTGTAAAACAGAGCTTAAAGGGGGGGTGGGGAGAAGCGGCTGGTATGACTTGTGGCATCAGGTTCAATTTATCTCCTGTGGTTCTGTGAATGTTGTTCATCTTTCTGCAGAGATGAGTAAGTGGTAATGTATGTGTCTTAATCTTCTTAGCTAATAGAAAAAGAACCCCCAAGTCATCTCCTGCATTAAGTTAAATCCAAAGTCCAAAATGCCCATGTGCTTGCTAATAGAGCAGGAAGCAGAAGTGTTACTCCAAGCTAAAGAAATAAAACAACAATAAAATTATACACAAAGCTTGGGGAGAACACGTAAGCTAAAACTAAAAAGGCATTAAGGAGTAGGAGGATAACCTCAACACAGAAATGTTACCCTGCATACCACTCTAATAGTCTGGTCTGAGTATGTACCCAAAGATATGGAGGCTGCAAGCTCTCTGTAAAGGAGGTGAGCTCAAGAACAGGTGCTGGTGTGAAACTAAAAATAGAAATTAATGTAGGCGAGCTGAAGCAGTCTGTTATAAATGGTGCAATGAGGTGCTCATGTGCCTCTGCAGGTTCTGGTTGTGCACTCATGCATTTACAGTTACAGGCTGGGAGAAGGTGATCTGTGGTTTTTATTTATAGTGGTGCCCAGGAGGCCAGGCAGCCTTCAGTCTGTGATATAAATGCTGAGGAATGTTGGTACCTACCCCAAAGGAAAAGAGCAGTGAGAGGGGAAATCTGAGAGAAGCTGGGCTGGTGAGCTGGGTACCTACTTAAATTAGTAAGTACACTGCCACTGGAAAGGGGGATGTAAGATTTCAAAACTAAGCAAGACGTGCTGTTTGGACTGTAGCACAACCTTCCAAGAAGGCAGTTTGAAGGAGCTGCGAATTTTCTGATTCTTTACATTTGAGTGTCAATACACAGCACAAGAGGGGTTTTCAAAAATAGTTTTGGCTTCTGGTGGATTATGTCGAGAGCACAGGGAAATTTATTCTGAAGTAGCACTGTGTCATTGCCTCGTGTCCCTTCCTCCCCTGTGCTTTCCAGCTCCAGGGAGGAAAGGCAGAGTTGAATGAAGTTGTAAGCAATCTGTTACAGGTTTGATATCACCAGCTTTTCTCTCTCCTACAACTCATAATCTGTGCATAATACTTGATTCTAAAAGTGTGCAGAAGAGTTACAACACTGTAATAGGAATTCTCTGAATATAACTCCAGAATATAATAGTGCATCTCCTAAGAGATGTAAAATGTACACAGACTTGGAGATTTTTGTTTTGTAATCACCTGGAGTAATAAATCAATGAAAAATAAATCATATCTAGGTGTAAGATAGGGTCTGTATTCTGAAGACACTTTTAAGTTGAAGCTTTGGTGATTTGTTAGGCTGATAGTCTTCCAGCCAGATACCCTACACTGAAAGATTAATGCTGGAGTTCTGCAATTTCTTTTGTTAATCTTTACAAGTAATGTGTTAATTCTGTCTTCATTACTTTTTTTGGTCAGCCTGGAGTTGCCAAGTGAGATGTCAGGGTGGTTTTTGTCACATATGTTCAGCAGCTTTAGTAACTGAAAGAAAGGCACAAATTTATTCTAATTTTTTTTTCATGTCTACCACAAGTTGTGGTTCATTAATGAAAGCTGAATAGAATTGGTATTAATTTACAGTGGAATCTTGCCAAGGTATAATAGAAAGGAGACAGACTTTTAAAACAGGAAAACAATTGCATGATTTCATGTTTGATTTCAATTTTATAGTAAAGTTGGAGGGTTTGGGGGTTTTTTGTTTGTTTTTTTTTTTAAATCTTTTAGTCTTTAGGAGCATCAGTCTGGTAGATATCTGTAATCCCATGAGGAATTTCAAACTAACTTGAAGAAAAGAGCAGTTACCAATTTTAAGTTTTTAAACTAATGATTTATCAGAGGACAAAAGAACTGCAAATAGTCTAGAAATTGGCTAGTAGTACTTTGAAATAGAAAATCTATGAATTTAGGCTTTTTTTTTTTCTTTCTTTTTTTCTCCTGTGAAAATCTGTGTAATGACAAATGAGAGCTTCAGAATTTTGTCTTTTGACCTGGAAAAAAAAGAATTAAATTATTGGAGTAGTTCCACTTCAACTAATTGCATGCTCATAACAGAGTGTTTTGAGCACCCTTCCTTCCTACACCATAAAGGACTTTTTAAAGGTAGATGCTTTAACATGAAGTTAGCTTTATTCAACAAGTCTTAATTTATATCTTGTTTCAAACACAAGTTTTTTTTGTTTCATTTTCTTCACATCTGCAGGGAAGGCAGCTTCAGCTGGCTCAGGCAGGAAACCAGCCACTCAGTCTCATCTTTTTTTAGGAACAAGGTTTTTCTGGGCTGTATAAACTGTTGATACTTTATCTTAGAAGTGCTGTGTATTCTGCTGAGGGGACCACCTGGCACAATTAAGGACAAGGCTGGTAGGCAATTTAAAGAAAACAAAACAAAATTAAATGACAGCAATGTGTGGTGCCAAGTTCTGCCTGCTTAAGGGTATATCTCAGAGGATGGCTAGACTTGTGCTTGCCCCAAGCTACAGATATGTTGCTGCTGAGATGTTGCTTCAGTGTCAAGTGATCCCAAGAGCCAGCATATAAATTACTGATGAATGTTTGCTACCAGTGTGACATTGTCTTTAGAGTGCTCAAGTGTTTGTTGTTTGCTGCCAACTCAGTTATAGAATTTTCCTTAAGTTGTGAACGGCACACTAATAAAATGTAGATTACCTTAGTGAATGTTGTTACTTTATTAATGAACAAACCCCTGCCTTTGAAGCTTTAAAACATCTTTGCTTACCTTAACTGTGGAGTGTTTTAGCTGTTGGAGGTGGAAAGAACAAATCAGCCAAGCACTTAATGTAAGGCTTACACCCACTTAATGTCTTTGCAGCTGTATATAAAATGTCCCTATCAGAAATGTATTAATCTTATACACGAAAATGCATGGAACTTTAAATTTTAGTAGCTTGCATTTAAAAAAGAAACCACTAAAATTTTGAATAGTCTGCCATCACTATGTTATTGCAGTCTTTTCAGCTTTTTTGCCTATAGTGCTGAACCAAGTTTTAAATCTGGTCCCTGATGCCAGACTTAGTGTATCAGACTTGAGTCAGCACCAAGAGATGAATTTGGTATTGGGCATAAGAAAAAATCAGTTCTTGGACAGACTGAAGTGAATGATTTTAAACAGTTTTCTATAAATTCTTCTAATATGGTATCAGAATCACAATACTGGATTTTTCACAAAAACTTCCTCAGAGTTGCTGAAGCAAAATTTGAGTAGCATTCTAATTAGTCATAAGAAAGGACAGGTGTAAATACAAGCATATGTCTACATATTTGCATTTAGGATCCCTCAAAATAAACGTATGCATCTCTATAAATCTGATTCTTCCAAGTAAACACTTCAAAATGTGCTTAACCATGTTATGTTTTACTGTGGTGTATCAATTGCTAGGGAGAGTTATCAGGTGGCTGCCTCATTGTAGATGTATGTAACTGATTTTAAATCAAATAACTAAAAGCAAGGAAATAGTCAAGATAAACAATTTCAAGAGATATTAATTTTATTATCAAACAGAAAAGCTGGAAAATGTGGTGAAAAGTACAAAATACTTAAACCCTCTCTGTTACGTGTTAATATTGCTGGATATGTACTATTTCAGAGTTTTGCAACAAAATGTAGGCAGGAGTGAATTATTCCTTTCCTGCTCTGGGAGAGATTGGCATCAACCAGATTTTTATCATATTTAAATGTTGCTTTATTGCCATTTTTAGATAAGTATGCAAATCTATCTTTCATCTTACAAGTCTGGCTCTTACAGTAAAATGACTGAGCCATAAAATAAAAGGAAGAAAAAAAAAAAGAAGATGCAAAAGCCTCCAGTAAGGCATGGCCCTAAAAGGTGAAGCAGGCAAAATGGGAATAGGTGGCCAGCAGTTAGAGATCTTTCTGGTTTTATTTATTTAAAGCAAAAGCAAAAAACCCCAACAAAATAACCCACCCCAAAACCCAAAATAAAAATGAAAAAAAGCCTCAAATATAGTACAACAGAGTTGTTGAGGATTTCAGTTTGGAACAAACAAGTGTGTCCACATCTCTGTTGCTGTACACACAACTCCATTTCAACTACTGAATGTCTAAAGATGAGAAGATGTCTGTTCTTAGATGCTGCTAGTCATGAAGTTCCTTTTTGTAGGAGAACAGAAAAACATGAACAATGTTTCTGAAAGCCTTTCTGTTGAATTTGCTTAAGCAAAATACAAAGAATCACGTTGGATGGAAGAGCTGCTGAGAAAGATCCTTTCTTGACCATGAAAGGCAATGTCAAAGAAGGAAGTGTAAACCCAGTGTAAACCCAGGCATGATCTTAACTCTGTGCAAGTCATGATGGAGAACCTTTGGTTATTCTGTGTGTAGAGCACTCATTCTGCAGTGTTCTACATCAGGACTTGTAGAAACTAGTCTTGGTGGTTATCCACTCTTTCCCACCTCTATCTTTGCATTTAGGATGTCAGATATCTTAAGCATATGATTCAAAGAAGTAAGAAAGACCTACCTAAAACTACAGTGGTAGTGGGGGGGAAGCAGCTGTGCATCACTTACTCTTCTGTAGAAACTCCTTTAAGCTTCTGGTTGAAACTGCTGAAAATGTCACGGGTAGGCACAGAGCAGTCTTAAAATTAGTAACAAGGAAGTTGGCTTAACTTCTGTGCTTTTTTTGTTTTTCAGTGTGATGTTCAGGGTCAGAAATGCCTTATGTGGATCGTCAGAATCGCATTTGTGGTTTCCTAGATATTGAGGAAAATGAAAATAGTGGGAAATTTCTGCGGCGGTATTTCATCCTGGACACACGAGAAGACAGCCTGGTCTGGTACATGGATAACCCCCAGGTGAGGTGATCCTAGCAATAGTTTCCTGGCTTTTACCAGTTTTCACTTTTTTAGTTGTTTAGTTTTTTTTTTTAAACAAATCTACTTAAAAAAAACCCACCAAACCACATTTTGGCTCCTTATGGACCTGGGAGCTTGGGGGAAAAAAAATAGTTCCAGCAGTGAAATAATTATAAGTCAGCTAATATATGCAGACAAAAAAATGAAGTTCGTATTTTGAAAATGTTTCCAGTTGCACTTAACATTAAAACATTAAAACCAACTTGAACACTTGTGAATTACCAACATTTGGAATCTTAAGTATTGACAGGAGATTTAGGGATCATAGGGGAATCTAAACTTGATCCCACCTATAAATCAGTTGTGAGTTTTGAGTCATGATATGCTGTATTTATTTTCTATTCACTGTTTTGAGTGAGCAGTGCAGGTTCTTTCAGGCTCTAGGCAGAGCTGTTTAATACAACCAAATGAACCCAATCACAACCTAGTTTCCCTACACAACTCTTTTAGTTCATGTGTGTAGTTTCCCTTGCACTGCACAAGTCATTTAGCTGTTCCATATGACTTTACCTCAACAGAATCAGTTGCTGAAAAGCAATTTCTGGGGATACTTGCAATTTCAACACAGCCTGAGTGGTGTAGGAATGAGGAAAGCCTGCACCATGGTGATGGGACTGCATCCTTTCTGTAAAAGCTGCTTCTGTAATGTGCGTGCATCAATGTGTTCTCTAACAGAAGAGAGAACAGATAATTGCTCAGGGCCTGGGTACAGAGACAGGGAGATCTAGGATCTAGGTCAGCTGACAGCTGTCTGCCAGAAGAATGTCCCTCTACCATTCTGCCAGGAAGACCACAGTTAAAATGCAGAAGTCTGTTGTTCAAACTGATGAAAAAATAACAATTAAACGCTGTGTAGTTCAATGAATGCAACTTGTGACTGAAGCAGTCAGGAATTCTTACTGAGGAGAAAAAAGAAATAACAAGAGAGCTCCAATGTTTGATCTCAGTGAGTGATATGAAGCAGTTCTTTTCTTCAGCTTCTCCTGTGATATAACCAGGGCATGTGGGCAAAAACTTGAAATGCCATAGAAATTGCAGTCATCAGAAGCTTTAAGACAGATATTTACAGTGCACAACTCTTAGTTTTTAGTTTAAGCCTTTCATAGATTTTTTTTTTTTTTTTTTAATGTGAAGAGTTCATGCACAAATGAAAGGGTGCCTTGCACAGGGCAAGTTGAATCTTGTTGATTTTCTTCCACTGCTGCTGTAGTTTTGAAGAACTACAGAGCTTTTATAGAGTCACTGTGTGGAGACCATTCTTTAATCCTTGAAGTGATGACACTCTTTATATAGAATGAGTCTGTGGTGTGTGCATGTTTGTTGCTGATGGAAGTGCTCTGTTTGTTTCTGTGAAAATCAGTTCAACTGTTTAAAGAAATAACGTTTTCAAGTCCAAATTATTATCCTAATAAAAGTTATAAAAATGGTGTATGCTGTGATCAAAATCACTCTGATAAAGTAAAACTTAATGATTTATTTTGGCAGAGCGAGAAGACTATTATTTCAGTGTTACCTGTCTACAGTAAACCTCTAACCTACTTCTTAGCTTTGGCACATGGTTGGAATATAATACAATTACCTATCTGTCTTTCTGACTCTGTCTAGCATTAGGCTAGATCCTGATCTCTTAGCAATGCAAAAATTCATAAGGCACTGTGGAAATAATGCAGAGCACTTGAGGTTGGGACAGGACCAGCAAGTAGATGCAATACCACTGCTGTAGTTTCCAGGGAAACCTGCAGAGGGAAGAATGATGGTGTAATAGAGAGTAATTTTGAAAGTAAAAATTGTAATGGAAAAAAAGTATGTGGAAAACAATGCTCTGTTTAAAGGAATAAAATCAGACTGTAAATAAAAAAGGTAACCATGGTTTGTGATGCTTAGGGTTTTAGCTGTTGTATTTCTAGGCTACTAGGTGATAGTGAATAGTCATGGAAGTGTTAAGACCTGGTATATTAGAGCAAGAATGAAAAACCTGTAAACAGCTCCTTTCTGGATTGTAAATCTATTTAGGCTCAGCTGCAACTTTGGGAGGGATTGTGGTCTTTCCCTGCAGTAACTTGGATATTGAATGATAAGGCTATGATTTTTCAATATGTTTTAGAAAATATGTTAGACAGCCTTTGAAGTGTCTGACATAATAGATGAATGTCACTTCTTGTCCCTTCCTCCTGCCCTGGTCAGAATACATAAAACTCCAACATCTGTTAAGGAAAAAGTATTCTTTCCGGATTTCCTGGATGCAGGCCTGCAAGAATCCTTTTTCCTCTAGTAAAATACATAAACCTCTGAAACAATTACTGTTTTGTATTGTTCCTAGCAGTTGTTCTGTTTTTAGTTGATTAACAGATGTGTGTACAATAAACAAGTGGTTTAGATCCTGTTTCAAGCATACATTGTGCATTGTGTGTACAAGCACATATAGGATTTTATCTTTGTGGAATTATTGGCTTTTTCTGTGTAAACACTGACTGTGATTTGTAACATCTGATTTGTTTCAGAACCTTCCCTCTGGATCTCCACCTGTTGGAGTCATTAAACTTACCTATATTTCAAAGGTAAGATAATCAGTAAGACACTGCTTGCTAAATTTTTGGTGATACCTTTCAAGTGCTGCTTCTGGAGGCTTCAACTTTTAGACATTTTTAAATGCCTCATGTAGTACATGGAAAATGTTTTCCTTGTGTGCTACTCCAGAATTTTAGAGAAGGGTAACACTTCAACAATGTTAGGCTAAAATGAGAATAATTGCTGTAACACTCAGGTTTGTTTTGTGATTTCAAATGGCAGCTCTTTGTGCTGCACAGAATTGATATTTCTAAACTGTGCTTTTCAGTTCTTTATGAAAATTCTAATTCCAGTTGGTGTTGGAGAAAAGAGCTCATTTATGAAGTGGAAGATAAGTGTTTGAGTGTGATGCTATGCAAGTAATAATCATCTTTTACAGAGAGAACAGAAAATTTCTAGAAAATATGTAATTTATTGCACCCTGTATGTACAGCCTTTAAATATGTCTGACAGAAACTGAACTAAAAAAGTCTATGGCTAAACTTGTAGCAAGATGCTGCATTAACAACTAAGGGGAGAAAAACAATTGACTTATTTCTCATCCTTCTTTTGCTTTGCTTGTTATCACACTGTACCTTCCCACTCTGCTTGTTTTGTTTGGGGCTTTTTGGGTTTGTTTTGGGGTTTTTTTTTTTGTTGTTTTGTTTTGTGTTTGTTTTGGGGTTTTTGGTTTTTTTGTTGTTTTTGGGTTTTTTGTTGTTTTTGGGTTTTTTGTTGTTTTTGGGTTTTTTGTTGTTTTTGGTTTTTTTTGTTGTTGTTGTTGTTGATTTTTAATTCTTGTGAAAGGTATCATTGATTCTGGTTATATAGCTACAGAAATGTCTGTGGAGACCTTCTGATGCCTTTCCCAGTTTCTTCCTTCTATGCTTACTTTGCCCCAGACCTCACAGTTGTTATCTTAGGAAATCTGAAATGTTTTATTTGACCTTCAGTGGGATCAGGGGTGGTCACCTGTGCATTTGCAGGCAGCTCAAGTGTGCTTTCTGTGTAGAGGCTCTGTCTTTCTAAACCAGAACCTATGGTTTAAGCTGTCTTCTTATCATATGTTGAATGTCTTGAACTGAATTTCTACAGTACTTTTTTATTACATCTCTCTATTTTTACCCTAACAAGCTTACTGTGATGCTTATCTTCAATTTTTGGCTACTTGAAAGAGTAAAAAAAAATACATACTGTGATATCTGATGTATACTTTGTATGCACCATGGTATTTATAATCTTAATTTCCCTCCCAGGTTAGCGATGCAACTAAGCTAAGGCCAAAGGCAGAGTTCTGTTTTGGTAAGTCCTTGCATGCATCAACTACTTTCTTCAGAAATTTGAAACAAATCTGCAGTTCTCTTATTAGATACACCTGGTAATGTGTTGGTTTTTTTTGTTTTTTTTTTAAATGGCTTGTATTCAGTATTTGCTCTTTAGTATGAGGGAAATGCTGGCTTCTTCATAAGGTGTTCTTGTGGCTGTCATGTTGCAGCTTACTGAGGAGTAAGAGCTGTTTTTCAGATGTTTGAAATTTTTGAGGCATTAATAAGGTTATAAAAATGATGAGTGTTTACTCAAACTGTCAGCTGTAAAGTATTTTAACCATTTTAATCCATGTTTCTGATAAAAGAGTTGATTTAACTGATACAAAAATACTTTTAACCAATGCTTTTACATGAAATTTCAGCCTCTGCTGCTGCACCAAAGAACAGATTTTTTTTGGATTACTTTCTAGGTTTATTGGTACTTAAACTCGTTTAAACCTGAGTAAAGCTTTAGATAATCAAGAAAGGCTTATGGTTGGTTTTTTAGATTATTTTTACCTATAAGTAATTTGTCCAGAATTTACCAAAGCACCAGCGTGCTTTGACAAGCAGTTGGCATTCACAGAAGTGAGTATAGAGAATGGAATCAGGCTCTGCTTTGTTTATGAATAACCATTCTTTATGGCTACATACATGAGTTTTACCTCAGAGGAAGGTACTGAAAATTCATGAAGCTTTTATGACACTTAAGGTGCCCTTTGCCAGATGTGGTGTGGTACAGAGCCAAGGAAGGCAGCTCCCCTGGACTCAAGCAGTCTCTGTGTTGGAGTCTTAATGAACCAAGGGGCTGGCTGGAAGCTTTTAGTATTTCTGGCTTACAGAAGTGGTTTTGATACTTCTTAGAGGAAAAAAAAAAAAAAGATATTTATTGTCTTTAAATACTGGGAGTTCTTGTTTCAGTCAATTCATCATACAGTTCTGTGTTTTTAATTTATATTTAATAATGTTTGCTTCAAACCATCCACTTTCAGGAGAAAGGTGGCACTTAGGAACCAATACTGATTTTTCCTCAAATTCAGAAAAAAAACCCAAAGCCACAAAAAAGCCAAATCAAAGAAGCAAACAGAAACAGTGATCATAGTCACATCATTTAGTTTGTTGTAAAGGATTAACAGATACTGCTCAGAGGTTAAAAGGAGAAGTTGAAGAAGTTACCAGGTGTGAAATGTTGCTTAGAGAAATTGAGAAAAGGGAAATGCAGCTGTAAAAAATCTGATAAAATTCAGGGCTTTTTTTTTTTCTATCTAATAAAAGCAATTTAATAAATTCTGTGTGATGCTATTTAAGAGGAGAACTTTAAAAAAAGGTGTTTTTCAGAAAAAAGCCAGAGCCACCCTGTGAAGTGGATGTATTGTATCTTAAGTGACTTTCTGAAAAGAAATACAGCAGAAAGCTTAAATACTTCAACTGGATTTTCCATCTAAAATAAAATATTTGCATGATGCTGTTAAATTTGCTCTTAAATCTCAATATTGTTAACTTTTCATAATTTTTTTTTTCCAGTTATGAATGCAGGGATGAGAAAATACTTTCTACAAGCCAATGATCAGCAGGACCTAGTTGAGTGGGTAAATGTGCTGAACAAAGCTACCAAAATCACAGTAAGTGGTTTAATTGATATTTAGCAATGCTTTCAAAGGGTGACTGTATTAAGATGCTTCTCTGTAGCCTTTGCTTCCATTTTTAACACTAGAGCAGTCTTTTCATCTCTACAAACAAGTCTCAACTTGGCTTCCCAAAAGTGGGAGAGACTGCATGGAGCTGCCCCTAAACTTGAGTTGATTTTACTTTTTGCTTTGGAAGCTGAACAAAAATGTCATCTATTTTTTGCATCATACAGTGGTATCTAATAATTTAAAATTTCCCATCCACATTTAATATTAATTGAAATCTCCAGAAGACCCTTGCAAGCAGTGAAATGCATACATTTGCCTGGTGTCAGAAGTTTGCATTTATCCGTAAAAATAATGAGCAAACACATTGTGCCATGTTCCAAAAGCTCTCTCCTGATTTCAGCTAACATTCATTCAAAGAAACATTATTGCATCCTTCTCCTAAGTGTTAACTTACTTTTCTGGTTTGTCCCAGGCCAGCTTGTTATCACATGACAGAAAAAAGGATTACCTCAGTCTTTTCAGGAGGCAGAAGTAATGGTTTTGTTTTCTTTCCAGTTTTGGGGAAGTGATGACATGAACTGCTTTGAGAGTGTACACTTACAAAGAAGGGGCTCTGGGCATGAGTGTGCACATTTGTATTTGTTGTCAGTATCTTCCTCATTTTTATCTAAGGGTGTTTCCACAAGTTGTTTGCATTGTTTTTGTGTAGCCCTTTCTTTGGAGTTATAAAATCAATATTACTAATTTTTTTTATAAATAATAAAGACCAAACTAAACAGAAACAGAATCACTTGGGTTTTTCATAAGGAAGACACACACCATGGGCAAGTTTGAATTGTTTCCTGTTCAAGAAATAGAGTTAGTAAAGAACTAAGTGCATCACATTAGAATTTAGTCTAAAGCCATTCATCATGTGTTTAACTTGCATTCTAATTGGCTAGTGAAGTTATTAGTATTTCTTGCCTTTGAAGGAACAAGCCTTTGAACTTCTAATCTGTTCAGAGGTTATTTAGTAGGGTCAGTGACTTAATCAAATCATTAAGATCAATTACTAATTTTCACATGAGCATTGCTTGCTGTAGATTGCAATCCTCCAAGACTCTTTCTGGTTTTTTACTACTCTGCATACTCTTTAATTTCAAAATAAGCTGTGAACCCTTGCAGCCTGGCACGTGGTGTTCCTATTCCTGAGCACTGCTTGGAAATGCATTCACAGGAGAAGGTGGTTGTGGGTTTGGTCTGTAACATTTTGAGTTGGAGTCTGATGGCTGAAGCACTTGCCCAGGACAGCTGAAGCTACCCAGCCCTTTCTCAGGGAAAAAGGCCTCAGCCCATGGTGGGTGTGCACTGGGAAAATGTCTCATCTTCCAGTGGCAGGCCTGGCTGTGACTGGTGGAAGTGACAGGCTGAGCCTGATGCCACCACTGAACAAGTGCCACCTTCCCTTGGCCAGGAGGAAGCTGTCCCAAGCTGACATTTGTGAACTCAGGACTGTTTGTACTTCTTTGCAGGCTGTTTTTTTTGTTTATTTTTTTATTTTTCTTTTTGTAAATTAAGCAGTTCTGGGCTTAGGAACTGAAATCACAGCAGACTATAAAGTAGCTTTGTTTTTGTTCTATGTCAGTTCAGTTTCAAGTTCTGAATGTGCCACAGTCTGGCATGGTAACACAGTGTCAAAATGATTTGTGTGTCCCTTCTTTCTGAAGGGATTGGGATGTCCTGTGTAAATAGCCAGCAGGTTGGTGGCTGGGATATTTTGGTGTGAGTCTCTCCATCTCACTGAAGTCACTTCAGATTAATATTTTACTATTAGAGGTGAAAGATGATATATGGAAATGTCTTGGGTAGTGCATTCCTTATGTTACAGGTGTTTACTTCTTGCCCAAACTCTGAAATTTAACTAAACATTTTAGACCAGGGCACTTAATTGGAGAAATTAAATTCCTGTGGCATTTTGATTGTCTAAGTTCCACATTTGAGAGAATAATAGCTAATGACAGTTATAAAAATAGGCAGTTAGGGTGATTTTTGGACAGAATATAGCAATTTAAGAAGGGCTGACACAGCACACACAGTCTTCATGCCAAATATTCCAATATTGGGATGTGAGGGCAAATGTCATGCTGCTCAGGCATCCTTGCTTGCCAGAAGTCTTCATGCTGTAGCCCTGTGTTTGCTCTACAGGCAGTAGGGCATCTCCTAAAGTCGAAAGCATTAACTATTTTAACTGAAAGGAAGTAAAAATGAGGAACTAGTTCTTCCACAAGTTAGCAGGGCTTCTTGAAGGTTAAGTAGAGCACCGTCAGCAAAGCGGGGAGCTGATTTTCAGTTTTCACCTGGTGAAATGTCTTTATTTGCACCACTTTTCTTCAGAGAACTAAAGTGTAGCCATTGCAACATGTTTTCCTGCAAGCTATTTCTAGCCTTTTACAGTTAGAAAACATTTGTTAAATCCTTCTGAAGACAAAGTAAAAATGCTTGAATAATGGCTTTTTTAGGTCTTCATAAAAAAATTTATCTTAGTTAATTCATGAATTCCACTTCCAGGTACCAAAGCAGTCTGATCCTCTGTGTCAGATGGATAATGCAAATCGTCAAGCTGAAAGCCCAGGTGGAAAGAAGCAGGTGTCCTACAGGACAGAAATAGTTGGTGGTGTTCCTATCATTACACCTACCCAGGTAAGACCCTTAGAAGAAGGGTGCTGTGGTTTGGTGGGGGAAGCTTTGTTGTTTGAGAGGTGAGAATAGGTTATGTATCATGATATATATCACAATATAGCTGTCAACTTCTCACCCAGAGGACTTAGACTTTGTGCAGCTTTTAGTGCTTCTGACTGGGTTTTTTGTTTTGAGGACTTTATTCCCTTTGTAGAAGATTATAGAGAATTTTAGAAGACTGTCAGAAATTACTTGAGTGTTGATTTTTGTTCACCAGTGTGCTGGAAATGGTGTGTGTGAAATTTAAGTTTTGGTGTTAAAAGGCAAAACTTTGGATTGTTAACTGTCAGGAAAAGTGGGTAAAAAGGGAGGTGGTTAATGCAGCTGAATAATACATGCACAATTTTATTAAAATTAGTGAGGTTGATGGCAGATGAAACTGTCACAGGAGGGCCTTATGAAATGGCATGTGTGAACAAATGAGATAAAGCAAGTGAAATTCAGTGAAAATAAATGTGATTTCAAGTATTCTGGGAAAAACAATCTTAGTTTTAATAGAAAGTACTGTGAAAGGGATAAGAGTTGCATGTCCTAGAAGAAAACACCATCTCAGTGTGCAGTAACAGTGGAGGAAAAAGCCCACAAATATTAAGCATGACTAGAAGAAGAATAAGGAGCAAACCAGAAAATATTTTTGTTGCTGTATAAATCCTGGTTTTGGCCAGATCTTGATTACTGAGTCCAGGTTTGTTTTCATCTTAAAAACTAGAACTGGGAAGGTTTCAAGGGGGATTAGTTCATGTGGAATGATCTCCATATGAGGAACTCTTGAGTAGGATAGTACAAAATAAATAGGTAAAGGATGTCACAGCTCTACAAAATCACAGCTGGCAGAAGTAGATGGTGTAAATTTTCTTTTCCACTATGGGCTTTTAAACAAATGTAGTGGTGTAACCAGGTGAAACAAAAGGAATGAGTTCTTTCAGTGAGTAATAAGACATAAGATACTCATTGCCAAAAAGTGGCATAGATTTAAGAAACTTTTCTGAGTTTGAGAGATAGTATAAGCTCATGGAAGATGAATCTGTGCAGCACTGAAGATAGAGATCTGTGTCTGTCACTGGGTGTAAATTACATGTATACATCTGAACTGCATGTAAAAAGTTGTTGGATTCTGATGTCATAGGGTCCCAGAAAGAGCTTTTCCTTTCCTGTAGCCTCCTCTAGTGTTTTGCCCTGAAAGTCATGTTCTGAGTTTGCACTAAACTACATGCATGTGTCTTGTTTTTAGGTCTGTCTGTCAATATTGTTTGAGAATATTCAGCACTTTTAGTGTAGTTTCTCAATGGAGCTTGTAAGTACTCAACCAGAGCCCTTGGAAAATCTCCTTAGTTGTCTCTAGAAATCAGCTGAAGTACTTTGTCCTTCCAGACAAATTGGAAATGGGATGATACAATTATTTCCTGCTATAACTAGTATAGTTATTATATTACCTTTGGAAAAAACAGAGTATTCTCTACTTTCCTGCTTTTTTTTCTAGAAAGAAGAACCCAGTGAGTGCAGTGAAGGGAGTGATAGGAATTATTTGAAACGGTCACAAAGTCACCTTCCTTATTTTACTGCTAAGCATCCCCCAGATAATGCTATTATCAAAGCTGGCTACTGTGTGAAACAGGGAGCAGTGGTAAGTATCACTAACCAAGAACAAAGATCTTAAGGGTTGGTAGTTGTAGTTACAAGGCAGATGATTTTAAAAAAAGAAAAAAAAAAAAAAAAGCAAAGCATAATTACCAGTAACTTTCTCACTGCTGACAGTACTACAGATAAAATTTAGCCTCCAGTAGCATGTAATTTATGTCTGTGTTGGTTCTTTCCATGACTTTCTTCAGTGGTGTGTTGTTGGAGTTGTTTTGGAGAAGAAAAGTTGTGTGCAGAGACTTTCAAATTATGGCTAGTGCATGCAACCAAGAATTCTTCTGTTATACAGTTGAGATCCTTGTTTTGCTTAATTGATTTTTTTATTTGATTTTTTTTTGTAGTTTTATAAGAAAAATAATTGGATATAGGGCTGAATTATTTTGGGTGCACTATATAAATATGTATACACACACTACACACATTGATACATATATATAATATAGAAGAACTGTCAATATTGCATACAGATAATTATAAATAGGAAATATGTAGTATCAGAGTAGCATTATAAGTATACAAATAATATATAACATGTAAGTATGCTTGTGTATATATATATACACGATATACATATGTTTATTTTCCTTTAACAGATGAAGAACTGGAAGAGAAGATACTTTCAGTTAGATGAAAACACAATAGGATATTTCAAGTCTGAACTGGTAAGTTTCCAGTATTATTGTCCAGTGATAGTTACAAGAAAATTTAAAGAAATACCCTTGTATTTGAGGAGTCTGCTGTGCTTATCCTTCAGCTCTTAGCTCTGTACTGTAATAACTTTTCATGATCAGGCAGAACAAAATCAGTGTCTCTCCTAAGCTGGACTCCTGTCACATGTTTGGGAGCCAATCTGTGTGGAACTCAAGACCAGAGAGATTCTACAATGACCCTGATTTTTTTTTTTTTTTTTTTTTTTTTTTTTTTCAGTAGTATCTTGCGTCACTGTGCACTCACATATGATTAATGATTTTCTCAAAAGAGCTGATCTTTATGTGAAAAGACAGAAGTGTAATTCTGCAATTCATTATTTTAAGTTAGAATTATACAGTGTTTTATCATACAAATGATGAGATCTCTCCTCACACACTTTTTCCACCAGGGCAAGATAGGCAAAGAATTCTGCTGTTCAAAACCCGTATTTGAAGTTAGTTTTGGTTTCACAATCTTCCTTCCCCATTCATCATTCTTGACCCTTCTGACCAATTTTGACCAAGTGTTAAGTGCCTTCAGACTTCATTTAAAAATGGGATGGCTGGTGCTCTGGTGCTGGAGATGAACTGTTTTTTCCAGTAAAGAATTCCAGACTTGCTGCATGTGAGAACACCTGTACATGAGGAATAAACTGTGAGTTGCAAAGTATTGTAAATCAAAGGAAATAGAGTTTAGAGGCTAACTCCAACATGCAAAATGTCAAGAAGCCAAAATTACCTGTTATAAACCCTCTGGTTTTATTAAAAAAACACCAGATCCCAGATTGCTCACAAGCGAATTCTATCTTGGTGAAGAATTGGACTGCTTAGAGTGTGTTTCATCATGCTCATCTCCAGTTAAACTGTTTTGAACAGTATAAATCTTGCAGTGTCCTCTGATTTTCAGGCAAATATCCCTGGCTCCAGTGTGAGGAAGGTACTGGAGTGACCAGCTGTCAGACAGCAGGGATGTAGCTCTTGCTTCAGTTTTTTCACTGAAATCAGTAAGCAGACATCTCTCTTCAGGGAAGTGAATACTGGTAGTGTCCTTTTATTGCATTGTAACAGTTAATCAAAGAATTCCACAGTTAGGAAACTTGATCATGGTAATGATGTTTCATATAGGTTTTAAAATGATCTGCCTTACAGATATGTTGGAGTGACAGGTTAAATCTGTACTGGAAAGAGAAAAGCTTTGACAGAGCCCAGCAGAACCAAGAGGAAAAGACTTGCAACAATGTAGCCATACATTCATCAGGCTTTTATCTCCTACAAACACAAAAAATGTAAACTGTTCTCTTCTGAAGATTAGGAGTAGTCAATGATTTCTCTCTGTGATGTGTGGGATTGCTGCTTTCCTAATAATCTCCTGTTCCTAATGAGAGGAACACAATGATAGGAGAAAAATGTTCTTCAGGGACTGTCATGCCTTTGTGGTTAAGGATGTTGTGTTCAGCTAGTGTAGCATCAAACTTCTGACTCTGGAAAACCTCTTTCTGTTGGATTTCACTTCCCAGTAACTGCAGTTTTCAGTCAAGGGTGGCTCTTGAAGTTTGTCTTGGCAGCCAGCCTGCTCACCAGTACTTCAGATCACTTGAGATAAGCAGTGATGAAGTGTTTTACATCTGGAGAAGTCTATCAGAGTTCTCTGCTCTTGAAAATTTAAAAACTCTTGGCTCGTGCAGATTCTGAGGATCAGAATTAGAAAAAAAAAAATTGGAATGCTACTATTATGGTTATTTGTCCTGTCCATCCATCTTCACACACTCAATTCCTTCTTTGCAATTTGAGGAAGAGCCTTTGTTAGTCTTGTGGTAGAGTATAGTGTAATGCAGGCAATATCAGACTCAGAAAAGGATAATTTCTGAGGTGCAGTGAGGTGTGTGTTCTCACTTATGAAGTTGTGCTTCAAAAACTGTTGTAATGAATGAGTGAACCCAGGAAACCAGAGAGGGGAAAGAGGCAGAACAGCAGAAAGCGTTGAGCTTTAAAATGCGTGCATTTGGTCTGCTGTAGATACATGTGATCTAACGAAAAGTGACACTTGAGAATGGTTATATTTGGGTAACATTCTCTGTTTACTGTAACAATGTAAATCTTTTAAGTGTATGTGGTAAGAATTGTAGAGAAAGTCCTCCAGAGCTGACAGCTTTTGTTTTGTCTGTAAGCTGAAGCCAACTGGAAACCCATTGTAAACCTGCTTAAAGATTAGGAGGTAAAATAAATTGTGTTTTACTGCAGGAAAATAATCATGGCAAAAGTGAAAGTGTTTCTGTTTGAATATTCTTCCTTTTTTCCCTGTTGTGTGAAACTTGAACAGAATTTTAACACTTCTGTTACAATAACAATTCACATATAATCTACGGATATTTGCACTTCCACAGGTTTTGGTACAATTGATTTCTTTGTATTATTTTTAATTGTGCTGAGTATAGGGTGCAGTTAGTCCTGTTTAAAGTCATGTCATTCAGTACAATTAAGAAAGCATCTTGTATTTCATAGCAAATTAATATAACAGTGGTTTTACTCAAGCTGCTTTAAGTCATATTCCATTTTTTATCTAGCTAGAGGAAGGAAACAGGTGGTTGTTTCCATTATGTTAAGGTGAATGAATGTTTTGGGTTGTTTCTTTATTTAACTACTTGATTTCACCCTTTTTTTGTTCCAAGTGCAGTGGTTGGTTGAATACTTACAGAAGCAAATTAAATTGTGGTTGATGTCACCTTTTGCAGAAGCAACTACTGTGTTGCATCAGTCTGCTGCTGTCACCTGTCCTGATCTCTGGCTTTTTGGCTATATTCTATTTGTTAGATACACTCTGTACTGAAATAGTTTTGCTTTTCTATTTCAGGAAAAGGAACCTCTGAGGGTTATACCACTTAAGGAGGTCCATAAAGTTCAGGAATGCAAACAAAGGTGAGGAGAGGAGAGGAGCACTGGGGTTGTTAGATGGGATTGTAGTACATACATCACTGTGTCATGGCTAGACTGCCCTTTGGAAGCAGTGGAGAGCTTAGGAATAACATCATTTGATGTATGCATGTGTAATACTCTTTATTTACAGGACTGCAAGTAGTTTTATGCACAGAACTGGTTTTGAGGGTTCTGTGTTGGTGTGTTTCAAACCTGTAGCATTCAGTAGAATGTAAATGCATGGGACAAGGGTGGAACAAAGGAGTATCTGCACTGATGAGTTTGAGCTGCATGGCTGCTCTCTGATTTGAGGTAGTGACTTTTAGGAGTCTCTATTCTGCTTATACACCTAAACCCTCAGAGGACATTAACTTATGTTAAATGTCTGAATTGAGATAAGAACACCCTTCCTCCTGCTGTTTCTCTCCCACCAAACAGCAATATACCAAGGACTCAACTGCCTCCATCATAGGTTTTTTTGGCAGGTTACTGTTAGGACTAATACTTTGTGAAGACATAACAAAATATGTGAAATTTGTCAGCAGTTTCACTAGAACAATAAATATTTTTAAACTTTATATGATAATGCTTATAATGTTGCAATTAAAATATATATAGTAGTAGGCATGCCACTGATAAATGAAAGAGTCTCAGGAATAAAATGTGGGAGAGATGCTTGGGTTTTTTTTTCTCCTACTTGGCATTTACCAAAAAAAAAACCCCAAAAAACAACAGCAGAGTGAAGAAATGCAAAGGTAAAAAAAAAGATAGTAAATGCTCTGGTTCCCTGCACATGACAGAGTCTTTTTAAAATGGAAAGTTGTACTTATTGTTGAATAATTTTTGTGTTTCATTTACAGTGATATAATGATGAGAGACAATCTCTTTGAAATTGTAACAACTTCTCGAACCTTTTATGTACAGGTAATTTCTTTTTTAAACTTTGGGCATACCCTGGAGACAGCCATAGTCAAAGCAGAACTCCTGTTTTGCTTTTTAAATTGTATTTAACTATGTGATGATTTTCAAAGGGAAATGTGGTCTTAGTGTTTCAGATGCATATAAGAAATTTTCCACATAACAGCAACTATAAGGTTGCTATTGTATGAAAGCAATAAACAAAAAATCCCCACATGCCTCTGTTGGTATTCAGGTCTTCAAATTCTGTAGGATCAATTCTATATTTTAAATCTCTTATTTTAAAGCACTGTATTTTTATGTATGGTGCCTTCTCAGTTTCGGTTAGTTACCACAACAAAATACCTACTGAAACACAGAAACATTTAAGGTTTCTGTACCTATTTGTTAACATGTATCCCTGTGCACTTTATTCATTGCATGCATACCTTGTTTTAAAAGTTTGGATATGCAAATCACAAAGACTTGCTGCTCCTAGCAGTGTGGGAATGTGATGCTTTTAGTACTGGGAATATTTTTTGTTTCTTGTGTAGTTTAATACAGTCAGTGATGCCAGATGCTGAGTTCTGAGCTGTCCTATAACTGAACATGATTAAATGACATGTTGCAGATACTTCATGCTGGGTAGATGTGCTAGTTTGATAAAGCTGCAGCCTAATTAGAGGGAATAGCTTTAACTTTTTATCTGTCTTTATCCCAGATATGTGCACTCTTGGTGTTCATGGTTAATCGTTGTTGGGTGGCTGTTCCAAGGAAATGTACAGCTGAGCCCCAGCAGAGACTGATTTTATTTATATATATATGTGTGTGTGTGTATATATATAATTATTTTTTGACTAACTTTTCAGTAAATAGCCCTCATAGAAGTGAAGTGCAACAGTGAGTGCAAAGTACTGAAGTTACATATTGGCCAAAGGCTGCCAAGAGGGGTCAGCAAATCTGCTGTGAGAATTTCTGTGGGCACTTTAATTATTTTGTTTGCTGAAAGGAAAAAAATTGGGTATAGTGTATGCAAATAGCATAAAACCCACTTAGTTCTTGCTAATTATTTATATAACTGTAATGGTAAATTCAGAGTAAAATATTAAGAAATGCTTGGGTTAGGAAATGGAAATCTCAGGCTACTAAAGTAGGCTGCAGGTGTCATTTTAATGCAGATGGTCAGGACACTGGAAGAGTTGCAAGTTGATTTTGTTAAATGTAATGCATGTTGTTTGATCCAGGCTGACAGCCCAGAAGACATGCACAGCTGGATAAAAGCAATTTCTGGGGCCATTGTAGCACAACGGGGACCTGGAAGATCAGCAGCTTCCGTATGTTATTCTGACCCTCAGAGAAAATGTGATTAATTGGTGTTCACTTATGCACATGAAGTTCTAGATGGTGTTTTCCTTTCCCCTGTCCTCTGTCCTGTAGCAACATGGCATCTTTGCATGAACCTTCATAGACTGGCATAAAATATTTTGTGTTTTTAGTTGAGCACTTACGTGTGTGTGACCTGATGTACTTTGTATTGGCTTGAACAAGACAAGCAAGTGCTAACCTAGAAAAATTCTTCTGCATTGGGTATGATTGGCACTATGCTGCTACTTCTTGGGAAGTAAAATTGAGACTTCCTGATTCCTGCGAGGTTGCTGAAGTTCACAGTCAAATGACAGTGTCTTCATTTTTTTTTTAGCAACTCTCACTACAGCATTTTTTGCTGTTGGTAATTTGTTGTGTATGCACATTCAGATTTAAAGTAACTTCTCTGAGATCTCTGCTTGCATGAGTTAGATTTTGCTGTTGGAATCATAGTGTGGACACCATCTAGCATTGCTGAACTGAGGCACTGTGACACATCTCCCTATTTCTGAAGCCACATGCCATACCTACCTGCACTGAAACTCCATTAGATGTTCATTATATGTAATTACAAGTACATAAACTTCTGAACAGTGGTTACTTTGCTGTCACAGTGTCTTCAAGTATGTCCAGACTTAACAAATGGAATACTTACACAGTTCAGGTGCTGCAAGCTATGGTTTTCACTTTCTGGCTATGGGATGTTTTGTAGTACACTGAATATATCATTACCCCCATAATCTGAAATCTAATAATTAAAATCTGGCTTTTGCATTGGCATTGATACTGTGTTTCTCTTCCCTCAGTCTAAGCTCTCAATTATTCTTTTGCAGCTGGGAGCTGCTTCAGGCTTTGAAATAAATTTCCTATCATAAATCTTACTGGGGGAAATGAAAATATGCAGGTGACTCTCCTTTGCGTATGCTTTTCTTTTTTTTTTTGTATTCGTGGGGCTAACTGAGCAATCTAGCTGTTACTGTTTGCATCACTTCTTTCTTTTTCCCTGTCTTCTCTTCTTTCCCCAAGTCTAGGTTACTCTAATCTTAGCTTTGCACTGTGTTCCAGATGCGGCAGGCCAGAAGGCTGTCGAATCCTTGTATACAGAGGTATACATCAAGAACTGGTGAATGCAGCACGTATGTGGGCTCTCATGTAAACTTGCCTTCTTAACAGAGGGCTAGGACTAGAGAATTAATTCACACTATAAAAAAAAAACAAAAAACAAACCTAAAAATAATGCTACCATTACTGAAAACTAACTCGTAAATTAAATCTTTGGCTTGCAGGTTTACACTGGGTTTTTTCTTGCTTTTGAAACAATTGGAAACTAAAAACGGCAAAAAAGCATGTATTTGTATTTCAAAGTTGCTATATATTTAATCATAAGTTCCATGATATCAATTTAAAAGAAAAGTATTAAAATGAATTTGCATGAGAGTTCATATTTCTATTTTACTTTACTTTTTTTTTTTTTTTTTTTTTTTGAAACTGCGCAAAAGCAAAGTTAAACTTAAGCTACCCACAAACTAATACAGATGGGTGCACACCAAAAAATGCACGTTGTAACTTTGGTAACTGGAAGGGTAATTAGTACTCCAGCCTGATTTGCATGGCTTATAAGTCTCTGCATGAAATGAGTAGTTCACACGTAGAAGCGTTGTAGTGTTTAATTGGTGCGCTGTTCCAAGCAGTCCACCTTAAGAGTCATGTAGCAGTGAAATTGCAGTCACTCTGGGTAGAAAAATCTGAGTATCCTTCAGTTCAATTGAGCAAAATGTTTATTGTAGAGATCTTGTCCTAAGATCCCTTTTGTCCTATCTATTGAACTAATAATAATTATTAATAACAATAATAGTAGGTAAATCACTGCATTGTATGTTCTCCTGAAGCAAATGTGTTTCTTAAAGTGGAGCAATGAGCCAGGTGTGAAATACAGCAATGTAAGTGATGTGAAATATGTCACTGAAATGAAACACAAAACTGAAGTTTTAAAAAAAAGTTGCACGGCTCCTTTGGCCAGTAATATCAGTTAATTTATAAAAAGAAATACAACATTGTATGGCAGGATCCATTACTGTTAAATTATGAATTGCTTGGCATTCTAAAAGAAACTTAATTCCTTTGGGATGTGTATTTGCATCTTGGACACACATCTGTGATGTTTGGTTTGTGGCTTTTTTTTTTTTTTTTGCTAACAAATGTGCTTAAAAAGTGCCTTGGTTTGTGTAGACACATGGGTTAGCAGATTTCTTTAGTTCCTGTACTAACACTGGCAATGGCAGAAGTGGCAGCAGCTGCAGATCCTAATCCATGCAGAGTGAAATATTGGCTGCATCATCACACATCATTTTGATCATAGCATTTAACACCATGTCCAGCCCTGCTTTAGAGATATCCACATGGATCTGAGACATCCTTCTGAAAATGACAGATAAAATGCATCTTCTGAGGAATGCTTTGTCCTGGAGAAGTGGCTTTAGGTCAGGCTAGGACATCCTAGGACATCTAGAGTGGCACTGTGCACCCTCTGCTTTGCCATCTAAATCACTTCCAGGGAGTCTGGGAACTTGTTTCTATCAGTAAGCAAATGGTGGGAGATGATTTTCATGGTATGAATCTTCCAGAGTAATTTAAAGGTCAATGGAGTGACAGTTAACAGTAATAAACACAAGAAAATAAACTGACAATTAAAAAGGATCACTTAACTTTTAAACTTATTTGTTATACTAACAATCTTGACAGAATAAAAGTTACTATTTTTGTCTGGTCCCTGGAACAAATTGGGGAGATCTGGACCTCAAGAGGAGGGACCAGTAAAATGAGCATTACTTCAGTGTCTGATGTATATGAATCATCTTAAATACATTTTTCTTTTGGAAAGATGTCACTTTCACCAGCCTTCAAAGCATGCATCTTCAAAAGGTTACTTAACATCTTAGTAAAATGAAAAGCCTCAATTTGCTGGGCTATATTATAAAGTGTAAAGAGCTGCTGAGCTTGATTTGAGAACTTTTAATGTCTTCAAATGAAGAACTGATGTTGCTGTCACATGCTGCTGTAAGCTCACATTTAATAATACACTGCCTTCAGAAAGCACCTGCTTCCTGCTGCTCTGGCTGATGCTTTGCTTTGTGTACTTTCTGTCATGATTTTGTTGTTTTTTTTTTTATTATTATTCCTGAGAGTGTAATCTGCAGCTGCATCTTTCCAACGTGACACCACTGACTTCATCTGACCCCTGCTCTTCTTTTCCAGGAGCATCCCGAGTCTTCTTCCGAACCCGTCCATGCTCTCCGTTCTGCCCTCACAGCCCCAGCCACCTCACATTCCACAGCCCCTCACAGCATCCCTCTGGTCCCAAACCCTCACCCCAAATACCCTGCCTTGGAGAAGCGAGGATTTCACGAATCTTTTACCAAGGCCAAGCCAAGGAGCTACAAGATCCAGGTTGTCTCTCCAAGAGAATCAGCTTCCAAAGTGACTGCAAGGGGCTTCTGGGAACCCCGAAGTAAAAATGGCACTCAGGAACAGGATCCTGGCCTCGTGGATCTGGATGATGCAAGCCTTCCAGTTAGTGATGTGTAGTGGATGGAAGTGTTTGGAGAATGATCCATTTGTTTGGTCCTCTAATTTCCTTGCTTGGACTTTTAACCAAAGAAAATTATAGGAAATGAGAACAACAACAACAAAAAAACGGAATACTGATATATTTTTTTATATATATGTATGTGTGTGTTTCTGTGCACACATGTGTATATATAATGTGTTTGTATATTGCCTTTCAGCTGAGGGTCAAAAAATGACCTTAGGTGTTTTCTCAAAGCCTGACAGTAAATCACTTACTAGGGAGGGCCAAACTGCACAATTTCAAAGAAAAAAAAAAACAAAAACCTAACAACAGACAAAAAGAAAACAGTACCTCTGCAAGTAAGCAAGGTACCAGCAACTTTTCATTCCTAATCTGGCAAATTTACTGAATTTACAACTAATGCTGTGTTGTGGAGAACTAATTGCCAACAAATGTGATTACTTAACTTCATTGTGAACTGCAGTAAGGTTTTAGGCATAGATGAAAATTGTTTTTCTCCATGACTTTCAGATACCAGGAAATGCACAAAATGTTTCTTCTGTTCTTTAGGATCAACAGTGTCAACTGCTTTGTTGTCAGAACAAGAATTCTGAACTCCCTTGGAATTCCAATTATGGTGCTGTAAAATTTCCACTGAAATAATATTTTGTATAGTCAGCCTATTTTTGATGCACTCCTAAAGTTGGGTTGTAACTTTTTGCACACTGGGATTTTAATGGGCTGCACCTAAAGGTGTTTTGGAGGGGGGAGAAGAGAAATTGGGACTTTTGAATTTGGACACTTTAGTTCTTTCAAACCAAGTAGAGTTTCTATCCCGTTACATGAGGCTTTGCAGCAATTCTGTACCCTAGATGTCTAAATGTGTTGTTTGATTACTGTTTTGAGAAGGGGTTTCCTGATCAGTGCTTTGTGAACAGTTCTGGTTTCTACATTGGATCAGTGGAAGACCACCTGGTTTGTAGTTTTGTCATTATTGGTACTGAACTGTTCATAGTCATGCAGTTGTGGCCTCTAACTTTTGGTGCACTGATAATCTCAAGTGCCTGTGTTTTTTCTCACGTTGTTGAAACACTTTTGGATTGGTTATGTACATACAAACCATGCATAATGGTTTTGAATGTTGGCTTGGAGTTGTTCTTGAATAGCATAGTTTGAATCAGCTCTTTAAAATGGAAAAGTTATGCTAGGGATACCAGTCTTCTGGTATTGCACCTGCTGGCTGTGCAATATATGTTTTTAAAAAAATGAAAAGAGTAATTGTTGTTTGTGTACCCTGTGTTATGGGGCTTCAGTGATGCAAATGAAAAGGAACCTTTACATTTCAAGTGTTGGATTAGATTGTGTGCTTTTCATCAGTTTTGAGAAATGTTTTGCTTTAATCAAACCCCCACAAATATCTCATGCTGCTGCTTATTGTGATTCAGTTTGTCCAGCTTGGCAAGAGTGTTCTGTTGTCTGCTGTAACCCAAGATAAATGTCACACAAGTCCATCTTCTCTCCAGCTTCCAAACTGACTTCCTGCTTGAGAGATACAGATGGCTTTGCCACAATAACGTGTTGGTCCAAGGGTAGAATAATTGGTGTCATTTTAAGACTGAAAGATAACTTCAAAACCTTGAATTATATCAGCACCTTCATTTTTCTTTATCCATAAGCTAACCACTGTCTTAAGACAGTGGTGTTTGTTAATGACTGGTTTTGTTTGACTCTTTAGATATACGTGAAAACTAGCACAGAGTTGGAAGTTACTGTAAATGTCTGAAATAGTATTGTAGGTTTTAACTTCTATAAAGATTAAACAATAGCTCTTTAAAAGCTTATTTTTTCACAAGTACGTTCTGTGTGGAAGACACTTTGCATTGAAATATTTTTACTGTAGTCTAACATCAGAAATCACTTCTCTGGTACAGCTTTCACACTGCATGTTCATTTTATTATATTTTTGGTATTGGCAATTTTACACATTGGGTGGAGGTAAAGCAGCTCCATTATGGGACTCAAAGAGGAAAAAAAAGAAAAAAGAAAAGAACTACTGTTGTAGTTCAGTAGCATAGGGAAATATTTGTGGTTGGTAATTGTCAGGGTCTCCTATTTATCAGTACTTTTATAAATCTATGAAAATTGTTAAATTATTTTAGAAACAGTGCTGTAAATATGTCACATTTAAATTGTCAATAAATCAGTTTGGGTAAGTTAACATCTGACTGAGTTTCCTTGCACCACATTAAATATTTTATTAGAAATATCTATTCCTTTTTAAGAGGTCAGATTGTGTCTTGTCCAGCTACCATAGCTTTTTATTTCTTTAAATCTGATCAGGTGGGAAGGGAAGAGATGATGTATGGTAACATCAAATTAACCATTTGGGAATGGGCACCACCTCGAAGGGGAAAAAAAACCCTACACCAAGATGTGTGCTGGTTTTATATTGAGTTTTCTGTTGGCTGTGCAGAGCGGAATTCAGTGTGACTGTGGCATCTGACTGAATCACTCCAGGTACGTACACTTTGGGAGTTACACTGGTGCCAAATGTGCACACTCTTGCCCCCAACAAATTCCTGAGCAGAGGAATCACTGTGCTGAGTGTCTTGAAGCTCCCATTTTTCCCAGCTGCCCCACAGGCCAGAGCTGGAATGCAGTCTGTGTATAATTGTACCTGTGGGAGCCCATCTCCCTGGATTTTCAGCTGGATATTTTCAGTTTGAACATAACATCTGAGTTCCAAAAGCTGATGGCAGCTGTAAGGAGCTGATGTTTGAGTAAGGCCCCTGGTGTACCAAGTTAGACCCTAATCCCTGTGCAGCAACACAGTTTATTCTTCCAAGGAATAAATGTCAGAATAAAATGTCAGAATAAAATGCAGTTACTGGGTGCAGCTCTAAGTTAAAGGAGCTGGAAGAACCGTTTCTGGTTCATCTGCCCTATCACATGTCTCTGCTGTTTAGCTTTCAACTTTTTTACCCTCTAATTACTTTTATAAAAATCTTAAGTTACTTTTCACACTATTTTTCCACCTGAACTGTGGTCCTTGGAATGACTTGGATGCTCTATCTCCTGTCTTACCCATTTTCATTTGCTCGGTGTTTGCTGTTGTCTCTTTACAGAAGAGGGAATGGAATTATTCTTTGTTTATCCATTTAAACCACTGTATTGCAGTAACAAATCTGACCAAATTTCACTGCTCAACCTGCAGCCTACGTGCCTGAAAGTTACTGCTAAAGGGAATGGTCCGGAATATAGTTTAATAAACTGGCATGAGCCTTAACCTTTTGAAATAACAGGATTTCAGCACCACCTAGAGGTCATGCTGTGGCTTTCAAAAGTACCTGAGTCAAGCATTTACTGTTTATTTCTGAATCCTTAAAATCCAGCTTGAAACTCTAGTTGTTAAGTCACTGGACTACTCAAAGTTGATTTTATTTTGTATTTCTTTTAAATGCTTCTAATCTTTGAGCAGCGATGGCAGCAAGTGAGTTGATGACAAAACAAATTACTCTCCCTCCCTGCTGCTCTTGTTTAGGGTACCTGTTTATTCCCAAGGCAAAAAGGAAATAACTGCTAATCCAGTGAATAATCAAAGTGTGAGACTTCTCGTGATGCTGCTGACTGTGGAAAGCAATTCCAGACAATCAGAGGATAGTAAAACAAATAGTTCAAACAGAAGAATGGTCAAAACATTAATTATTGCTTGGAAAATGGGTATGTCTGGCAGTGTAAGGCAGGAACCTTCTGTAATAAGAGGGCTGGAGCTGAGCTACCTGACTTTCAATTAGTTTAAAAACTGCAGAACATATGTGGGAAACTGGTTATCAAGAGTGATGCAGCTGGCCAGAAAAACCTTTTAAAATGTCTCAAAGGAGTACGAATTCTTTAGCTATAGGATTGGAAAGGAAATCTCTCTGGTTTGGTAAGTGAAGTGAATGCAACACCAAGATAAGAGTTGTGAGGTAGAACAGAGTAATCCGGGCTGCAGGTAGAAGAGGGAGACCAATTTGTAACTACATTTGTTCTCATTATTAACTGAGCTGTCACTTTAATAGTTTTAGGCTTTTTGGCTTTTAAAAACTTCCAGGTTTTGCAATTTATATAGAGAGCTAGGTTCAGAATCAGAATTCTATCTAGAAATGAGCTAAAAACGGAAATGTCATCACAGAATATTTCTCATTTTAAAAATAGCTGTATTAGTAGCAAATATTGATATTCAGAGGTTTATTTCTTCAAGCCTATATTATAATGGATAGAGAAGTTAGCACATGAAAGAGGTGTGAGCAGGGAAAAATACTTTGTATAAAAAAGTTTACATTTGAAGAGAGAAGCAATAAAACAAGGGGAAATTTGGACTGGGTACTTTTATTTTAAAAGTTAAAATGGAATAAAAAAAATGTAATCCCTCTGTGCTATGGATAGTTTTACCTTTTCCCAGTTTAATGTTGTAACATTCATCTGTATTTTAGAGCACCACCTACTGTGATGCTGCTAAAGGATTCCTGAGATCTTCCACTGAAGTGCTGGAGGTTGCTCTCTGGAAAAGTCTCCTGTGAGTCCTACTCTGGAATGAATCAAATCTCTGCCTTTTTTTTTTTTCAATTCGGATTTGCTGGGCAACCTCTCAGAGAAAAAGAAACCAGCACTCATTTTTAAAGGCCCTGTGTAGCAGTAGTTGGATATTGCCCTTTAATGTGGGACCTTTGGCACTGTGAGCAGGGATTTGCATTGTAAACAGCTGTGGTGCTTGTTAATTTTGCATATCGACCTCTGCAGTGAAAACACCTTTGAAGAATTTAAACCATTCTGTTGCACAAGAATCCTGTTGCCCCCATTCTCCTGATGTTAACTGAGCACATTGGGGCACCCCAGTAATGCCACAGTAATCTCAGCAGATGGGGTCTTTGTAGCAGTACATTTATTTGCTGCAATTGAAGGAAATTTATTTGCTGGTGAAGGGACTCGAGCACAGACCCTGTGAGGAGAGGCTGAGGGAGCTGGGGGTGTTCAGCCTGGAGAAGAGGAGGCTCAGGGGAGACCTCATCGCTCTCTACAACTCCCTGAAAGGAGGCTGGAGCCGGGGGGGGGTTGGGCTCTTTTCCCAGGCAACTTTCAACAAGACAAGAGGGCATGGACTTAAGTTGTGCCAGGGGAAGTTTAGGTTGGATATTAGAAAGAATTTCTTTACGGAGAGGGTGATCAGACATTGGAATGGGCTGCCCAGGGAAGTAGTGGATTCTCCATCCCTGGAGATATTTAAAAAGAGCCTGGATGTGGCACTCAGTGCCATGGGCTGGGAACCACAGGGGGAGTGGATCAAGGGTTGGACTTGATGATCTCTGAGGTCCCTTCCAACCCAGCCCATTCTGTGATTCTATGAAATGAGGAAGCTTCACCATCGTTTTACAGTCCCTGCCTGTAGCGTCCTGCCTGTACAGTCCCTGCTTGCACTCCAACTTGTAGGATCTCCCTCTGGCATCAAGGAAAAACACCTGTACACAAAGGCATGTTAAAATTGTTCAGCTTAGCAATTGTTTCCTGGGACAGGATTCTTGGTTTCAGTTGAGGCTTTACAGAAGACACCCTGATAGTTCATTCATTTTGTAAACTATACCAAGCACCAGGTCTGAATTCACATCTGGAAAAGATGATGTAGTTTTAAATTCCCTGGTTTGCAGCCACTCACTGTCTAAGCAATGGCTTTTTTTTTTTTTTTTTTGCTTTTTTTTTTTTTTCTGTATGAAGCAACAAATCCCTCAGAGGTTTTTACAGTGTTTTGGGTTTGGGGAATTTTCTGTTTGGTTCATTTTGTTTGTTTATGTTTTGGTTTATTTTTTAAGTAAATATTTAACAAAATAGAGAAGTCCTTTGAAGTGGACTAGTCCTGTGTCTTTGGTGAGTGGGGATGGGTGGCCAAAAAGTATACAGGGCAGCATTCCCTTATGCCCAATATGAGAGAAAGTCAATAATGAATGAAGCAAAATGATGATGCAGTCATAACAAACCTAGAAAAGCTTTCTGCAGAGTCCAAGCTATTTCAGTGTGCCCAGAATTAAAGCATCCTGGGCCATACCAAACTTTTCCCCCTCCTCTTTTCTGGCCAGAATCCTTCTAGCTCTAGATTATAGTATTAACCTCTTTCTGTCCTGCTAAATCTACTCTTTTTTTCCCAAAAAGCTTCTTGCTTCCCACCTTTTCAATCAGTGCTCAGGTGGTCATTCCAAAGCCATCCCCTTGTTCCCTGTGTGCAGTAACAGTGAAAAAAATCTTTCTGCAAGTGTTTCTCTCGCTCCCTCCTCTGCTGGGGAAGGCACTGGAGGTGGCAGCTCTTCCCATGGGGCATCCAGGAGTTGGACTTGATGATCCTGATGGATCCCTTCCAATTTTACTGCCTTCTAACACTGTCAAAGGCATTAAATAGTACAATTTGGGTAATGTGGAGAGCTTGTAGCCTGTGGTCTCTGGGTGGAGCCTCCTGCCATTGAATTCCCTTTGAAAAAAAGGAGATGAAACGTTTTACAAATAAGTCTCTCTAAGTATAAGTATTTTTCGCACCATGTTTTTAGTCTCTCTGAGTATTGATCAATGCCTGCTGGCTTGGAGAGCTGTTCTGTGTGAAAATGTTGTGATGGGGGAGAAAGAATTTCTGGGTTTCCAAGCACCTTTCCCGTGCTATAAGGCTGCACAGATCAGATGAGATAATTAACAGTCAGTTGTCAGTAAAACAAATTATTAACCCTGAAGAGACTTAATTACTTGGGAAAGTGAGTTGTTTATTTTCAGTTGTGTGTGCACTCATGTTAAACCTGTAAGATCCATATTATAAAACTACGTATTTTTTTAATGCTCAGATTAAGGTTCACATCCATACCTGGCTTAAGAAGCAAAAAACATAACAGCAGAAAATTCTCAATATTAGTCTACTTTTTAGAAAGTGAGCTGCTAATTAATGGTTTCCACAAAGACCTTGGGATACATTGTCTTCCTTTTGCAGTTTAGCGCTGGGCTATCTGTCAACAAAGGTCCATCCCTTTTCTGTTCTATTTATTTAAGAAAAAGTACTGAGTAGTGTATTATATATAGGTCTTTAAAGGTCTAAAAGAGTACTCTGTAGAAGAGAAGATGATGGTGCTGGTTGAATTGTGCAAAAAAAATAATAGTGCATCACAGACAAGAAATACACTCAACCAATGTTTCAATTTTTTTTTTTTTTTTTTTTCTTGAGACAACACTATAAACTTGCAGTAGTTCTGGAAGTAGTTACATATTTTGCTGAAGATTTGTAAACGTTATAAACTGAACATTTAAGCAAACATTTAATACTTCCATTGATGAATTACTCCTTTCCTGAGGCCAAGAGTTCCTTCATGTAGGTTTTGATGCAGGGTATTGACTTACTGAATCAAAACTTCCAAGTGGGGTTCTGTCAGTGGGGATACTTTTAATGCTTTTTGAGCCTCCATTCATGCCCTGCCTTTGCTCCCTGGAATGCCCAGTACCAAAGGACACCAAGCTCAGTAAGACACAAACTTCCATGGAAAGAGGATCATGGAACAAGGAGGTTTCCTCTTCCTCTAATCTTTTCCTCCCTGTGGAGATAAGGCTCTGATGGCATCAAACAGCTACTGTAAGTTACTCTGCAAAGGCCAGGAGAGAAAATCAGATTGCTTTTCTGGGGGTAGGACTAAACCCCACAGTAACTGACCAATTGCTACTTAGCATTTTGCTCTTGCTTCCAAACAGGATCTTTATTGAGGCCTGTATTTCATGTATTTTAATACTACAAGTGATTCCTCTTGCTTAAAGAGTTGGCTTTATTTCAAAGTAAAGGAAGAAATTCAAAGCACTTTAACCCTAAAGCTTATTAAAAGTAGCAAGTAACAGATAAATGATAATTGTTCAAATTAAACTTGTAAACTTTTTCAATTTTTTAATTAAAATTTTTAACACTGTAATGATTTTAATACTAAGGAACTTTTGCTGTGAATTGTTACAGATTACTACTTTGGTCCTTTCTGAAGTCAAGTAGTTCTCCTGAAATCTCTTCTCTTGCACACCATAGAAGTCATTGGCAATCAGCAGATGTAAGGAGTTGCATTGGAACTTTTACTGGGAATGTTGGGGTCTACGTGGCTTCCCACCTCCAGGAACTAACCAAGGGGTTCAGTAAGTTTTGCACATTTGTAGTTTTGTGGTCACAGTCTGATAAGATTTTATGACATTCCCTGAAACAATTAGCTTTTATTTCTGACACTTGGGATGTTGCTCATTTTTAAAGGATGCTTCCACTTTTCCTTGGGGAAAAGACTTTATATTCTGTGTTAAGTGTAGTTAGGGTTAGGCTGTCACCCTCAGTTTCTTTGTGGCAGCTCATCTAACACTTCACACCATTTCATCTTGCCTGATGGTTTGTGAAGTTCATTAGGTCTTTGATCATGGGGCACCAGATAAAGATACACTTAAATAACTCCAGATTGCTCACCTGCTCATAATGAAAAAAAAATTGGCTGTGCTCAATTTCCAGCTGTTAATTGTTTTATTTTTCCCTACTAGTTTTGGAGGTGATGTCTTTCCCCTGGGAAGGTACTTGTGTGTATTTACACACCTTGTGTCTGCTAGGAGAGCATTTGGTGAGGAGAACATCCCTCCTGGTCCCTCCTCCTCAGCTCTTCCTCCCATCTTCTTATCTAAAGTAATGTTATCAACCATTACTTTAGATCATCTTTCCCGTAGTTCTTCAAAGTAGGGGGGAGAATCTCCAGCTCCACCCAACCCCTTTTCCTGGCCGTATCTTGCAATCAACCCTTTCCACCCTTCTTTTCATCATCCTTCACTGGGTTTTTTGGGGGATGCACCCTGACCATGCCTTCCCCATCCCAAATTTTTCGCAGCTCACGGAGGTAACAGAACCATCGCAGTTTGCCTTAAAAAAAGATGGGATAGGGAGTGTGTGTGTGTGTGTGTGTGTGATGGTCTGGGGTGAGTTGGGAAGAGGTTTTATGGCCCCGGGAAGGGATGTCACGATCTGGGGTGAGGAAGGAAGGGATGTCATGGCTTGGGTTGAAGAGGGAAGGGATGTTTCATCCTGGGGTGAGGCAGGAGGTGGGTGTCATGATCCTGGGAAGGGATGTTATGGTCCGGGGTGAAGAGGGAAGGGGTGTCACAGTCCGGGGTGAGGAGGGAAGGGGTTTTATGTCCCCGGGAAGGAGTGTCATGGTCTGAGGTGAGGAGGGAAGGGGTTTTATGTCCCCGGGAAGGGGTGTCATGGTGTGGGGTGAGGAGGGAAGGGGTGTCACGTCCCCGGGAAGGCGTGTCATGGTCCGGGGTGAGGAGGGAAGGGGTTTTATGTCCCCGGGAAGGGATGTCTCAGTCCGGGGTGAGGAGGGAAGGGGTGTCACGGTCTGGGGTGAGGAGGGAAGGGGTGTCACGTCCTGGGGAAGGGGTGTCATGGTCTGGGGTGAAGAGGGAAGGGGTTTTATGTCCCCGGGAAGGGGTGTCACGGTCCGGGGTGAGGAGGGAAGGGGTGTCAGGGTCTGGGGTGAAGAGGGAAGGGGTTTTATGTCCCCGGGAAGGGATGTCTCAGCCCGGGGTGAGGCGGGAGGTGGGTGTCTCAGCCCGGGGGAGGCGGGGGCCGTTCCCACCGCCCCGCCCTCGCCTCCCTCCCTCCCTCCCTCCCTCCCTCCCTCCCTCCCCGCCGCTTTAAGCCGCTCTCCCGTCCGGCCGCCCTCAGCCCTGGTTCTCCGCCGCCATGCCGCTGTGGGGCCGGTTCCTCCTCTTGGCCTCTTTGCTGGCCGTCGCCACCACCTCCGTCCCATCTCCCTCTTGTCCCGAACGCTGCGAACGATCCCGTTGCCCTCCGGTCCCCGCCTCCTGTCCCGGCGGTCCCGTTTTGGATGCCTGCGGTTGTTGCCGTGTCTGTGGGGCGGAGGAGGGCGAGGTCTGCGGCGGTACCGGCGGCCCGCCCTGCGGTGAGGGGCTGCAGTGTGTGGTACCGCCCGGTTCCGGTGTCCCCGCTTCGGGTACGGTGAGGAAGCGAGCGGCTTTGGGTCGTTGTTTGTGTTCCAGTAACGAACCGGTTTGCGGCAGCGATGCTGTCACCTATTCCAGTCCCTGCCAGCTCCGGGCTGCCAGCCGTCGGGCAGAGAGGCTCCTCCAGCCTCCCATCATCGCCATCCAGAGAGGAGCCTGCGGGCAAGGTAAGGGCAGGGAGAGAGGGGATGGAATGGGGGGGGAGGTGGGGAATCTCGGAGCCTTGTGGAAAAAAAAAAAATAATAAAAATTAGCCTTTTTAAGGGGAGGGGGAAGAAGAGCAGCGAGAGATCCCCGCGGGCAGGTGTCCCGTCCCGGCTGGTGGGTGGCAATGAGGAGGAGAAGGGACCAGAGAAAAGGGTTGGCCTTGGGTCAAGCCTGGCATTGAAGTTCGGTGAGAAAGCAGAGCAAGAATGCGGTGTTTGCCTTCGTCTGCCAAGTGTCAGGGTGAAAAAAAAATTAAAAAAAATCACCCTAAATCTAACCTTAAACATCCCCATTCCCTAAACCCCCCGGGGGAGTGATGCCGGGCTCAGATTTTAGGGGAAAAAAACCCCAAGCTACCAAAAGAGCCCGTCTGGGTTGGGGACCCGGCTCCTGCTTCAGTAAAGTTTGGAGAAACACTTCAGTGAGCTGCCAGCCAGGAGCTTTGTCCCAAAGAAATGCCCTGGGAAATAAAGCCAAGAATGTAGAAGCTGCTAAAAATGCGGTGGCAGGGAATGAAGGCAGAGCAGGCAGCAGATGAGCTTTGGTTTTATTAAAATTTTCCCAGAGAGGGGGATGCTTGTGACTATATAGCGTCTTAAGCTGATTTTAGGGGACTTTTTTTTGAGGGTGGAAGTGGCCATCGAGGAGAATAACAAATAACCACTCGCGTTTTCCCTGGACTTGTTATTATTTTTCGGCGTTGTTGCTATTGAGTTGTTATTTTAGGTGAATCGGATGTACCTTGAGTTCCTCCGAGCTGCAGGATGGTTGCTGATTATTTGTAACCCACATCCAGACAGGCTGCTGGGTCTGAAACTGTGTCTGAGGGAGCTGCTGGACTCCACATTCCCCTGAGGTGTTGTAGGAAGCCTTGTAGGAATGTTGAGTGCAGGATGAGACAGAGTGGCAGAGCTGGGGGATAAACAGAGAATGATCCCTGTGGGATGCAACCCCTCATCCAGGCTGGTTTAAACCTTCACTAAGGCTGTACATCCCCCCCAAGCACTTTTAGGAGAGGATCTGTAAAAATCAGCGTGAATTAAGCTTCTGAAGTTTATTGTTACCTTTTAGTAAGCTGGTGCTGTTTGACTGAGGATTGATTCTTGTGGCATAGGTCATACCAATTCTGCACTTGTTGCTTTAAAACCAAATCTTGTGCTAGGTTTGTCCCTCTTCTCTCCAGCAGGATAGTCATGTATAGTCATAGAATCATAGAATTGGCTGGGTTGGAAGGGACCTCAGAGATCATCATGTCCAACCCTTGATCCACTGCTGCAGTTGCTAGACCATGGCACTGAGTGCCACATCCAGGCTCTTTTTAAATATCTCCAGGGATGGAGAATCCACCACTTCACTGGAAAGTCCATTCCAATGCCTGACCACCCTCTCCGTGAAGAATTTCTTTCTAAAGAAGAAATTCTTTCTAAAGTCACAAACAGTGGCATATAGTGGCTGTACATTGAGTTTGAGTAATGTACTGGGCCTGAATTACAGATCCATTACCAGCTTTGGTACCAATACAATCAATTTCTTATCCTCCTGACTTTCCCCTGGGTTTCAACACTGCATTGTGCTCTGTGGAACACTGCTGGCATTTACAGATTTTGCAAACAATTAAAGCTTTCAAACGGCAGTTTCCTGATCTCCAGTATAATGTAATGCCTCGCCAATTTGAGTCTCCATTCATGAAACCAATATTGCTTTCTCAGCCTTTTCTGCTAAACATTTGCAGAATTCAGGCTGTGTTTGAGCTGGAGAGCCTCTGGTAGGCTGAACAGAAAAATGCATTGCCTGCAGATAGAGCTGGAGTAGGAAAACTGCACTGTGCTGGGTACATCATGGGTACATCCAGACAACAATTTTGCCCCGTTGCATCTCTCTGGGGAGCCATGCTTATTTTCTGCATCATCAGGGACAAAAGGAAGGTGCTAGAGAAGCTGGCCAGTAGCCCATGTTGATCCCTAGGCCAGAGCAAACATTGCTGCAAACAAAGCTTTTTTCCATATGTAAAGAATTGAAACCAGAAAGAAATGGAAAGTATGCTGTAAAGTTCTGTTCCCTGGAGGTGGGTTCAGTGGCTGTTTTGAAAAGCCATTGCCTAATGTGTGAGTCCTGAAGAGCTGTTAATTGTAATTTTAAGATCGTTTTCAGGAGTGCTTTTGCTACCTAAAGATGGACTTAATATTTGGTAAAATATTTTTATGCTTTTATAGTAACTTATCTATGTAAATAATGTGGTGATTGCAGTGCAATGACCCAGGGAAATGAGGAGTGGGGATGTAGAGGAAGTGCTTGGAAAGCACTTTGATTTTTTGGTTGATGATGTTTTGCATCACTTTAGTAGCTGGTCAAATATTACATAAAATTAAGTAAAACCTTTTTGGATGTGAGGTGGCTTATTTTTGTTTGTTTGTTTTTAATCTATAATCTATTAATCTTCTACAATCCACATGCTTTTGTCCTCCATCTATTCCCAGTGCATCTGTTCAGCTGTGTTCAGGAGAGGATGTGCAGTGGAGGCTGCTGTGGTTCTGTGTGTGGAAGGTGGATATTTTCCTGTGCAAAATGGGAAAATCAGTCTTAAAATCCAGAGCCAGACATGGACACAGAGAAAGGGGAAACCAGGCTCTCTCTGGAGAAACCCCAGGGGCAGCAAGAGAAGAGGGTAAAGCCCAGTTGTGGCTTTTAGCCAGGAAATACATGGGTTAAACTTAGCTCAGGGATGGCAGCAGGCTCCTGGCTTTGCCCTACCTGGGCTCACTCCTGTTAGAGTCAGGCTGAGAAGGTGACAAGTAGGGTGACAATGCTTCTGTACCAATCTAGGCAGGGCTGCTGAGCTGCAGCTTTCACCAAAAAATTCTTCATTTCCCATGAAGGAGATGAGTGATGTTGGCAGAGGGCAGTCAGGCCTGTAAAGCTGAATGGTGCAGCATGGTGTGGGTTGGTACTGATGAAATTATAAAGATCCATAAAGAAGGTGAATGTCCTCTGAGCATAAAACGTGACTGTGAAGACCATCCCAGACCCCAGAGTGAGGTCAGTGCAACGAGACCTCAGTATCCAGTGTCCTGAGGTTCAGTGCTCTGGGAGGATGTTTTCTTTTTCTTCTGCAAATACATTTATGATGCTCCAAAATCCCTCCTGCTGACCAAGGAAGAAGGCTCAGGATGTTTGATACACAACCTAAGCCAGTCTCCCTTCCCCTCTTCTCCCTGCAGATGCTGGCAGATGTTTTAGGACAGCGTGCCCTTCTCTCCAGGTTGTGCTCTGTGCACTGCAAAGTGCAAACTCGCCTCGATTTGTCTTTTCACCTTTAACCAGAGCAGTAAAAAGAAAGTTCCTCGTGGATGCTGACAGTTCCTCTGCCCTTTTTTGAGCCAGATTTTTAGGTTTTGGTATTTTTATTAGATTTACAATGCCTAATGTGACATCCCAGTAAGCTCAGCACTTCTCAGCACAGCAGCATCTGTCACAGGTGGGTCACTCTGCCCTGCCACAAACATGCTTGCACTGTGGTGTCATATCTGGAGTCTGATGTGTGCTCTTCTGGTTTACATGAAGGAGGTCACTGCAGCTTTGGAGAGAAGATGGAGATGAGTTTAGGGGTCACTCAGTGCTAGAAAGGTGTGTATCACTAGCATGTACATCACTAGCTGTAGAAACAGCTTTGCTGTTTCTCTTCACCTCATTATTTCATAGTTCCAGAGATAGGAGGGAAGGAAAAAAAAGTTTGAGTGTATCACTCAAACTCAGTCTCTTGCAAAGGGGCTGATTTTTGTATTTTGAAACGCGCCAGGAGAAACTGGATCCAAGTGACTCTGTGTAATTATCTGGCAGAAGAAAAGGACCTCTGCGGTCAGTAAGCCATTTCTCAGTGGTTCTGAGTCCTTCAAAAGGGGTGTGAGGAAAAGATCCATGCAGCAGAGGACAGGAAAGAGCAATAGATGGACCTGCCTGAACTCCTGTAGGGTGGGCTGGCAGTGCCAAGTCTTGCAGGAATGATCAGAGCAAGAAGAGAAACTCAGCTGAGAAATCTGGGAAGGTCAGGAACAAAGCCAGATATTTATTGAGAAGGGAGTTGCTGTTGTTGTTATGAACTCTCCTTTCAGCTGTTTCCTAAAAGATAATGCCAGGCACATCTTGGTTAGGGTGCTGAAGAGGTGTTGGGGGAGCCTTGGAGGCTGCTTGGCACGTGCCAGGTCTATTAAAAGTGACCTGGGAGTGTTAAGGAACTGGATGCTCAAATAAGCACTCCAGTGTCATTAATTTTTTTTAGCTGCCTTCGTCTCCCTCAGTTGCTGTGTCTGGGTGGTCTGAAAGTCATTATCTTCTGACTTTCCTCAGTCTCTTGCAGCAGCAGGAGAAGGGGAGGGAGGGAAGAGGCAGCTGAAGGCAATGGAAATAAATAGCAGCATAGTTCCAGAAGAGAACCAATTCCCAAGTGTGGCATTAAAAAGCTTTTCCAAAGCCAAGTATTCAGCTCTGAGAGCAGGGAACTGTAAGAAGTGGTTTGTCTGAAGCAGCTCACCTTTTCCCCTCTCCACACTGAGATTTCCTTCCCGGAAAGCCAGCAGTAATTCTTTAGTCTTGAGACTTCAAAGAGTCGAGTGGGTAAACACGGATTTGGAACAAGGAAAGGTCCAATCCTGTCATCTTATGGGCTTTGAAATGTAAAGGTACCTGTAGACTGGTAAGGAATACTTAAAGCCGTGAGTAAGCAGGAGGAATCTTATTAAGTAGAGATTTGGATGTGATGGAGGCACAGTATCCTGAGCAGCTGAAGGAAAGAATCTGACGTCCAAGAAATAGGAGAAGCTGGAAAATATTTTTCAAATGTGAATTTACGTGTGCTCGGAGTGAAAGGAAGCAACGTTAGAAATAGAAACTGGGGTACTGTGGAACTAAATTTGTGTTGTAAATAAAGTCATTCCTCCCTCCCATAGCTGCTGGGGCCTTTAGGATCTCTGGCTGGACTTGGCAGAGTCCCACAGAGTTTGTAAGTGGGCCCAAGTGAATATCTAGCATTATTTTGGAGGTTGTGTTCAGGATCTAGGAAAAAAAAAAAAAAAAAAAAAGAGACTTTTTTTTTTCTTTTCTTTCTGGATACGGTCGTTGTCATTACCAAATTGGTTTATCTGCCTCCAAGAGAAGAAAATAACTGAAAAAATAAGTCTCATCTCTCCTGTATTGAAGGGCTATAAAATAATGCATTGATTTTGCACTAACTGAAGATACTGACCTCATATCTGTAGGTAACAGGAGACATTGTAATATCTGAAACTTTCAAGACACGATACAGATGAGCAGTTATCTTATTTTAGAGTTTAGTGAGTTGGCATCCAGACAGGGTGGGTAGCTCTTGGATTTCTGGGTTAATATCAGCTACCCTGGTGCACTGATAAGGGGAAGCACGAGGCTGGAAACCACTTGGGTTGTGCAATTCCTTGTGACTGCTGAGCCAGGGGCTTGGTGCTGGAGACAAAAATGTGTGCAAAAAAATCCCATCTGTGCAAGTAGCTCCCTGGACCTCTGCTTTTATTGCACACTGAGTGTCTGTGGGGTGGTCATGGCACCAGGGCTGGGCTGGGGCTCATGGCAGAGGAACTCTACAGGCACCCTGTTAAAATTTCCTGTGTTAACTAAATGATGTAGCCAGCACTTGTAACCATCATCTTCTATCAGGGTTTCTCAGTCTTTCCACTTGCTCTTGTGAAGTTGCCTATTTGGTGAGGTGGGAGTAACAGAACGCAGTGAGTAGTTCCAATATCCAGTTTTACAGGCTTGTTACCAGCAGTATTGATGAGATGGAGCTCATCAAATGAAAAATAAAAAGCCCTCCATGCTTCTGATAGTTGCATTTGCACATACTTTTCCTGACAAACCACTGACAAATGGGATAATGCATATTAAATCTCGTAAACACGCACAAAGCTGTCCAACAATGCTAAATTTTAAATGGTGTATAGAGGAGAGCATTAGGAGAAGCTCACAATATTTTTTCAGAGGTCTATGTCATTACTCTGTTTTACAGATAGTGAATCTAGGGCAGGAGAAGATAAAGAGCTTTGCTCAAGGTAAACCAGTAAAGCCAGTAGCAGGACTGAGAGCAAACAGAGCTTTTATGAGTCCCTGCTCATTTTCCTGCCCTTGCCAGCATTGCTGCTTTATTTTCCATTAGTTTTCTTTTCCATTACTTTATTTCTTAAACTTGCAGACTGCAATTTTGGCTTCTTTCTGTGAACTGCATTGATGATCTGTCAATCTGTATCTGCAGAAAGTAATTTTGGAGAAGGAAAGAAATGGGTGGACCAAGACCAAGCACTAATAAGGATGGAAAACCCAAGCAATTCTCTCCCTTCCCACCATCACAGTCCCCCAAATAAACACATCCCCCCCAGGAATCTCATACATTTGTGGTGGTAAAGGGGTGATTGCAGCAAGTGCAACTATTTACAAGAGACTTAGCTGAAAGCAAAAGTACAAACCAGATAATCACCTTTATCTTGGCCCAAACCAGGACATTCCTTTTTCCAGGACAACATATACACTGTTTGGTTTAGCTGCCCATTCTGGATCAGATGTCCATATGTAGACCTCTATCTAGAAAAGTAAAGCTTGGCTTACCCTTGCTTCCCTACATTCAGGTGGCAAAAGTGGGCAAGATAAAACTACTTATAAAGTATGAGTATGCAGATTAAAAAATAAAATTAAAAAAAAAACAAAAACCCCAGTATGGAGTAGTTAATATTGGTAGAGTATTGGTGAATATAATAATTAGAACTCTAAATATCCTAAACATATGGATATTTGAGAGAATGAAATAGAAACCTGCTCTCTTTTTAACCCTTTAGCCTTGGTTGTGGTGGAGCAGGGGGCTGTGTGACAGTGGCTGCTCACCAGTGGCAGGGCCACCTCCTTTCTGCAGCTCTGAAAACAGGATGGCAGAGATGCCATCCCCATCCATCCAGTTCCAGTGCTCACTCACTGGCTTCCCATGTCCCCATTTAAACAAATCTTGACAAGGGTGATTCTTAAAACACATGTAGAAAATACTGGCAGAGGCTGAGGGTTTTGTTCAGTGTGTAGATCCTATGGCTTTTTGGAGTGGATGATCTTGAAAGTCTTTGCCAATCGAGGTAATTCTGTGATTTTTGCTATGTGATTGTGCTGGCTTTATGCATTCTGCAGTTACGAAGCCCCAGAGGAGGAGGGCTGTGTATTTTATTACTGTTTTGAGGTTTTTGTCTATAGATTTGATCCTTCTGTGTGCCATCTCTGTGTCACTGGAAGTCCTGCCACAGCTGAGGGGTGAAATCCATGCCCTCTCCAGCTGCACGGAAACGGCATTTTAAGAGGCATTTTTTTAGGTTTCCATCTTAAGAGGCTTTCTTTAAGTTTCTCCTCAGAGAAAATAAAAATTAAAAAGCATGAAGACATGAACTTGCTTTTATTCCCTTGTGTCTACATACAAGGGTTTCTGGAAGTTGAAGTCTCTCTTAAAAAGGGATTTATTCTAAAGATGCAGTATGAAAGTTTCTTGCGTAGTTGAAATGAGACCTTAATGGTTTTATAATTATAAGAGGGATTTTCAAGATCAAACAGCTGTTGGTTACACATAGGAATTACTATGTTGTTGTTGCTTATTAGGTATTTTGGAGATGTTTTCCTCGTTCTCCACCTGCGATGCAGAGAACTGGGATGTAGAGCAGGGATGACCCGAGTTGGAAGGGATGTAAACTGAGCAGGGCTGAAAAAAGCAGGGGAGAAATTTATTCCTGACTCATCTGCTATATTTTCAGCCTTCTGCAGAGCAGAGAATACCACGTCTGCTTTAACCTGTTGACTAAAATATTCTTTTCATCTGTCTGCAGGAAAGCAGGCAGCCTCTTTTCCATAACTACCTGCCTTCTATTTCTTAACGTTTCCAGTTCAGACAGGACGACCTTTAATGATGGTTTTCAGCTCAGCGTGCTTTGCTCTTGTCCTGAATTGCTCTTCACATGATTTTTTTGAGTGTCTGAGCATCAGCTTGCACCCTGCCTCCCCTCCTCACCCCCTGGGCAGATCCCTGTGCCCCATCTCTCTTGGGCACCTCTGGCACGGCCACCCGCAGCGCTCCCTCCGTGTCACCAGCCTGCTGCCTTGCCACCAATTTGTCATCTCCCGAGATGAGCCCGGGCTCTGCATTGTATGAATATGGCAATGCTGCTCTGGGAACAGCTTGTTCCTCCTCTCAGGGCTGCGTTCCTCCAGCCTGGGGCTCCAGCCTGGCTGTTTATGCAGAAGTTGGGTTTCCTCCCACCTCACCGCTGGTGTTTACAGAAGAAATCGCAGTTTCCTGTTGTGTTGGATGGAGCTCTTGCTCTGCTCTGGATTCTTGCCCTCCCTGCTTATGCTGAATATTTTTTATTTTTTTTTTCAGGGCCAGGCAATGCACTTGGTTCACAGAAAAATTTCTGGCATTTCTCAAAGTTCTTATAGATGTATTTTCTCCCTGTGAGGTTCTGCGAGGGTTGCTGGAGCCCAGCACTATTCCCGTCAGATCAAATCAGGAGTTCTGCCCATCTGAAAGATAAATCTATGACACTGAGGACTCAAATTATGTTTCACTAGTTGCGTAGACACTGAGTAACACAGCTTAGACCAAGACACATCCTGGGTGTTCCTCTGTCTGCAGAACCTTCCTGCTATTTGCTATCTATCTCGCAATTCCATAATGGAGTTGCAAAAGAAGATACTCAGTCTGATTCTTTTACTATTTACTCTGCCTTGTAGACAAGTGGTAGGAAATGTTCTTGTTTGGCTAAAAATTGAAGTTTAAATCTAAATAGGAACTTGCTACAAGAAAGCTGCAGTCACATTGCCCGAGGACATTGACAAGAAAATCTTGAATTACATTGGGACTTTGGTCCAGCCTTAGTAATATGCAACGAAGTTCCCCGAAGACTCTCGGCTTTACACTTTAATTATCTTCAAATACTTTTTGTTGTTGTTTTCATGGAATCTCAGACTGGTTTGGGTTGGAAGGGACCTTAAAGGTCTTCTAGTCCCAACCCCCTGCCATGGGCAGGGACACCTCCCCCCAGCCCAAGTTGCTTCCAGCCCCATCCAACCTGGGCTGAGACACTGCCAGGGATGGGGCAGCCACAGCTTTAAAACTGCTAAAGAGCAATTTGTTTTGTTCTTTTCATGTACCCTGGTCACTCCTGTTACCAATATCAATTTTTACTTATTCAGACATTAGCATTTCCAATAACTTGCCCTCTGCAGCTCTCTAGTTCATGAACAGTGGTTGGGCACAGGGTGGACACAGAGACCAAGCTGCCCAGGCATGACAGCAACCTCTGCACCAGCAGCATCTTGCAGCTCAGTGGGCTCTGAGTACTCTTTGACACTCTGTTCCCTGAAAGACAATAAATTCAGCTTTTCTTCTTGAGAATATCAATTAAACCATACAATTTATTCGCCTTTTTGTACCCAAAAAGTGCTATGACATATGAGCCATCACACGCTGGTCTGGAAACTGGTTGGGTTGTCATTAACTTAAGAGTTGTTTTCTTCCACAAACTTATAGATAGAACTTAGAGATTCCCTATTTTGTTTAGCTTGGCAGGTTTGTTTGGGTTTTTTTCTGGTTTGTTTAAAATTTAGTGATTACAATTGATGTTTTCAAGCTTTTGAATCAGCAGGGAAGATACAAAATTCAAAGCCTCTTACTTGCAAGATTTCTAGTGCATGTGGCAGAGCCCTTGTTAGAAGTTTCCAAGATGGAATTGATCATCTAAATATTCTAAGTATTATGATCAATATCTAAAGATTATGGTGATAAAAACGGACTTTATTTTCCCTTTGCAAGCTTTTGTTCATGCCAAAAAGCAGGTTTACTTTAAATCCTCACTTTAATCTTGCAGTGGTTCTTGCTGCAGGAAAGATTTGTGTTGTTTCCCATTTGGTAGAATAAAATTCTTGAATTCTCTCCATTAATTAACACTATGAAAATATTTTGCTTTTAGGGATGGCCCAATAGTAGAGATTTTTATTTTCAGAAATCTGTTAAGTGTCTTTAGTTTCTTCTTGGATTACACAGGGGAAAAAAAATAACTGATGTAATAGATTTATTATTTATTAGCAAGTTGCTGTGGTTCAGACCTTTCAAATTAATCTGAACCTCTCTGTTAATCTGGAAGTTGTTCTTAAGCGAATCGTCTACGATAGGTAGAATGTTGTTTCTTACTTAGTGTTTTCATTGCTTAATATCCTTTTTTTGGTGTATTACACAATTTATCCTTGAATAGGAAGTGGAATATTTAGGCTTGCAGGTTTATGTAATTTTTTTAATTTTTTTTTTATTTTTTTTTTTAACAAGGGTGGCAGCAGATCCCCATACATCACTTTTTCCTTGTGTCTCTCCAGCAGAGCTTGCTGACCCCACCATTCTCAGTGTGATCTAAGCACATTTGCTGGAATTTTTGTGTCTATAGAAGCACCAGAGGTTTTAACATTTCCCTATATGCCACGAATGGGAGTTGGTGCAAACACCAGAGGCTGGAGTTTTATTTGGGAGGGTGGAAATTCTCCAAGTAAAATTTTACACTCTTGGGGTTTGTGTCACTGGTTCTGCCAGCCCAGAGGTTTCCTGAGTGCTTGAGCCCCTTTGGCTTCATTCTGCAGAGAAACCCAAAGCCAGGCTGTGCTTTCAGACCCTAGTGTGTGTATGCACCCAGGATTTTGTGTCTGGATAGACTGTTAAGCAAGCAGCAAGTGCAGGAGGAAGCAACCATCTATTTTCAGCAGCCTGGGCAGCTTAATACATGTAGTTATCCCATAAACTTCAGCAGGCTGTGGTTCCTCTGTGTAACTGGGAAAGGATTTCTTAGCATCACTTAGGATTGCTATGGAGTTGAAAGGGGGAGATAAATTAACCACAAATCCCTGGATCTGAGCCCCATTTTCTTCCACTGGCACCAGCCTGATATTAGCAGACCCCAGACCCCACCAGCTGAGATGGTATCACTGAGGGGGGGGGTGAAACAACCCTCCAGCTGAGCCTGCCTGGAAGGACAGGGATGCTGCACATAAAGAAATGAAGCATCTTTAATGATGAACCTGGACGCTCCCTGCAACTTCCATAGGAGCAACCTCCTTAACAGTTTCAAAATTATTGATAGTTGCAGCTATCTTGGGTGATTTCTGTTTCATGAGAAGTTGTTTTTTTTTTTTTTTATTTTGTTGTTTTTTTAATCGTAACGGAAATGAAAGTTTCTTACTTAAAAAAAAAAGAAAAAAAAGAAATGAAAAGCTCAATTCCAGATTGAACCCGAGCTTCTTGAGGTAGAATGTGAAGATATCTGGCATGGTCACACCAAATGAAGGGAGAAGGAGACTTGTTGATGTTTGCTGGGGTGTGCCTTTTAAAAAATGTCCCATTGAGTGAGAAAATTGGGTGGGAAAGGAGACAGAGGAGTGTTGGTGATGCCTGAGCATGGGCTGGCTCTTGGATAAAGTTGGGAAGTCAAGAACAGGCAGTGAGCTGAGCTGGTCCTGATAGGTGAAGGCTGAACCCCCTTGTTGAAAAGTAAAGCCAGACATGAAAACTGGATGGGGAAAAAAGATGGATTTTTGACTGAGCTGTGTCTAAAACTGTGTGTGAAGAGCTGTTCTCATGAGGGATGATCCTGTGCTGAGAGAAGACCTTCCAGAACAGCAGATCCAGCTCTCCCAACTGGAGAGGTTACTTTTAGGAGATACTTTTAGGAGATTTCTATCTCCAAAGCATCCTTTCAGTTTAGCTCAAAGGATTACCAGGAGCAGCCTGTATAATTTGTAAGCATTGAAGCATCAGTGCCACTTTGAGGACTGATCTAATCAGAACCTAGATCTTAACATGCTTTTTGGCTCATCTTGATGGAACCACATTATTTTAGTTGTTTACAGCCAGTTGTGCTTTTTTTCCACAGCTTGGTTTTCTCTCTTGCCTCCTAGTAGTTTTTTTACTGATATTAGCCCTGTTAGTGTCAGTTGGCAGAGATTTTCCTTTTCCTCCAAGGGCTGGCAGCCAGCACACCTTTGAAGTCCTTGAAAAATTAGTTGCTTTGGGAGATTTTCATGTTGTAACCTATTTATGTTTTTTTTTTAAGTCTTTTTTTTTTTTTTTTTTTTTTTTTTTTACTCATTAACTGAATTCACAACACTATTCTTCATAATGTCATTAATACCAGTTTCTTAATCATCCTCATGGGTGTTTAGGGCCATTGTGCAGTACTTCCATAAAAATGTTCCAAAACAAAATTATCACAGTGTATAAATAGGAAGGAAAACAGTCTACAAAGATCTGAACATCAGGACCTGAAGGTATTGAGGACCTAGAGCTTCATTCCAGACCACCATTCCATGTTTAAAAAAACCTCACAAAACAAGAAAAAACCCCCAACCCTAGACACAGAACCAAAAAAGCAATGAAAAGAGTTAGTAAAGAATAAAATCCAGAAGGGTGTGGCTTGAAAAAAGAAACAAATTTAAGGAAAAAGGCCAGAAAATTGGGCAAACATTATTCACATGATTCAACACAGGTTATACCCTGGACATTCTGGGGACCAGTTTAAGCACAGAATTAAAGAGCTATCCACGTGCTTGTAGGATACTTGTAAGTCAGGGTGGATGTTGTGGTTAGATGTGTGTGTCAAAATACACAGGCAGTGGGGATTAAGTAGTCAAAATCACATCATCAATCAAAACTTGAGCTATTCCACCCCTTTTTTTAAAAAAAAATTTGCTTAATAGTCAAACACAGTTTACTTAAATCACTGCAGAGTCTTGAGCTTTTTAAACCTGAAAATTTGGAGGATGTTGCATGCTACCCTTGGCATTCTTAGAAGTTTGGGGTTTTTTCTTAATAAATCCCTTAGCTCTTAATTACAGCTGGAAAAAATGTGTGTTAGAAGAGGAAAGTCTCTCCTGCAGAAGTTCTGTCTTCTAGAGTGGCTGCTGATGGCTGGAAACTGCCATATGGAGGTTGGGGAATGAGCATCTGCTCACAGTAGGTTTGTATTATTGGTGTTTTTATGGTAATTCAGGCCTCCATGTAGTAAGTAGCCTTTGCTTACTGAGGATTCAAATCTCAGGTAAAATTTTCCATGGTGGTGGTTGCCTGTAGGAGAGATAAGTGCAGCTCTCAGCCCCCACATGCATGGCTCAGTAATCCCAGAGAGCCATTAGTTATGGTGACCATTACACATGCCCCTTTTGCTCTCATTAATTCCCCCTGTGATGCTTTTTCTCAGTAATAGGTGTTTTTTTTCCCCAACATATTAATCCTTTGGCCTTCAGTTTTTACGTTGTCACGTGATGGTAAAGACCAATTGGCAGGATTTTTTTTTTTTTTTTTTGTTAGCCCTCAATGAATTTGTCTGAATGGTACTTTGCCTTGTTTGTTTGCTTCCAAAAGGTATGTTTTCCATTTAAATGGGCAGTTGTTCAAGAGCTCTTGCAAAACTGTGTTACACAATGCAAGAATTCCTAATACATAAGCAAGGGGCAGGCGTGGCCAACTGTTGTCAGCTTTTTAGGTCAGTATGCCATGAATCAGTATTTATTATCTAACTTTGGTTCAGAGTATGAAATGTTGACCTTTCAACTGTGTGGTTTAGTTTGAGACCATGGAAGGAGGTGGATTATCCACAAAAGAGAGTGCCAGCTGAAACCTTGGCATCCTTAGCCCCTGATTTGAAGGGAAGGCTGCTCTCTGAGGTGAGGTATTAGCAGTCTCACCATGTGCAGCTTTGGCATCCTTTCTCTTCTTGAATAGCTAAATGCTAAAAAAGCATTTGGAAAAGCTAAAGGCATTGGAAAAGCCCAACTGTTTCCTGTTGGTTCATCCCTGGAAGCTCTCTTTTTCAAGGGCAGGATGCGACCTTTGAATGCCTGCAGCTTTGTAGTGGGGATGAAATCATTTCATAAGCTGTGATCAGAAAGCATATTGATGGATACAGTCGTGCCCTGTGGCATTTTATCTCAACGTTGTGTTAATCCTGTTTGATAATCTGTCACAGCTCCTGTTCTAATGGCAGTGAATGCTTCCCAACTGCAGTTCTCCTTCTCCTATCAGTTTTCCAAAATGTTCCTGTTCTGGTTGTCAGCTTTATAGTGATGACATGGCTCATTTTAATACTGAATATTTCTAATAGACGTAAATCTCTTAGTAATTTGATGTTTGTCAATCAGCAAACCCTTGTGCCTTCCTGGCATAGAAATCCAAGGAGAAGCAGCTTGGGTGTAAATCAGAAAAAGCACAGAATACTTTTAAGGAAAATGGTAGCTGAGGACACAAGCTTCTAGATCATAAAGCAGATTAACCTCTCCAAACTGTGCTCTGAAACTGCAGAGCAGATGATGTGGTTGCTGCTGTGGCTGCTCTTTAGGAGGGGTTGCATTTAAAAGCCCTCGGGATGCTCCACAGGGTATAAACGGGGCAAAACCATGTTCTTGTGGGATCAGAGAGGGGTTGAGCTGAACATCCACCCCTCTCATGAGGGCAGCACATGTTATCTGCCCTTGGTAAATCACCAGGAATTCACTGTTCACCCCTGAATCAAACCAGTCTCTGATTGGTATTAAAAGCAGCAATGCTTTGTTCCAAAATCATTCCCCTGGATCTCCTGCCTTGGGTTTTTGCCTCCAGTCTGTCCTTAAAAGTCTGCCTGGTTTTCCAGTGTGATTTTTTTTTTTTTTTTTTTTTTTTCAGTCTGTGAAGGTCATTCAGGTATCAGCAGTGGGGTGTTTTTTATAGGATAGTCCTCTGTCTCCTTCTATAATTCTGCAAATAAATTATCCTGTTACGCCATCACAGACACTTAGAGCACCCATAAGCTGCTTACTGCTTTAATCTCTGGATGGATTTAGAAGCCAAAGGGCAAGGATGGCTGGGAGAAGCAGAGCCTGTTAACAGTCATCTGAAAGTCAATTCCAGAGTCAGCCTTTGTCACACCAGATGGAGGCACCAGATAAAATGGGGAGGCTGATGCAAACAAAGGGTGTTTCTTGCCTCTAGGGAAATACAAAACAACTCTTTGTGGCCTTGCACTTCCTTAGTTGCTCCCCAACAACAAAAAAATTTTGTCCCTGAGCTACTTGGGAATGGGAAGCTGTATCAGAATTGTGAGTTTTTGGGGGTTTTTTCCAGAGATTTTCAGCCATCTGATGGTGGAGACTGGTTTTCTGTTGGCCACAACAGGAATTTGATACCCAGTTGCTTTTGAAAATCCCATTGACCTCTCTTGAATACTGGGTGACCAGGAGCTTTTGTGTTACAGCACTGCCCAGGAATGCAGAGCTTTGTGGTCCCATTGTTTTCCTGTCCATATCTCTTTTATAGCCTTGTAAGTGCCTGGGATCCATTCCTCTCTGCTGGATCACAGTGGGAATGATGCCTTGAGTAGGGTTGTGCAGGGCAGGTGTAACTTCCATCCCCCTGTAGGTGCCAGGCAGGGGCTGGTGACTGAAGCTGTGTGGGGACAGCAGTGGGAGAGGCAGTGCAAGGCTGGTCCCTCAGTTCAGCTTTCAGAGCAGCTGCTGAAGGCTTAAACTGGGGTGAGGACCTTGTTGTCCTCAGCATTTTCTGAATGCAGCAGTGTGAGACTTGAAAACTCACTAAGCAGGAGTATTTTGGCAGAGGAACAGAGCCTGTTTGTTTAATCTGAGGAGCCCATGCAAGCTAAATAGAGCATCGGAAAAGAAAAGAGGTGAGAGCAAGTGATGGAGGCATCTGAGTACAAGATGCCTTTCAAGAAGGGAAGACTTGGCCAGGGCAGGGCAGACACAGACCTCTGGCTCCTCCAGTTGCTGCTACTCCATGGCCCAGTTACATGCCCTTGAACCAAGAAGGCTTCATGGCTCCCTTTATCCCAGTGATGATGCCATCTCAGTGCAAAGAGCCTGGAAAATCTGGGGGCAAGGGCTGTGCTGCAGATGGCTTTTAAGGAGGGGAAATACACTCCCTTAGAGCTTTTTTTAATTCAGGTGTTTTGCAATGACCCCTTCTCCTGTCACTTGATGAACTCATGACATGTTTTCTGTTTCTATTTCAGGCCAAGAACATCCTAATAGCCTGCGGCACAAATACAACTTTATTGCAGATGTGGTGGAGAAGATAGCTCCTGCTGTGGTTCACATTGAATTATTTCGCAAGTAAACAAGCCACCAAGTTTTGATTTTTGTCCTCTTGAAAACAGCTGCCAGTGTGCCAGTGATGTGGATCACTGCTATGGAATAGCAAAGAGTTGTTGGAGATTATAAACGTTTTCCTTGTTTAAGAATTGGAGATAATATTTAGGTGTTTTGGCAAAAAAAAAACCAACAAAAAACCATGTTCATTACCTTGTTAGTGATAGGGAGTGAAAGCAGATCTCCTAAAGCATTAAAACCCAACAGACTCTTTGAGTGTTATTTGGAGTGATCTGTGCTCTTTCAACTTTTTGCAGTGACAAATATTTCTTTCCCATGTCTTTTAGACTTCCTTATTCAAAGAGGGAGATTCCTGTTGCCAGTGGCTCAGGCTTCATTGTCTCAGAAGATGGGCTGATAGTGACAAATGCCCACGTTGTCACCAACAAAAACAGGGTGAAGGTGGAGCTGAAGAATGGTGAAACATATGAAGCTAAAATTAAAGATGTGGATGAAAAAGCTGACATTGCACTAATTAAAATAGATGCTCAGGTGAGCAAGACACCTTTGCTTCTTTATTTATATCCTCCTCTCCAAAAGCTTTTGCTGATTTTCCTGTTTGGAGGAAAAAGTTTTATGGCCTGACTTAGAGAGAATAGCTGAGGTAGGTGGATGCATGTTTTTAAAACACAAGTTTGTGGTTGGTTGTGGTTAATTTTATCACCTGTCAGTGTAGTGCAAGTAACTACATTGCACTTCTGTATGCATCCTCAAAACAAAAGATATCAACATAGTTTGCTGGCTGGTCTTGCACATACATTGGTTAATATAACTCTTTCCCTCTGGGGAGAACAGGAGATGGTTGGTAGAGGGATGTATTAGTGCTTCTCATGTGCCTCTACTGAAATCACAAATTGCTTCTAGAGGATGCATTTGTCCCTCTGAAGGGCTGTACCACACTGATGTAGACACTAGAATGGAAAATCTCTTAGGAAACATCCTGAACGTGCAAATTAAGCCAGCTTGGAAAGATGCTTTTACACTGGTTTTTTGAACAAATGAGAATGCAGCTTCCCATCCATAGCCTTCCTCCATATCAAACATTTGGCTGTCAGCATTACCCTGCCTCCTGTGACAGCAGAGAAGCTGCCATGGAGTTCTGCAGACATCAGCAACGTGGGGCAAGTGGAATGTTGTGTCGAAATCCTGTGTAATGCAGATGCAGTTTGATGTATGGCATTGGTTGGGGTTGCTCGTATTGGTTTCCCTTGTTTGGGGCTGTTAGTTGGTGACCTCCTAATTTAACAGGCGAGAACATTTCATTTGAAACACATGGCTCAAAAATGTGTAGATCTTGCAGTGTTGTTTTAGTTCGGACCTATTCCCCAGCGAGGTCAAAAGTGTTTGTGCCAGAGTTCATGACTAAATCAGATGTCTAGTGCAAAACCCTTGGATGACCCAAGATATGAAGTGCTCCTGCTGCTCTTTCAACCTTTGTAATTTAAAAGATTTTTTTTTTTAATGTCTTTTTTAAAACCTTAATATCAGCATGGCATAAAACCTTAACAATAAAAATTTTTGCCATTTTTTTTTTTTCCCCTCTGTTTTCCTGAAGTTACCTATTTGCAGGTTTACCAATTGCTTATTTTCCCACATTTAGAATGAAGTAAACAAAAGCAGATCTGCAGTCACAAAGGACAGGGAAAGATCCCCAGGGTGAGAACTGGCAGCACTAGGCTGAGGAGTGGTGGGCAGCTGGAAAAGTGATTTATGATTGGAAGCACAAAATGGGGGAAAATAGATCAGAAAATGGTAGTGAGGAGGAGAGGACTTCCAGCAATAGGGAGAGCTTCCAAGAGAGAAGCTTGATGAGACAAAGAGGAGACATTGACCTGATGTGACAGATTGTTTTGAGGGCTTAAGAAGGGATCAGAGATAGAGTTTTATCTTATTTGATACCCTAAAGACATGGCTCCAAAATTTCCCCAGTAAGCTGTTTGTGGGAAGGGAGAACCTGGAAAACTGGAAGCAGCTTGGAAAAAAAGAGAATGCAGCCATGGGAGTTGCCTGTAGCAGAAACCACTGCTACACATGACTGGAATTGGCAATTCTAGTTATGACTTGTGAGATGGCAGATACTCCTAATTTTAAAAAATTACTGCTGCATAATGAAATAATAGTCATCATCACTGTCTGGGGTTGGTGCAGGGTATCTTCCAACAATTTATTTTTTAATGTAGTTGTGACCCTGTTTTGCAAGTGGCAGATCAACTGGTTGTTTGCAAGTGTTTGGAAAGAATGTATGATTTTTGATCCAGAATGCAGCAGCTTTTACTGTGTGAAGAGAAATTATTCAAAAAAATGTACTTATCTATATACAACTTATTCATTCAAGAATGTGTCTGTGTCTTGATATATTGACTTCTGAAGCTGGCCAGCATAGCTCATGCTGCAGATGATGAGCTCTGCACCCTATTTAATTTATATGTATGTTTTTCTGTCTTATAGCTATCTAGAGCCAGATCAGCTACAATTTTCTTTTTGGTGGTGGGGAGGGGAAGAACTGATTAGTTACTATTCAGTTCTGTCTGAGGAAAATGGTTGGTTTTAATGAAACTTTGGGAAGTGTCTCCTTGCCTGGAGGCAGAAAGAGATGGGCAGGCCCTCTCTGTCTTCCTCTGGTAATGTCATCTTAACACATCCCTCTGGGCAGCAGGAGATCAAATTTCATCTCTCTGCTCCAAATTAAATTGAATATAGATATCAACCTGGACAGGACATACCCTCAGTAAGTGTCCTGTCAGTTGTACAAACCTTTTGTGTTGACCTCTCCTGTCTCCTGCCTGTTGAATCTCGAAATAATTTTGAGAAGACTTGAGGAGAAGTTCTTGAATTGCTTCGTTTATTGCTGGGATGGGAGACCAGTTTTCCAGCTAGCTCTTGGGAAATCTCAATCCAAGGTGAGGCCTGAGGCATTCTTTGTTTTCAGTACAGATGATGCTTTGCACTTCGAGAATTAGAAACACAAAATTTTAAGTGTTCATTTAAAAAGTTCAAGTCAGCTGAGAAAGTGATTTTCAGACTGAACTTTCCTGGGCCATGTTTACATATCCATTCCAATTCAGTGTTTGAGCTTCCCTTTTTGTTCTGAAATGCCTTGCAATCAGTCAGATTGATAAAAGGCTTTGTAAAATCACAGGAGTAATGATTTGTTGAAGTGGAAAAGCATGAAAAGTATTTGATGACTAAAGAAGTCAATGTGATGGTACAAATAACCCTTTAAAAAGCTGGATGTGGCATGAAAACCATCCCTAAGAATTTTTCTGAAGCTAACAATTGAAGTTCTTCCTTGTGAATAATTATTTGAATTACCAAATGTAAGAAGCAGAATTGATTTTGGTTTTTTTCCTTCTGGTTTTCTGTGGCATAATAAGGCAGTATCTGAAGGGTGAAGGATGCCTGTGTGGTTAGAAACAGAGCTGGGCTTGAAATATGAGTTTAAGCTGTCAACTGTTATTCCTAAAACTGTGAAGATTTTTCTTGCAGCCTGCACTCTGTTTTTCTTTAAGGTGTGAACTTCTGGCCTAAGAGACATTACTAGAAATAATTTGGCTTTCTGAGTGCAATAGGAAATGAAAGAGGGTGATAAAATCTGGGCACCAGTAAGGATGAATGGTTTCCCTGATTAAATCCTTCTCCAAGAAATAACATATTGCAGTCACTAAGGAACAATAACCTTGGGAAAGTTGTTCTAATCCTAAAATACTTTTACAGTCTATTGAAGAGAAAAACTGTATTTCTTGTGTCTGTAGTGAGAGACAGTGGTTTGTTGAAATGTTGGCTGTAGGAAGTAAGATTGGGGTCCCTTCTGGTAAAGGTGTGTGCCACCATCCTCCCTCATCCAAACAGCTTTGAGGAGATAGTGATATTAGAAAAAAAACAGGCCGGTGGTAGACAGTTTGGATATGAACATGCAAAATTTTTAAAACTTGCCCAGGAAAATTTGGACTTTGGCAGCATAGGCTGCTGAAATTCAACCTGTGTGGCACGCGTGACACTGCAGTAGCCTGAAACCCATCAAAAATGTTGCACAACACTCCAAAGCTGGCAGATGCTTTTGGGCTGGCTGAGCTTGATTATGAAATTTATCTCAAGACAAACAACTACCTTGGTAAATGAGAAATGTGTGATACAACTGCTGAAAACTGTAAACACCAGGAGGAAATTTTAGGGTGGTTTAATGGACAAAGTCAAGGTTACTTGCAGGCAAAGTTCTAAAAGAGGCCTGTGCACTCACCCAAATTGAAATTGGAATTATAGAACCATAGAATGACTATGGCTGGAAAGGAACTTAAAGATCATTTAGTTCTAATCCTCTGCATGGCCAGGGACACCTTCTACAAGCCCAGGTTCTCAGGGCCCCATCCAACCTGGCTTTGAACACTTCCAGGCAGGGGGCAGCCACAGGTTCTTGGGCAACCTGTTCCAGCATCTCACAGCCCTCACAGGAAAGAATTTTTTCCTAATGTCCAGCCTAAATCTCCCCTCTTCAAGTTTGAAACCATATCCCCTTGTCCTCTCACTGCACACCTATGTAAAAAGCCCTACCCTAGCTTTCTTGTAGGCCCTCTTTAGATATTGGAAACTCACTGTAAGATCTGGAAGCCAAAAGTACTGGAAGATGGGAGGTGACTTTTGTCTGGAAAACAGTTCCACCCTGGGAAATCAGACTCTGCCCACCAAAATGATCTCTGTTGCAGGTGCCTATGGTTTGGCAGTGAGTACAGAAGGAGGAGAACTTTACACTGGCTTTACACTGAGGTGTATCTTCTTCCTGCACTCTTAAAACCAGACACTGCTTCTCAGCTAGCACCTGAGCCATGGAAAACACTCCAGGGTCTGAAGATTTTTCTTCTTCAGTGTGACCACGTATTGGTCTCTGTATCCCAGGCAGGGTTTGGCATCTCCATGGCAGTGGTGGGTGTTGGACTGATCTCTAATTTGTGGTGGTGTTTCAGCCTTCTTTACTGAAGGTTTTTCCTCCATCTTACTAATAACCACTTAGTCTGACACTTTTAAATCAACAGAACCTACTGCCCTCATTCCTTCAGTGGTTTCGTGAGGCAAGGCAGTGCCTGTATCTTTGTGGTCGGAGGGGATTTGCTTTTTTGTTTTTTTTTCCCTGTGTGTACAAACAGGAGGAAGCAGGAAAGCAAACTTTTCTGTTTGTCTATCCATGTTTTAATAGCCTGCAGTCTGAAAAACCAAACTACTGGAATACCAGATGTAAGTGGCTTTTCTAAAATGCTATTTCACTTTGAGATCTGACGCTGGATATTATGTTGCTTCCTCTCCAGAGCCTGAGGAAGCCCACATATTGGTTCCAGAAGTCTTCAGGACTCCTAGAAATGAAGCAGCTTGTAAAAAGCTTGCGTGTTAACTCCTGTTTACTCACCAGCTCAGGCAGCAGTGGTTTCTTGCCATCTCCATCTCTTCATAACCCTTGCTGTGGGGACCATGTGCCCATCCAGCTCCTTACACAGTGAAATGCTCACACACCTCCAGGCTGGGTCTGCCAGAAGGTATTTTACTTTCTTTTAAGGGAGAAGAGCAATATCTTGCCAGGTAATTGAAATCCTGCCGGAATTAGCAAAACAGCACTTTGTCTTTTTTAATTTTTTTTTTTCTCTAAGCTTCCCATGCTCTGTATTTAGATAAAGAGACTCAGTTTTGTTTTTCTAACTATAGAAGAAATACTTTTGCAGGCTTGTAATGCCTTCAGCTTGGGTTGTTCATTTGCTTTGGCATTTTGTCAAGTAGTTTCTAGATTGTAGATGGTACTCTACATTTTTATATGCTCATGGCCTGTGTTTTGATTTTGCCATAACGTATTCTGAAAGTTAAATAGTTTCATTAATGAGAATAGAAATGCAATTCCCCAGGAAGTTACATGTTTTGCCAGAGTTACTTACAGCTGAATTACTGTACCAGACAAGCATCTGTTTCTTTTCCACCTAAAATGGTATGAGGGAAATCTGCCACTATTTAACACAAGTTGAACTGAGAACAGTTGTCTCCTCAGTTTATTGAACTGCTTCCTGTGAATTCATGAGCTTCCTTCCACAAATGAAAGGGCTAACAGAGCAAAGAAGGGATTTTCTTGCTTTCTGTGCCAGCATAGAGAAAGATTAATTTATTTCATGAATTTAGAAGTTCTGAAACACCTGCTAGTTGTAGTCTCTTGGTTTTTATTCCTCTCCATCACTGACTGATCCTGATGGTGGTGATGTGCTGCCTCCTCTTTCAGTTTCAGACCTGATTAGTCCAGGCTCCAATAATTTAACCTGTCACAAGCAGGGTTGCTAATGTACATTGGGTGAACATTTGTCTCCTGGCTGGTGATGATGTTCTTCTGGACTTGTCCTGGTCTCCCAGCCACAGCACAACCTCCTCTGACCATTGTCTGCAGCTGTTTCTTCTGGTGCTGTGCAGCTCTCCATTTCGTGGGAGTTATGTTGATCCAGGGTTTGAGTCAAATCCGTTTATAAAAATGTCTGAAGCCCTTGGGGATGAGAAAGGCTTAAAATATTAACACTAATTAATGGCTCCTTCTCCGGCTGGGTGTAAACAGTGAGTCATGTGCCACTTATGGGTTTGCATGTTTGGTCCTATTTCTGTGTACTTGCAGAATGCCTGCTTGCAGATTTGTTTTATTGAGTAAACACAGATCCCAGCAGAGCCCCGAGGCTTCACCAAATGAAAAAAAAAAAAAAAATGGAGGGAAAGAAAAGATGTTTCGTGTTGCCCAAGGTCAGGGAGTGAGTCACTGGGAAAGCTGGGGTTAGGTGCAGGGTGTTTTTGGCTCCCTCTTCATTGTGCTGCAAGGCACACTCATTTGTCTGGGATTTTAATTAACTGTTGGGGCAAATCTATAGTTAACTGAAGAGAATCACGAGTTGTAACAGCAGTTATGTCATCCTGATGCCCAGCAGACGTTATATAAAAATTGAAGAGTGCCTATTTATTAAGGGCCCTAGAGCCTTAGTAACTTCAGGCCATCAGCACTTGGACTTCTGCAAGAAATGTCATGAAATCCTAGGCAGGGGGGTAACATCTGAAAGGTCCTACAGGAAGGCTGGAGATGGACAGTGAGCAAGGGCCAGTGATGTGATAGGATGAGGGCCAATGGTTTTAGGAGTAGATTTAGACTGGATGTGAAGAAAAAGTTATTTACCATGAGGGTGGTGTTAAAATGGAACAGGCTGCCCAGGGAAGTGGTTGAGGCCTCATCCCTGGAGATATTCAAGGTGAGGCTTGAGGAGGCTCTGAGGAACCTGATCTGGTTGAGGGTGTCCCTGCTGATGCCAGGGGAGGGAGGACTAGATGACCTCTGGAGGTCACTTCCATCCCAAATTATTCTATGACCCTGTGATTCTATCCTAGTCAGGAGCTGGCCCATGGGAGGGGGTGAGGGCACAGACAGGGTGTTCTGATACAATTCTGGCTGCAGGGCTGCTGAAAGTGCTTGCCCTGCTTTTCCAGAGCTCCTCTTGCAAACTTCAGAAAGACATACTTCCCATTCTATCACCTGATATTTGGAGATTTTGATGAGCCTTATACTGACTTCACTTGTAAACCTCCTCTACAATTTCAATAAACACTTGGGCTTCTCAGATAATGGGAAGTTTAGTTCTGAAGGTGGCAAGGTTATTGTCAAGCTGGTTTTTTATTTATTTTTTTAAGGAGAGAAACTGGCCACTGCCATGAATATATTCATCACAACCAACTCATTATGGCATTTACTTATAGAGGCACCAGAGCGTTTACACACGGTGCTGTTTGCTCTCACCACCCCACGCTGTGGAATCCTAAGGAATGGAGAGACTCAGAATTACATTTCATAATATGTGCAGAGCCAGGGGATGGTTTTTCTTTTAAATTTTTTTTTTTTTTTTTTATTTTGCAACTGCTTTTTGTCCTTAGCAAAGGGAAGGTTAGGCAGATGCTTTCCAGAAGGCGTGCTGAATCCCAGGGATGACCCCCAGCCAATCCAGGCAGTGTTTGACACTGAACCGAAGCCGAGCTTGTATAGGCACAGGCTTGAAAACTCAGCACAATCAAAAGTAATTGTATTAGTCAGAGATTGTTCATGTATTTTCTGTCTGCTGCCAAATGTGACTTTTTGGCTCGGTGACTGTTTTTGTAACTCAGGAACGTGGTATAAATTTTTAACTTTGTACACCACCAGTCTACTTTTTTTGCTGTTAATGCAAAAAAGGAAGGTTTCTTTTTTCTTTTGCTTGTCTACATTTCACTAACTGATAAACATCCACTTTCTCTATAAAGCATCTGTTTTCAGTGCACTGGGACACAAACAAAAGCCACTTTTTGTGTTTGTTTTTTCTTTTTTTGCTCTTATTTTTTTGTTTGTTTGTTTTTTTCATGTGTGGGTTTGTTTTTTTTTTGTTTGTTTGTTTTTTTTTTTTTTTTAAATAAGGAGAACAACCAAAAAAAGATGCTCTTCATGACCAACAACATGTTGAAAACACGTGTGATGTGAGCTCAGTAGCATCTGGTGAGAGATGGAAGGGCCAGGGTGCTCCTTGTGTCCAAACAATACCCACATGGGGCTGTTTGTGTTGTGTAGCCCACGTGCTTCCCAGCAGAGCTAATCCAAGCTGCCTCTTCCCTGCTGCACTGGAGAGGTCCCTTGGACACCTCAGGACTGTGGGCTGAGATGATGAACTGCTCAGCAGCCTTGCCTTGGGACCTTGCTGCTCGCAGAGGAAACTGTGTCACTGTTGAACCCTTCCCAGAGTCAAACCACAGCCTTGGTTGGGTTTATCTATGACTGTGGCACTGGTAGAGAGTGTGGATAATTATTATTTAATGCTAGGGCATTGCTGGTTCTGAAAACTTTCCCTTAGAAAGGGAAAGTTTTTCTCCTTGCTGTGTTGCCTGTTCTGTTGTTCCTCCAACTGGTTCTGTTCAACAAGCAGTTGGTTAATTATTTTCTTGCTGTCTGGAGACTAAAGGATGAGTTTCCATAGAGCATCTTATCCCATCTGGGATTTGGCAGTGGGTTTTATTGAAACAGTCTGTTCATCTGAGTAAAATTTTGCTGGTGGAATTGTTACAAAGGATACACAGGACCAGGCTTGTCACATATGAAAACCATAACTTCTGTATTCTGTGTATGGTGATGACTGAGATCTTTCATTTTTTTTACTGTCTGCTTTGCAGACATTGTGTGTCTCCCAGGACATTTGAAATAGAACTGTAGGTGCAAAAAAGAAAGTGAATGGCATTGAGGTTAGTTTATATTAGTTGGGTTTTTATCCCCAAAAGTGCAGGGGACCATACAGGCTTTCAAACTGATGGTTACAAAAGACCCCTAAAGAGTTAGTCCTTGATTTCCAATTAAAGCACATGATATTTTCCCTTCCCCCCCCCCCAAATTTATTAATGATTAGCTTCTGTTAACTCCAGAAACAGAATTATTATTAACTTGGGAATCTGTACATACACATACAGGGCATAACAACCATGACCTTGTTTCTGTGCTGCAGGTGAGCACACAATATATAGCTTTATGATCCCATCAAGTCTAGGCACATAAATCTGTATGCCTGGGAATAGCTATAAGATAAAAATGCACCTCTCTAACATTTCCAGAAGGAATGAATTACAAGAAGGAGGTAGTAAGCCAATCTGCACCTCCATTTTAGGTACACAGTTCAAGAGTACCTTGAAAGTATCCCATAAAGTGACCATGTTACCCACTCCTTGGAAACTGGTTTAAATTAATCCCTAAATGGAGCTTCTGCTGCACCTAGAATCACTGGCCTATTTTTAAAGTTTATATTAATGCCTTTTTCCTTTTGGAGCTCTTTGGGTTTTTGGTTTTTTTTAATAAAACAAAGAATTCGGAAATTAATTCAAGAATTCAAGCTTGGAGGAAAGGTAGGTTAAAGCTGGGTTTGCCAAACAAAAGATGCATCCCTTCAGACTTCTTCTGTTTCCATTCTGGGGTCTGTAGCCTCCAAATGCTTAAGTCAAAACTGTTACCTGTCCAGGTGCATTGATGCTACTAGCATTACTCTAGTGACACGGTTTAATATGTAGTTAGATACCTATGGAGGGTCAGGATGATTTGGACAACAGATTAAAGATAAAAGGAGTAAAAAAAGCCACATCACTGTTGTGTGTGATTTTCATTTACCATGAAAAGGGTAAAGACTGTTTTTTGAAAAAGCAAAGGAGAAATGGAGCTCAATGGGCATTTTACAGGCAGGTGATAAGTAAAGGCACAAGTATTTATTTGAAATATGGAGGCCTAAAGAACTTCCTCTCTATTTTCTGGCTCCTGTGCAGGGGGTTTGGTCTGGTTTGAATCATTGTTTATCCAGGCAGCTCCGTTCCTCTGCAGATACATCATGTCTTGGAGAAACCATTCTTGCTTCCCTGGATCCATTGTGTTGGCAAGGGTGTGTGGATCCAACCTTCCCTCCCTTTGTTTTGTTTTGGGTTTAATTGCTGTAAATTGCAGTGCTCTCTCTTGATGCTGGATTTAAGGGTGTTATGTGTCTTACTGGGAATGTCTTCAATAACATGATAGTTAATATGTTTCGAGATAAGATCTTGAAAGGAAAATGTAATGCTATCCCCTCCTGTCATAACTGAAAAATGATGTCTGTAAATCTCAACATCTTCAGAAGAAGCCATCAGTGTATGTAGGAGGCAATATAATTACTTAGGAGAGATACTCCACTGAAGAAAAAATAAGATGAAACATGAGCTGGTGCTTTATGAGGATATAAAATGCTTTTAACTCTCACTGTCTACACTTGATACACTTCTGCTTTTGCTTTCATGAGTCTTCAGTGTTCACTCTTAAGCAATATATTGTTTTTACTTAAACTTTGGCTGTTGGCTAATTATTTCAAGAAGCTGTTGGAAACAACTTATTCTGAATATCATCAGATGGTTGCTTTGTACAGCAAAGCATAAATATTCCTTTGGTCTTTTAATTGTTTCTGATTTAATGGATACCTGTTGTGGAAAAAGAGCCCACTGTTTAGAGCAGGAGTTCATTGAGATGTTTCTGTGCAGAGCCCACGTGAAATATTCAAAGAGAACAGAGCAAGAAAAATCCCCAAGGGATAAAGGCCTCTCTTTTTTCCTCTGTGCTATTAATATATCCATGTTTCTGTGGAATTTGTTCTACCAGTGTAGTGGTATCTGAACAACCTCTGAATTTTTCTTCGTTCTTCTTCCCCCTTTTTAAAAAAAAAATTATTTTAATTTTTTTTTTTTTTATTTGTAGGGTAAATTGCCAGTTCTTCTGCTTGGTCAGTCTGCAGACTTGAGGCCAGGGGAGTTTGTGGTTGCAATTGGAAGTCCCTTTTCCCTCCAAAACACGGTGACCACGGGGATTGTCAGCACCACGCAGCGGGGAGGGAAGGAGCTGGGGCTCCGCAACTCCGACATGGACTACATCCAGACAGATGCCATCATCAACGTAGGTCCCACACTGAACCTCCTTCCCCTTCAGCATGGGGATTTCTTGAATAGTTGCTTTGAAAATGTCACCAGTGATGGAATTCTTTGGAAGGGAGAGCAGAGCTTTCCTTTTATCCCCGTAAATACGGACATCTGCGGTGCAGCAGCACTTGGTTGTTATTTAAAAACTCCCCCAAGGAACCACACTGAGGACAATATCTGCCTTCACTCCAGAATTACAAGGGAGGAGGCAATATTCTCTGGTGAATAGGTATCTTCTCAAAATCCCATCATGTTTTCTAAAAAGAAGCCAAATTTGCTTAAGGATTCAAGTTTGTTTCTGCATTGAGGCAAAACAATAGGTTTTGTACCTTCTACTGTTGACCTTGTAAAGAAAGCTTCACTAGTGGCTCCCAGAGCTGCTCTAAAATATTCCAAGTTACTAGTGTGGTACTGCTAAAACAGAGGAAAAATCTTGGCTTTCTTAACTTGCTCTGGCAAGAGAAGAAGGTCTGAGCCTTTGCAACGCTCAGCTAAGAGGGGTGTTAAGGACACTTAATGTTAAGACTGTTCTACTGCACATATCTAATAGACAGTGAAACAAATTGCTAGAGAAATATTTGAAAAATTTCTTTCATGTTTTGCTTGCTGTGAATTACGAGGTAGATATTAAAACATGTTCTTGCCATATGTTTACTTTCAGTATGGAAACTCCGGAGGACCCCTAGTAAATCTGGTAAGAGCTTCTTTAAGTTTGCTTAGTGTCAAGCTTTATTTCTTTATAGTTTTAAGCTTAAAACCAAAACTCCCACCCAAACCAATGAACAAATAGAATCTCCACACCAGAATGTGATTTAGAGTTTTCAATATCTGGCTGACTATACAAAATTCACATGGTTCTTACTAATAGTTTGTGTGTTTCTGTTGGCAAAACACAAGATATGAGATATGCTTGGATTACAATATTTAAGTTGCTTATGGTTTGCATAGTTTTTAACATGTGTAATGCCTTTGGTCGTTGGGGTTTTTTGTTTTGTTTTGTTTTTTCCCATGCCTTGCAAAAAGTAAAATGCACGTTTTAAAGCTGAGGTGTTTGCCATCAGTCTGTACCATGCAGACAGCATTGTTTTTCACATACTGGAACTCAGCTTAATGGGTCAAAAACATATGTACCCCCTTATTTTGAATCACCTAGGGAGGTGAAAAAACTCCCCCACACTTGTCAGGATATTAGAGTTTATGTTTCAGGGGAAGAAGCTGCTGAGATTTCAGAAGTGTGCAAATCATCAGGTGACAGCAGAGATGTTTTATCTGAAACTCTCTTGGAGTCACATTACTGGAAAAAGCTTTTGATTTCAGTGAACTGTTGTTTTTCTTTTTATTATTATGCAATGTTTGCTCAGGACTGGTCAGCACCACACTTCATGAGGTGTCTGCTGGAATAAACAAACTGAAATTGGCTGTAGAATTTACTGCTCGGCTTCTGCAAGCAGGAGAGCTGCCCAGTTCTGATCTCTTTTCTGCAAGTGACAAGATGAATATCCACATCAGTTCTCCAAAATTGTAGTTTATAATAGACCAAAAAAAAAAATAGACTTAAAGGATCCACATCTAAAATTGAAAACCTGTTACAGGGTGTGTTGTGTGTATTTGCCTTTGGAAGAAATAATCCCCTTTGAGACATTTATATTTACTAATAACAACATCTTGTTTCTCCAGGATGGTGAAGTCATTGGAATTAATACATTAAAAGTTACAGCAGGGATCTCATTTGCTATCCCATCGGATAAAATCAAGAAGTTCCTGACCGAGTCCCATGACAGACAGGCTAAAGGTACTGTAATTTTTTAAGGGTACTTCCCTGCTTTGGAAGAAAAGGACATGATAATAAACCAGTAAAAAAATAATAATTAAAAAAACAGTAAAAAGAAAACAGGAATAAACCAGAAAGCCAACAGCCTTTGAGGCTCCTTTGGTAAGAGCAATTGTTCAAAACCTCTCTTCCTTTTTGTAGGAAGAGCTATAACCAAAAAGAAATACATTGGCATACGAATGATGTCCCTCACTTCTAGGTAAGTAGCAGTGGTGGTTCCTCACCTTTCCGAAGCGTGGGCACTGCGTGCATTTGGATCAAGCTCATGAGCTGCAGAAACAACCAGGAGAATGGACCAGCAGTGTGTGCTTCTCTCAGAGCTGGTGACAACTCACAGCTGATTTTTGCTACCTTTTTCCTCTCCGTCTGCTACACGGTTGAACTCTCCTGTAGACAACTGTATGAGATAGTTTTTAAACCACTCCTTGGCTTCTTCTTAACCCTTCAGAAGAGAGACTAGTTAGTACTTGTTAGTTACTAGTTAGTACTGCCCCTGGGCTCCACTACTATTGTTACCATCTGTCCCGTGCTGTCTTGTGGATCGAGCAGAAAACAGGAGGGTATGTTGTCATGAATGACAGGAAAACTACATGCATATTTCCATTTATCTAAACTGATTTTCATTAAACAATTCACTTAATTTAAAATGAAGCTTTTGTGTGGACTTCCTTATTCATCCTTAAACCAGAAAACACTCACAAGCAGGTGAGACTGCGTCCTGTAGGAATAACCAGAGGTTTTCCCATGTGCAGGATCAGAGGTACAACAGAGCATTGATAGCTCAAAGGGCTTTTTGTAGCTGCTCAGGATTTGCTAGTTCTAAAGCAACATTTTGAAATGTAACCACTCCAATCCATTGGATTTGCTGAAATGATTGTCTTTAACCAGAAATAGGCAATAAAAAGCAAAAAAAGTGGGATAACTCTTGAAACACTATTAAGGGTTAAAACAAATTGTGAAGTGTCACATCAACTTATATATGATGCCTCAGCCAGTGCATGTAAAGTGAGTTAACTAAGTAAAAATGTGTGGTTTTTAATTTTTTTTTTGTTTCCCATCTTGTCAAAATATTTTTGTTTGCTGTTTCTTCTTTTTTTTTTCCAGCAAAGCTAGAGAGCTGAAGGATCGCCATAAAGACTTTCCTGATGTTGTCTCTGGGGCCTACGTTATTGAAGTCATTCCAGAAACACCAGCTGAAGTGTAAGTTCAACTGCTTTTTTTTTTTTTTTTTTTTTTTTTTTTTATCAAAACCACTGCCACTGACTAAAGAGGGTAATGGTGGAGAATGTTCCCTGTTTAGCTGGCCATTCTTGATTATGCTAAATTAATAGAATTGCCACCATCTGAAAGCTATTAGCTTGTCTGCTGGAAATCAGCTTGTGGTTTCAGGGCAGTCCCTGCTGGGCAATATTGCAAACATATCAGGGTATTGCTGCAAAGCCCTTTCAGTGTTCCTGGCCAAAAGGCCAAGGATTCAGTGGGTGTGGAAATTCAATTTTCATTTTTCTCAGCGATGGTTTCCAAGACATCTGTTGTACCCTTGCCAGCACTGAATAAAGACATTTGCTTGCATGTGCTCCCCATGGCCCTGATAGTCACTCCTGCTGCAGGGTGAGGGAAAAGCTTTGTGTCCACCCTGTGAAGATGTCTCCATCCCAGCCCGAGCACTGGGCAAACCCAGCAGCTTTCCTGGACTGTCTCCATCAGGGGTGAAATCCTCCCCTGGCAGGAGACACTCTTCTGTGCAAAAGCTTTGTCAGGAGTCAGGGTACTTTGGAAGGGCTCTTGGGGTTGTCCAGCTGGTCTTTTTCTTCATATTATTCAGTGTTTGCTCAGAACTTCACCTTCTGGTTGGTACCATGCTTGGTGAGATGCCTGGTTGAAATAGAGCATCTGTCTGTGGTCACCAGCACTGGTCTGGCTGGCTCTTCCTGGAGACACTTTCCCTTCAGGGTCTGGTTAATAATACAAAACCACTCAACTCTCCAGGGTAGGAAATAGAGACTTTATTAATTTTGTAAAACTGGAGATCATTTAAGAGAAGAGTGAATCAAAGGTTAGACTGTATGACCCTGCAGGCCTTTTCCAACCCGAATGATTCTCAGTCTTTGTGGCATGAGAGAAGTGTAAGTACCACCAGAACCAGGTAGGCAGACAGCTGCTAGGAGCAGGGATGTGTTATCTCTTGAGGAGACTGAGAGTGGTTGGATTATATCTTTTTGCTATGTTCTGGTGTCTTCTCCAATGCTTGTTGTGGAGACCCGATGGGCCAGGGGATCAGAGCAGTTCTGCTGTCCTGGGTGTGAGTTGGGAGGAGAAGGCTGGCTGAGGGATCAAGATAACCTGGGATGGTTTCTCCCATGAAGATGTTCTAAGCCCTACCTTCAGCAGGCAACCAGCTTTCTTGCAAATCTTGCAAACATTGGCCAGGGCACCCTGCTTGCAGGAGACATCATGTAAGGCGTTTTCTGTGAGCGGAAGAGGCTGATGACTGCTCTGTGGTTTTGTGAAGCAGGATTATGCTGAAGGGCTGAATCATGTCTGATCTGGTTCCTTGGTTAATATTTCCATTACTTGGAGCCAAATGGTTGTGCAAGACCGGGCAAGACATTGTGGTGGATGGTATCCCTCACCACCCCGTCTCTCAGTCCCAGCAGCAGTCTCAGCCTGGCCCTGGGCAGGGGAGCTTTGCTGTGCCAGCTCCACTTCTGCTCTGTCTTGCTCTGAGTGGGGAAGGTTTTGTTTTTTGGTTTGCATGTGGTGCTGAGGTCAGGAGAAGGGGAGGTGGGTGCCAGTGAGCAGTTGACCTATGGAGAACAGCATGGATTCAGGACCCAAATCTTTGGTATGAACACATATTGCTTTGCTGTGTACACTTGAATAAAAGCTGGAAACATATTTTAAAAGAAACTCTTTTGAATGAAACAAAACACCTCAAGCTCTTCTACTGAATCAGCACCTAGGGGCCCTGTTGCAGAGTTATTGCACTGCTTGCAGTAGTGGGTTCCTTTGAAGACAGTGAGATATGGGATCCATCAAACCTGCACCTCCACCTGATTTCTGAGGTTTCTGCCTTGCTCTGCGATCTTCACTGCTTCAGCAATTCTCACTGCTTTCTGCACACCCACTGCTCTTGGGTGGAAAACTGCTCTTGGGTGGGAAAGCAGGGGAAAACCAGAATAAATTTCTTATTTATTTTATATTTTAAAACCTGTTATAAAGACAATAACATAATGCATTGCTGCTTTGCCTTTTCAGTGGTGGCCTGAAGGACAACGACGTGATTATAAGCATCAATGGACAGTCAATAAGCTCAGCCAGTGATGTCAGTGACATTATTAAAAAGGACAGCACATTGAACATGGTTGTACGCAGAGGCAACGAAGATGTGATGTTGACAGTAGTTCCAGAAGAAATTGATCCCTAACCAGAAACATGAGCTGGATTTCATGTTTTCTTTTAACAGCATTGGACTGCTTCTCTTCTCTCTGTGCTGGTACAGGACACGTTAGACTTCTGACCAACATTCTGCTTGTTCAGTGGATTAGTATTGGCCAACAGAGTAACTTCTAATAGGTTTAAGGTGCAAAATCAGTGTAATTTCACATACTCCAGATGATATTTTTTTTTTTCCTTCTGTATCATGTATACAATGTATTCTTTACTGGCTATTACATTCCCCGCTTAACAAATGGATGTTTGCTACCCTGTGTTAAATAGGTTCACCATTATTTCTGCTAAGATTTAAACAAAACCCACGCACACAGGGTGTGCTGTGGTATTCAGGTATTTATAGGTTAGCTGTGTTTTAACTGGAAATACCATTGTAAAGGAGTAGGTTTAAAAGAAACAATTGGAGGGGGGGAAAAAACCCAACAAATTTTGGTTTATAAACACAAGGAAATCCCAACCCAAATAATGCAGGATTTTAATACTATGATATTTTCCTAGTGTTATTAAAAGAATTCAACAGTACTTCTTGTGAGTGAGTCACTTTTACTTCCCCTGGTGGATTGTTTTTCTTCAAACAGCACATCTGCCTGGAAGGATGTCCTGGTGGTCTCCTTTTTGTTACCATAAACCAAACCCCTTATGCTTCAGTATGTGCTTCTATTTGCACTCCTGTTCATCTGCATGCCTGCCTCAAATGTGTCATATCTACTATCACAGCTTGCCTGATTTCCAGATGTTAGAACATTTGCTTGACTTTTTTTCTAATTGCAGCTTCACCAATGCCTAAAATTTGCTTGCTCACTACAGAAATTGTCCTATGATCACAGGTCCTATGCCATTCTGGTTCAGACATTAGGATGTTTTTAACCATTGCAGATCTGTCCTTGAGCTCTTCCAAACATGTTGGTTTATTCCCAACTTTGAGTTCTGGTGTGTGTATGATAGGAGTTGGTTTTGGCTGGCTTGGGGCATTCTTCTAACATAGAAACTAATCTTTATATGTATATTTATGGATGCTCTTGAAGCTTGGGTAGTGAATGGGATTGTCTTCCTGTGAAGGAGAGCAATCTACTAGATACAACTAGTAGTGTGACTACTCATTGGGTGAATTACAGAGGAGGAGGCTTTTCTTCCCTCTGTTGAAATTTGTATCTCAGCGAATAAAACCAAGGGCTAGAGACAAATTTGGGTTGACTCATTCCTAAACATGCTGCTCTTTTGGAAACTGATTCTTAGGAAAACTTTCCAACAGCATAGCTGGCAGCTGATGATTTTTAAAGAAAGAGCTGTATTCCATGGAACTGCAGCAGGAAATCTTCTAAACCTGGATCCCCGACAGTGCTTTTTCTCCCTCCAGCTGTATTTCAGTTCTGTTTCATCCAACTTACTCCAGTTTGGGGATTTTCTGTCTCCCCAAGCATCAGGCACTTCCCTTTACTCACCTGGGTGACTATAAATTTACAGGCAGACATTGCATTGATATTTGATGTGGCTGAACACCCTGCTACTGCTTTACCTGTTCCCTGGCTGTGCTAAATCATCTGTGCCTGAAATTCTGCCAAGATATATGGTGCCAAGTGCTGCAGGTCTGCCATACTTTCTATCAGAAAAGATGCAAAATGGGATGATCTTGCTTTGATGAGTTGCTTTGTAGTATATTTGCACTGCAACTTCATCTGGCTGATGCTGAGCAAGGCTTCAGCTCCCCGTTGAAGTGGGCCCTGGGTAGCTCATAGTGTGGTGACAGAGTTTTCTGAAAAAATTAATTTAAAAAATCACCTGCCTTTTCTGCTATTGCACCTAATGCTCCCAGCAAAACTCAAGCTAAAGCCTCCAAAGCCAGGAAATTGTGTTTAAAACAGGAGTTATTTTTCATCTGCTTTTTAATTTCAAAACAAGTGGTTGCATCATTTACAGAGTTGCTTGATTCTCTTTGTTTCTATTGGTTGTTATAGTTTCTTAATATGCAAACCCATTATTTTTTATTTAGTTATTTGTTATTTATTTATTTATTTGCTTGATTTATCACTATTTCCTTTGGGCTTCCCCTTGCACATCACATCTTTCTCCCTGTGCTTTACTCTGGGTACTGCTGTGAGGAAAAATGCTGCAGGGCAATGGCTCAAGTTTGTGGTGTGTGCATTTGGAAAGAGGCAAATGCACTCGATTTCTGTAAACTGTTTTTTGTACCCCTGGGATTTGTGAAGGATTTGAGCGGTTTTCTAGCCCGCAGCTCCATCTAGTGGGATGTGAAATCATCCCTTCCTACAGGCAGTCATTTTCCATCATATAATTGAAAGTCGGTTTTCTGATTTATCTTTTTTTCTTTTCTTTTTTCTTTAAATTTAGAATTAATTTATTGGCATCAGATATTCAGAACTCCATGCACATTCTGAAAAATATTTAGAACTTACTCCTTTCATATCCCAACCAACTTTGCAGCCACCCAGATGGTTTATTGCACTCAAGATCACCTCTTAATATTTTTTAAGCTGATGAGCTGGGAGTTTCTGCTCAGACTTCACAAAGTTTGTCTTTAATTCGATTAATTATCCTGTCTTTTTGATGTGTTATTGGGTTATAAATTTGAAATGGTGTTTGTCCTCTGTTGCTTCAAGGCACAGCTCTTTCCAAACTGCGACTGAAAAATGCATTGGACAGAACAGCTTTGGCTCAGCTTGTATAAATATCAGTTTCCTGGAAATTCTAGCAAGTGTTGGACAGTAACTCAGGGAAATTGAACATTCTGGCTTGATTTTCAGTCTTTTGGAATGTCTGAAATGGAAACTGGAGTTTCTGTGTATGTGATGCTGAGTAGATGGCTGCGTGTGGCTGCGCTCGGAGGAAGTTCTGAGAAGTCAGCTCACTTATTCCATGAGGAAAATGTCTTGAGCTCTAAAAGAAATGATCATGACTAACAACTGTCTCTGTGGCTTCTATATCAAGAAGTAAGGTCATGTGGTTTCAATAACAGTGGACTTTTTTTAATTATAATTTTTTTTTCCTTTCCCTCCCCATTAATCTTATGTACTTAGAAGCTGAAAATGTTTTTTCAAGTGACATCTTTCTTACAGTGAGAAAGAGATATCTAGTAGGGGATTAGGTTGTATTCATGTTCTTCTATATCAGAAAAATATTCTAGAGGTGATCAAAACTGCAGTTGCAAATATCCAGGAGAAGTAGTGATGGTCAAGGAGTTCCCAGAGCAGTGACTGATGGGTGCCACTGACCTTGTCTGTGTGGGCAGTGGGAGGAGACTGCAGGAGTCCTGTTCATCCTTACAGGGAGAGTGAAGAAATCTTCATTGAAGGTCCCAGGAAACCTCCTTGATTGAATTGTATTTGAGATGATTCCTGCTGTTCCTAAATTTCTGTATTATTTCCATCTGTTTCCTCTTCAGCCAATAAATAAGGATGTGACTTGGCATCTTTTACTCTGTCCCCCCCCCTCCCTTTCCTCTGAACTCCCTCCCCAGGAACATTATTGATGGTTTTCAGTGAAGGGAAAGCAAAACTACACCCTGTGCTGATGTTAAGAGTTTGAAGTTAACTTGGTGTGAGGTTTTATTCACTCTGAGAGTCCAAAGTGTCCCCAAGAGGCAGGAAGGAGCCAGGCAGAGAAGTGATGGCTAAAGGGCTGCCTCACCTTGCTGCACCTTCAGAGTTAGGATGCAAACCTCAGCCTGGCAGCCTCCCATCCCTCCCCAAAATTCAACCAGTGTGGGATAAAGCCACCTGGAGGTGAAGGGAGGTGAAGGGCTGAGAGCACCACTTGTAATGTGAAGGTTCTTGACAGCCCAGCAATGAGTGGCAGAGAGTTTAGCTGATTTGATATTCTTGGTGTGGCTCTAGGTCCTATTGCTGTGTGTCCAGCTGTGCTGCACAGCTGTCTGACACACCTTCTGTTCTGTTACTCCCAAAATCCCTCTTCTTGTGTGAGGGGCTGAGAAGTCAGGGCTGGACCCCCTGGGCCTCAGGAATTAATCCAGTTTGGCCCCTTTGCTACTTTATGAGTATGGAACAACTTGATTTTTTTTTTTTTAAGGGTTTTTTATTGCTCCAACCAGTGCATATGTAATTCAACTAATTGGACAGGGCAAGTGAGGAGCTCATCAGTTTAATCTGCATTTTTTTTAAAGTTTGCCTCCAATTTTCATGGTTTTGTTTAGTAGTCATGGTGCTGCAGTCCCTATAAACTCTCTGAGTAAGAGGGTAATAATTAGGAATTGATTAGAGAGAAAATGAGTCAGAGCAAAAGCATGGGAGTTAAATTTACTGAATTTGGTAAAGAATTAACTTTAGGAGCTTGGAAATACTGCATAATGTGCCGGCGGGGTAAATTAAATATTTGTTCTATTCGTTCCTTTGCTGCTCAGTGTTTATGCAGTGAACACAGTGATTTTTTTTTTTCAGAGAGTTTGCAAAGGGGAGAGCTGAGGGAACTGGGCTGTGGCACAGGGCTGGATCTGTGGCTGTTGCAATTCACTCTCTGGACCTGCTGGAAAAGTGCTGCTGGTGTCCTTCTCACCAGGGATGTGGGTATGGGGCTCTTGTGATGAAAATGTGTTTGCCTCAGTCTGTGGGACCAGAGCCTCAGGGGGTGGGGGGTGCTCAGGGTGTCTGTACCTGTGGGTGCTGTGCAGATGGGGCTCGGGGGGGCTGACTCGTCTACTCACCAACCTCTGAGTCTGATATCTAGGAATTATATTGCTTTTAAAGCCCATGGAGATGACATACGATCATGGCGAATAGTGTTGTTTAATTTTTATTCTTACTTTTTTAATATGAAAAGGATTTTCTGGAGTGTGCCAGCCTCAGCCCTGCTCCTGGCTCTAGGTCTCATTACTATCTCTGCTCCAGCAGCTCTTTATGTAAACCTGGGATGCTGAGACTTCTGATTGACATGGATATCATCTTCAATTCTATTTTTCTTTTTTTTCCCTTTGCCCTTGAGCCTTTCTCTGTCTTTACCAGCTGCAGAGCTGAGTGTGTTGTTTCAAGGAGTGAAGTGTGTGTGTTCACATAAGGACCAGGTTGTGCTTCCACAGGATGGGATGTGATGGGATGTGTTGGGGTGTTTGGCAGAAGAAAGTAAAGAGGGATCAAAGTTTTCCTGCTCTGCAAGGCCTTCCCTCCTTGTAAAGCACAAGCCTTTGATTTTTGCTCTCTCATAAAGACCTTTGTTAAAGAGATTTTTGTTGCACTCAGGTGTGGTAATGAGTTTGTATACCTCACTTGGGTGTGAAGAACAGGTTGATTTTCATTAGCTGGGATGAGCTGGAGTCAGTGGAGGTCCAGGAGAGGGAGGAGAGCTGGAAGCTGATGAGAGGCAAACAACAGGAAGACAAAATAAAGACCAGGCAAAAGTTTCATGTCTGTCATCACCATCTGCCTAGAACCTTCTCCAGATAATCCTCTCCCTTCCTCAACAGTTCAACATCTCTTCTGGGCATGGGAAAGCAATTCAGTTACAGCAAAGCTGCCAAATAATAAATGTTTCAATTACAATCTTACACTGCCTCAAAGGGACAGGGCTGTTTTGCTCCCAGGTGCTTCAAACTTTAAAAAAACAGATTGAGTCTATTTCCATCATCTTTATTTGAAATATTTCTTCAGGACAGGTACAGAATAGAATTTTTTTTACACTTTAGCCTTTTTCTCAAGTGAATTTGACGTGAATTTATGACAACCCTGTTTTTATTTTTGTTTGTTTGGTTTTTTGTTTGTTTGGTTTTTGTTTGTTTGTTTTTGTTTTTTTTTTTTGTGTTGTTTTTTTTTTTTGTTTTTGTTGTTTTTTGTTTGTTTGTTTTTGTTTTTTTTCTCCCCATTTTTCAATACTGTTGATCCCAGCCAGGGACACAGTTACTGTTCAGGAAGGTGTTGTAGATCCTGAGTGTTGCAAGGTCAATACAATTATTTCCTTGTGCAGCTCTTGGCTCAGGAAGAGCTGTTTTCACCTGCAACAAACACAGCAGGCACAGGTCTGGGCCCAACACCCACTGCTCTGCTGCACAGTGTCCTCCTCTCAGCTATGGATCACATTCCATCACATGTGATGGATCCTCTTGGGGAAGAAGGAGCCAGCAATGAAGCAGAGAGAGAAGGCTTGGGAAATGAGCAGCAGCCCAGGAGAATGAAGGCAGAGGGGAGAAGTGAAAAGAGGAGACCCCCAGGTAGGCATTTGAGGGGGACTCGGTCTGTGCTGCTGTCCCCAGCTCTGACAGCTCTGTGGTTGGTGTGTTGTAATCAAGGAGGATTTTGGACCAGGTCTGTTGTAGGTGTGTGTGGGCTCTCAGCCATCCTCAATGACACAGCCAGAGCTGTTACACACACACAAAAAAGTGAGGAGCAAAGCTGCAGGAGTGATGCTGAGGGAATCTGTACAGGGTGTGCATGGCTGAGCAAAGGAGAGGATGGGGGCTGATGAGTGCAAGAAAAAGTCTTCTCTTAGGAAAGTCAGTTTGGCAGCATGTCCTACTGTTTACAAGCTGGGGGATGCACCACCTCCCTGGGACACATTCCTGCCTTAAAGCCTACTGGGAAATGGTCATTGCTGGAAGGAAGCCCAGCAGAGTGTTCTCATGGCCAAGATTGTCATGGATGTGACAGCTGAGTGGAGTAATTCATCTCCACTGTTCCAGGCAAACAGAGATCAATCACAAATCCTGATTTCCTTATGCAATGCCCCCATCCCAGCCATGCAGTTTGCTTTGATGACACTTGAGTGAATCTTGGACAAAGGTGCAGGGAAAGGGGACAATTTTGAGAAGAGAGGACAGGGACCAAGGGAAGGTTAGGTGTGTCCTGGAGGCCACCTCAGCTTGGGTTGTGTGACAGGTACATGATTCCTGCCCTCTGCTCTTCCCCCTGCTAGGGAAGCAGCATCCATGCTGCAATAGAAATGGGGCTATCAGTTGAGTTTCAAGGAGTTAGTGGGATCTTGTGGATGGCAATAAAATGTGAGCGACTTCCAACCTTTCTCCCACCCAAAAGACAAACATTTCATGGCACCGTTGATTTTTAAAGCAAATATCTCTCCATGTGGCACTAAGGTTTGTAGGCATCCTCTTCCAGTTTCAGTTCTGGCAACATGAGCCAAGAGTCAAGGAAAAACCTCCCCACCCCATCAGACATCCTGCCTGGTGGGGGGAAGGTCACTTTGGGCAAGAAAACCCAGATCAGCACCAGAGTACTATTTTGCTACTGGCTCTTTGGATTTTTTTTTTTTCTCTGCAGTATCAGGGATTGTGTGGTGGTGACTGCAATGCAAACCAGTATGGTAAGTGGAAGGTTTCAGCTTGGGTCAGCTAGTGTCTCCATCTGTGACCCAGCATCTCTGGGATGTTGCTGTGTTCCAGGTGATTCCACAACTGTCCCACCTCCAGGCACAGCTGAGCCAGGTTGGTGGCACCTCTGGGAAAACATGGAGCCCTATAAACACCAAGGTTAGAGAAGATGCAGGAGGATGAGGTGCTCCAGATGTCAAAGCTGAGACACAGGGCCCTGTGCTCAAGCAAGGGGACAATTCCAGGAGGAGCTGTGGCTGTGGAGAGCTCCTGTTGGAGCAGGTTTATCCTGAAAGACTGCAGCCCATGGGAAGGACCCACATTAGAGCAAGTGAAAAAATGAGAGGGAGAAAAGAGCAATGACAAACTGCATGGGACTGACCCCAGTGCTCTGTTCCCCTTATTCCCTGCACTGCTCAGGGAGGGGGAAGGTACAGGAGCTGGGAATGAAGAAGGGAAGTTGAGACTGGGAAAAGTGGGAGGGAGTAAGGTGGCTTTTATTTTTTCTGTTTCTTGCTACCCAAATCTATTTTAATTGGCAATAAATTAAATAATTTTTTTCTCAACACTGAGTCCTTTTCCTATGAATGTAAATGATTCCCCTGTTCTTATCTTGACCCTTGAGCTTTTTCACTTTTTTTCTCCTCCTGCCCCATTGAGGAGGAGGAATGAGAGAAGGGCTAAGTGGGAACCTTGCAGCCAGCTAAAGTCAAGCCACTCCACTTGTGGTTTTTGTTGTTTTTTTTTTTTAATCCAGGCACTGAGCTGCTGTGCTCCATGCAGTGAATGCCAGCCCTGCAGCAGGATGGCCATGCAGAGATGTTTGCCATTGCATCCTCTTGGGGCTTGTGTGGATCAGCCACCCTGAACTTGCTTAAAACTTGGAATCATCTCACAGGTTCTCCTTTTCCATTCCAATATTAACAGCTTTTGTTGAGTTATCAATGATTTAACCTGCTTTTGCTTTCCTTTCATCTCTCTTGGGTATGTGACAGCTGCCCCAAGCTGTTTACAAAGCCACCTCCCTAATTTCCTTCAGTCCCTTTGAATGATCACATCTTCCATCTGGCTTGCAAAACTCTGATAAGAGAAGACTACCTATGCTTACACAGTCAATGAACTGTTTGCACATATTCCTTTCTCCTTTTCATCTGCTTTTCACTCTTCTGTCTCAGGGTGAGGTTGGGTGCTGGCTGGGACAGGGGCCAGTTCTGGGCCAGGAAAGTCGAATTTTGTGGTTCATGAGGTGCAAGAAAAATGTTTCTGAGATCCTGAGAACTAAACCAGTGACCAGTCAGTAATGAATCCAAACCCATTTTAAACTAGCAGCAGGAACAACTGGCATACCAAATTTTTATCTGCTTGAAGTTTTTACACAGTTTGTCTAGAAAAAAAAAAAAAATTGCAGAATTCTGCAGTAGAAGAATAATTAAGACCCTGAACCAGTGGGTTGAGATTTGAAGTGATTTTGAACTGAGGCTTTAACTGCAAATTTTGGCTTGAGTTTGTGACAAAAGTAAAAAGATAACTTTGGAGGTTTCAGATTTTTAGTAAAAGACTTGCAGAGCTTAAACATCCAGTCTGAGCCTTGCTACCCTGGTGAAGAATGTTGAAGGATGAGTAGGGAGACAACAGAAGAAGAGGAATGTGCTCACTTTCTACTGAATGTTTTTGGGATGTCTATTGGGACAGCAAACTCATATAAGCAGTCTGGGGGAGTTCAAGGCAACCCAGCTTCCTACTTCCACACTCTTCTACCTCCAGAGAGTTAAGTGATGTGTAACTGGTATTTGAGAGACACAGGATGGTAAGTTATGTGTGATGTTTGACTCAATCCCAAAAAGCACAACTTTAAGACTGGAGGCATAGTGGTTGTCTTCAAGGGATGCAGCTGGTGGGTGTATCTCCCCAGAGGAATCCAAAAAGGTCTCTGTAAGCCCCTTGATTGCTTCCCACCACTCTCTTACCCTTCCAGTCACAAAAAGGAAGGTTCTGCTACCCAGGCTTAAAAAGCAGCTTTGGCTCAGACACAGCCCAAACCCAAGGAAGGGCCATGTTCTGTTAGTGACCAGAACTTCGCAGCTGAAAGAAGGATAGGATGGAAACCCAGCACCTATTGCAACCACTTTGGCTCTCTACATTCCCTGAGGAAGATGTCAGGTGGTGTCTTCTAATGGAACGAGGAAGCTATGAATGTTGACAAATCAATCATAAAGCCATGGTGGTTAGGGAAGAGCTGTGTTTGGTATTGACTTCCTGAAGGCAGAGATTGGGCTGCTGAGCTACACCCTTTGGTGTCTCTGCCTATAAATTCTGGTGCCTGCCTGCAACCAGGAGCTCCAAGGAGATGGCTGCCACCATGATCTTGGTGTGGATGGTAATGATGAGTCTTCAAATTCGAGTGGAGGCAGGTAAAGAGTCTCATTTCTGCTTCCTGGCTCTATTTCACCCCCAGGCTATTGTTGAGGAGAGGATTCAGCAGCACAGTTCATCTCTTTCAAAAGCCACCAGCAGGTCAAACCTACGAGCTGAGCAAACCAATCATCACACCCATTGATTCAAAAGTTTTTCTTGTAACTGCCTAATGAATGTAAAACGTTGTCCTCACCGTTTCTCGTAAAGAGGTTAGGAAAGGAAATGGAAGTGAACACAGTGGTGATGTAATTTTCTGAACCTTTGTGTTGGGGAAATGAATTCAAAGATTAATAAGTATGTTCTGGATGAAATGCATGTGGATTCTACAGAGTGTGGGGTGCTTTTCAAACCATGGGGTTTGCATTTGCTTAAGTGTATTGTTGCAACTAACACTGGTGTTTAAGAAGTGAGTGCTCTGATAAACCAAGCAGGGCACATGTTCCTATTATCATTGTAATTATTAGAATATTCCAGGAATTACTGCAATCTTGTATTTCTAATTTCTCACAGTCTAATTCCTGTGGTGAGTGTAATTTGATTTGGGTGCAGAGGCAGTGATCTTCCCAGACAATTCCATCCCTTTGGGGACCCATACAAATATCTGTGGGTCTGATGGGAGGGAAGATGTTTCAAACAGGGTGAAATTCTCCTGTGATCCAGAAACCCTTTTCCCTTTTCAAGTGAGGCTTCACTGGCTGAGCAGAGTGCCAGCAGGGTGCTGGGAGAAAGCAGACATTTCTTTTTTCAGCAGCTGCTGTTGCATGCTTTGTGCAGGAGGGAAGGGATGGAACAAGATCCTCTTGTTCCATCACTTGTCACTTGGGAGACCCCCATTTGTCAGGGTCACCAGAGGCTCCTGTGCATCCAACCATTCCATCCATATTGCTTAATTCATGTCATATTCTTTCAACTTTTTTTGTTGTTGTTTTTTCTTGTGATGACAGTGCCAAGAGGCTTTTGGACACCAGGCTTTATCACGACAAAAGTGTTTCCAGCAACAGGTAACTTAAAAGTTATATAAAATGTACACTGTAAATAGTGGTGGCATTGCTAAACCTTCTCCCCAAGCTGGTGGCTGCATTTCAAAACTTTTCTAGTCCAGTTGTAGCTGATGTAGCCCACCTCCCAGTATAGTCAGGGGTCCAGTGTCCTTCAGTCTGGGCTCCCAGATGTTGAAATGTCCTCACCCAGGCTCTGTATGGCAGAATGTGTGTGCACTGAAAATGCAGCATAGAATTGTAGGTATTGTCAGCCTTTTCCAAGAAAGAATGGAAGTCATTGCTGCAATGAAAAGCTCAAATAAACCAGTGCTTGGGCTAATTTTTAGTGTAGGATAATGATAATATGATAAATAGAAGTACCTGCTGAGTTTCTCACTGTTCCCTTGATAAGCTGACCCACATCTACAATTTTGTGCCTGTTTCTTGACTTTTACTGGTGTGTGTGACCACTGATGTCAATAATAAGTCTCCAGCCATGTAGATTTTAACCTTTAATCATCTATTAATTAGCATTTAGTTGGTAGCTGCTTGACTTTTCCAAACTTGATGATTTCTATGTTAAGATTAGTAACAATTGTGTCTGGAGTTTGAAAATCCCCACCAATTCCCCTCTCAGAAAACCCAGCTCTCCAGGTTAGATGAAACACCAGGAAGGAGATCACCTTTCTGTGCCTGCCAGAGCCCAGCCCCAGGGGACACCTTTGATCTGTTGGTGCCACCTGGAGGGTTTTCCATCAAGTGTCCTGTACAGCAACCTTACTGGAGAAAACTCTTCTCTGCCCCAGAGTTTATGCCACCAACTGGGCTGAGCAGTGAGGTATGGATCAACTCAGTCGTGTTGGAAGGGGAAGGGAATAAAAGCAGCTTAAGTGTGGTGGGAATGTCAGCAAAACCCATCATAGCAAACTTTTGGTGACACCCCACCCCCCAGGCCCCTTTTTGTCAGCACCTGTACAAAATTAAGGAAAATAATGAGATGTGCAGTTTCCTTTCCTCAGCTTTCCCTATTCTGAGCAGCTCCCCAGGGAGTTTTCTGTCATCTTGATTTAAATTAAGATTTTCAGAGTAGCTTTGTTCTTGGTATGGAGAAAGGGAGGAGGAGGGATGATCACAGCCTGTTCTCATGCAAGAAGCAGAGCCATCTGGTTGGATCAGGTGAAAGCAGAAGAAACCTTGTTCAAAGCAAAGAAAGAGATTCTTCTCACTTTGAGGGTACCTGACACTCTCTGGTCCAGCTGCAGGTTTTAATGGTTCACAGACATTTGATAATTAATGGATGAAAAAAATCCTGCTGAGGTCAACTAAAATAGAAAGAAACCTCCTGAATCTGAAATTTGTTAGCCACAAGTTGCTAGAGGCTGTAATGGTGTTTGGGGAAGTTTCTAATTATATTTTCCTTGTTCACCTCCCCATATGGTTCTTGTATGTTTGTTTTTTCTTCTCCAGAAGACCCAAGTACCCCTCCAACACCACCATATGGCCCCACTACTTGTAAGTAGAATTAATCAGATTTTTATTCTTTATGACACTGATAACTTTACATTTTTCCCACCATCACATTTATCCCTGGGTAGGAAAATTGTATGATGTTTTTTGGGAGCTGGAATTCTGGCAATGGCCCTGACTCTAGCAGCCAGCATCCTTGCTAGGACAAAAGTCATCTTCTGTCCCTTGTGCCCTTCACTGGGGACTTGACTTGACTCATGGGGGATAGGGGAAAGCATGCTGATGTCTCCCAAGGGATTTGTCCTAATTCACTTCCTCTCCTTGTGGTTTTTTTTTTGTTGTTGTTGTTGTTTTTTTTTTGGTGTTTTTTTGTTTTGTTTTGGTTTGGTTTGGTTTTTCCTGCTTGTTCTCCTTCACAGTTCCAGTCATAGCTGATGGTGAGTCTGTCTGCCTGTCTCCTTGTCATGGTCCTAGGCATGCCCACTACTGTCTCCTCTCATGGGAGACCAAGAAGTGGCTACAGGCTGGGGGTGGCTGCCAGGGGGTGTTTTGGGGCAGCCATGCCCAGGGAGGATCTGGGTGACCTCTCAAATGCCACTGCCTGAAACCAGAAATCTGTCTGCTGGCCTGACCAAGGGTTTTGTGTTTCTCAAAGAGCTCTTGCTGCAGCTGGCTGGTGGGCCAAACAGATGTGCAGGCAATGTGGAAATCTTCTATTTTGGAGGCTGGTCACAAGTTTGTGGGTACCTGTGGGATATGAGAGATGCCGAGGTGGTGTGCAGGCAGCTTGGCTGTGGTTCACCTCTGGGTGTGATGAGCTATTTCCCATCAAGTGGCTGGGGCTGGTATGAGATGACAGCAGTGAACTGCAAGGGCTCTGAAGAACATCTGTGGGACTGCCCTTATGAGTACCCAAGCTCTGGCTGTTACTATGGGGATGCTTCTGTCATATGTTCAGATGAGGGTTTTTTACCTTTTGGTGGCATTTCCCTGAAGAAAATCCATTCCAGATGGAAACTCCAGGTTTGTGTGAAGCTGAGGGGGAAGGCTGGCCAGCTCTTGCTTCACACCCTATAGGGCATCAGCGGGGCTGTGGGTTTGTGTCCCTGGCTTGGGGACCCTTGTTCCTGAGGGAGCACCGTGCCTGCAGGCTGTCCTCAGGACATCTGGGACCTGGGTGATGGCTCACACACAGGGCAGGGTGAGAGGATGAGGGTGGTTTTGAGCCAGGAACTCTCTATGGGTCTCTCTGTAGCTCTCCATGAGTGTACAGGGCAAGGGCTCCAACTGCTTCATAACCTCTGGTCCTTTCCTTCCAGACTCGGGACCAACAGTGCCTCCAACAACAGGTAACCAGAGATTTCTGTTTGCTTCCTTCTTCTCCTTGGGATTCACTTGCTCCTGGGATGCTCCGTCTCCATCAGAGGGTGGGACACAAATGTGGGTTGGAATTACAATCCCTGGGCAACATCCCTGATGCTCAGGGAGATGCAGAATCACTTGTAAACCTTTGGGGCTGAGCAGCTGCTGCTTCTGTGGCAGAATTTTGGTGCCACAATGGTGATGCCCTTAGAGCAAGTGCTGAGACTTGGTTGGTACTGCAGCCATCCTGTAGTGCTGCCTGGGTTTCAGGTCTCAGTGTCCCTTTTTGGGGGTTGACTCCCAGTAGGATGTTCCTCTTAGGCGAATGCTGCTCGCTCACTTCTGCTCTCTCCCTGCAGAGCCAGGACCCTTCAGCACAGTGCCTGCTCTGTCATCAACCCCAGGTAGGTTTGGAGTGGTTTAGGGATCTGACTATCTCCTGCCCCCACTTCTGGATGACAGAATCACAGGATGGTTGATGTTGGAAGGGGACTCTGGAGTTCATCTGGTCATAGAATCATAGAATCAGCTGGGTTGGAAGGGACCTCAGAGATCATCAGGTCCAACCCTTGACCACTACCACTGCAGTTACCAGCCCATGGCACTGAGTGCCACATCCAGGCTCTTTTTAAATATCTCCAGGGATGGAGAATCCACTACTTCCCTGGGCAGCCCATCCCAATGTCTGATCACCCTCTCCGTAAAGAAATTCTTTCTAATATCCAACCTAAACTTCCCCTGGCACAACTTAAGTCCATGCCCTCTTGTCTTGTTGAAAGTTGCCTGGGAAAAGAGCCCAACCCCCCCCTGGCTCCAGCCTCCTTTCAGGGAGTTGTAGAGAGCGATGAGGTCTCCCCTGAGCCTCCTCTTCTCCAGGCTGAACACCCCCAGCTCCCTCAGCCTCTCCTCACAGGACTTGTGCTGGATCCCTTCCCCAGCCTGGTTGCCCTCCTTTGGACCTGCTCCAGGACCTCAATCTCCTTCCTGAACTGAGGGGCCCTGGCTAAAGCAGGGTCACCTAGAGCTGAAAATGGTGGTGTCCTTATAGCTCTTGACTTTCTCCAAGGATGGAGAATCCAGGACTCCTGTGGCAACCTGTGCCATTGGTCAGTCATCATCATAGTGAAATGTGTGTCCTGATCTTTGGGCTGAATACATAAGGAAAGATGTTAAGAGGAATTCCCAGATAGAAGGGCTCATGTCTGTGTGTGTGTGCAGGCAGAAAAACTGCTTGGGCATGGCTGTAGCCAACGAGAGGAATATCAGGGCTCATAATTTTGAGGCATCAGCATCATAAAAATCTGTTCAGTGTGCTTAGCATCTCCCAGTCTGCATTGAGAAGATGCATGAAGCTAACAGAAAGACCACTGAAGCTGGTAGAAATCACTGCCCCTAATTTTAAGACTTATAAATTCTATGCAGACACATGCTAAAAGCAACCTGAAATGGTGTACAATTATTTATTTAGTTAATTCTCATATTTTTCTCTGCAGAAGATTATTCTTGTGGTGGTTTGCTTTCCTCTCCATCTGGGACATTGCAGAGTCCATTTTACCCCAGAAATTATCCAAACAATGCCAACTGTGTTTGGGAAATAGAAGCAAAGAGCAACTTTCTTGTCACCCTTGTTTTTAGAGATGTTCAGTAAGTAAAAAAAGAATCACCTGGGGAGATGGTGGGTGGGATCAGCACCTTGGATTTACTAAGATGACACCTGCTTGATTTCCAGGATGTTTTTCAAAGCTTTTAGTACATTGGAGGTTGAAAATGTATAATTTTTTTTAGTTTGGTCAATAGTAGGCTGGTATCTAATAAGACAGGAATTGAAGGCTTTAATTTCTGTTCCCAAAATTTGATAGTCATATTAGTAAAATATAACCTTTGGCTCTGAGCAGTTAATCAGTGAAATGACAAAAGAGAAATAATGATGATGATAATGATAACAACAATAACAATAATAAAAAAAGAAATGATGATAATGATAACAACAACAACAATAATAAAAAGAGAAATGATGATGATAATGATAACAACAACAATAACAAAAAGAGAAATGATGATAATGATAACAACAATAATCCTAATAATGCTGATAATAATAACAACGATAATAATAATTTGAGCCTTTAATTAACTAATGATGTTTTCTCCCCAGGATGGAAGGTGGCAGATGCCTGTCTGACTACCTGGAAGTCTATGATGGGCCACTCTATACCTCTCCTCTCCTTGGGAAATTTTGCTCTGGTTCCTACCACACGTACACATCTTCCTCCAACCTGCTGACCCTCCATTTTTACAGCAACTCTCAACACACCTACCGAGGCTTTCAGGCTGACTATTATTCCACTCCAGCAGATCAGAGCACCAGTAAGTTTGTGTTTAAAGCAAGAACCTGCTTTGCTTCTCAGTCATTTTGCCAATTCGCTACCTAGCTGTTAAGCTTGGACCTCTTCAATGAATCACCCATCTCGTGGTGTTTTAAATCAGAGCTGTAGCATTTCACTGAGATAGATTTAGAGAATCATAGAATGGCTCAGGTTGGAGGGGACCTCAGAGATCATCTCCTTCCAACCCTTCCAGATGCACGTATATGGTTTGAACTCTGAACTCCTGCAGCTGCTTATAGCAAAAATATTGTTTATTTATCTACATCCTTTTTTGGTCTCCTTCTTGAGATTGTTAACATTTTTTTTCGTTGTCACCTGCTAGCCCTGCTGTGTTTCCCAGATTACATGCGTGCAACTGTGAGCAGATACTACCTTCAGTCACAGGGCTACTCTGCTTGGAATCTCACCTTGAATGACCCCAATTGCAAACCCAACATTACCTCTGAGTATGTGATATTCGACTTTCCCTACATGCACTGTGGCACAGTGAGAGAGGTATGGCTGTGAATGCTCCAGCAAAATGTGTAAATATTGTGTGAGTACAAAAAAAACAAGCCCAAGAATTTGTATAGAATAACATAAATTGGAATTTATACTGGTGCTGGATACATCCTGATCATTCTGGGCTGCTTCTGATGAGAGATAAGGTTTATTAGCACTCATATTTAGTGTCTGCTGCCAGAGCACTCATTTATAACCTGTCTTAAATGTCCTAAGGAATAAAATGTGGAAAGAAGCAAATACTTGGCCTTTTCAAGGTGCTGATCAGAGTGAGGTGATTTAGAGTATCTCAAAGCTGTTACTAAATATGACTAATCATGTTTTAAATTAGATTTCAGCTTAAATACTCTGCAGGACCCAAACTTTCAGGCATTTAATGTTCAAAGCATTGCATAGGTTGTATTTAATTCTGTTATGTCTGCATTAAATGTGAGTAGTTCTCTAGGCACAAACTGTAGGCACTGAGTTACCTGTAGATTACAGACTCTTGAGAACAGCAATTTCTAGGTTCAGACTGCTCCACAGCAGACTTTGTTGGAAATTATGCAGTTACTGTGCATGTTGCTGTTAGGATACAGCAAAGTTTAGAGTACATAATGTATACCTGATTATATCAAGTAATTTCACATTTTATTTTATATACCAAACAGGGAAACAACAATACAATAACTTATTCCAATGTGATTAGAGGATCCTCTTCTGGTTCTGTCATCACAAGAAACAGAAACCTTCACTTGCACATCAACTGCAAAATGCTTCAGAACACATGGGCACAAGCAATGTATATTCCAGATGATAATTTTGAAGTCAATGAAACTCAGTATGACAGATATGATGTAAACCTCACCTTTTATCACTCTTCCTACTTCTCTTCGCCAGTGAATGAGACTCCATACTATGTTGACATCAACCAGAATTTGTTCCTTGAAGCTTACCTGAACAGTGCTGATCCAAACCTGGTGTTATTTTTGGAGACCTGTGTGGCATCTCCTACTCCCCACAATTTTACCACAGTAACCTATGAAATAATCAGGGATGGGTAAGCTCTTATGCATTACAATTACACACAGGACTGTCTTTGGACTTCTGAATATATATTTTATTTTATTTTATTTTCAATCGTAGAATGTGAGATTGGAAGGGGCCCCAAGGATCATCTGGTCCAGCCTTTCTAATATAACTTATTGTGTGAGATGTCTCAGCACTCCATCGAGCTGAGACTTAAAACTTTCTAAAGCAGTGGAATCCACTACTTCCCCTGGGAGACTATTCTAATGTCTGACTGTCCTCACTGTGAAAAATTTTCCTCTACTAAATTGCATTATATTTTAATTATTAATATATTAATAATTTAGATCATTATATTATTAAATTTTAAAAATATTGATATATTAATATTATTTTATCTTAAATTGAATAGTGTGGAATAGTGGACTACAACATACATTAATGTCAGCTTCTAAATAATTGATGAACATGGGCATTTGAGATTTACTGGGAGAGAGGGGACAGATTGACCCAAAATAGAACACACCACCTCGGCTTAAAATGACAAATAGACTAAAGGGCTTTGGCTAGCTCATGGGACATTATTATTACTGAAGAGGTAACAGTGATATATCTCAGGTAAGGAAACTTCACCTTCAGAAAAACACTCACAAGCTGGGGATCTAGACACTGGGAGGTAACAGATTTCTGAACCATTTACATCATGGTTCAGAATGAAACATTTTTTTAACACTGTTAAAAAAAAAAAAAATCACTTTTCCTGTTATGTGTTATGTTGCATGCAAATGTCTGATGACAATGGGCATTCAGGAGAGGTTTTTGTTGTTTCTTCTCAGGTGTGTTCGAGATTCTACCTACAGAACCTATTATTCACCCTACAGACACATCCTCCGGTTTCAATTCAATGCCTTCCAGTTTGTTCATACCAGCCCCGTGGTTTACCTGCAGTGTGAATTTTCGGTGTGCAGGGCCTATGACTATTCTTCCAGATGCTACCAAGGTTGTCTTACAAGGACCAAGAGCCAGGCAAGCTTTGGCCAACAAAGTGTGAAAGTTGTTGCTGGCCCAATACAGCTTCGGCAATAGGAATGTGGCTGATTCTGAATAAAACCTTCTCTTTTGGTTGAGAACATTTTTAAATGTCAATTTAATTCTGAAAGATTTACCAGCAACTCTACAATAAATATTAGGAATGTGCTTACTGCCTCATGCCTTTTCATGTCCCTCCCTGCCTTCTTCTGCAGGTAACTAAAATGCTGATCCTGTGGGAAATTCAATGAGACAGGGAATGGGCAGGTAGTTGGAACCCACCTGGACCCAAACTGCCTGCTGTGTCAGAAAAATCCCTCTAAAATGGCTTAACAGAATAATTTGTGATCTCCAAGCTTTTGTTCATTGTTTGTTTTCTTAATAGTAAAACTGAAGTGTCGAAGTTGCAGCTTAAGTTCTATAAACAAGATCCACTCATATAAACCTGACCCTGGAATTTCCAGAGTGCAGGGAATAATCTTTAAATCTGATGTACAGTGTGTTTGTCTTGCATTTGTTTTTATATTTTGAAGATAACAAGATGATGGACCCAAGGTTTCCCAGAGCTGGAATTTCATCCTCCGGAAGAACATGAGTTCATGTTCTGCTCCCACTGACAATTCTCATATTCCCTTTGTTAAAGATAATGTAGATTGGGGACTGAAGAGGATGAAAGTTTAATGATTCACAAGTACTAAATATTTAAGACCAAAGAATGTGGAATAGCTGAAGGGCTATAACAAATTTCTGTTTTCATTAAACTACAACCTACATAAGAGCAGCAACCCCCCAAATGTCTCTCTAATCTCCCCCTCTATGAAATGAATGAATAGAGAAGCTCTGAGCATCCCCACAGTAATATTTATACTCTGATAATTGCTGTAAGGTCTGAAGTGTTTCTCTCCATTTCTTGCTTATATGTGGTGAGTTTCCTCCATCTAAGTGTTAAACCTCAGTTTTTGGGGCAAATAGCATAGCCACTGAAGTGCTCTCAGTAAATACAAATAATAATTGTTAATAACTAACATCTGGTCTTACATTTGCTATTTCTAATTGCTTCAGTGCTCTAATAATTGTCACTTGAAGAGTCTGCTGTTAGTATTTATTTATCTTTCAAGGTTCTTTGTCAGTTCAGTACAAGACTGTGTTATTACTGTTCTCAGCTCAGGTCTTGGTTCAAAACTACACCAATCTTCTGACACTGTAGGGTGGCAGCTGCAAATGGCACAATGGAATAAGTCAATGGCTATTGTCTTTTTATCTTTTAAGGGGTGATTCATGCATCCTGATGACAAGACAGGAGATTCATTGTATTATTGTATTCGTGTGAAGCAGGGAACCAAAGGCAGTTGCAGCATAGTGAAATTCTTGAAATAAAAATATAGGTCATACAGGGGATGAGGTGTACAGGATTCCTAGTTTGAAAATGAGGCGTACAATATTCTTAGATAATTTGGAAACACAATGCAGAATGGGTTTAAATTATTTTAAGTGTGCTTATAGATCTGTACTGTTCTTGGACTGTATTTGTTGAGCTTACAATCAGTTGATTCAAAATGAATGTCAGTGAAAGCCACAAGAAGATATTTTAACCACCACCACCTTTCTCCACTTTTTTTCCCCCTTCATTTTTTTGTTTTGTTTTGTTTTGGTGGTGGTGGTGGTGTGGGGTTTGTTTGTTTTTGTTCTGGTTTGGTTTGGTTTGGTTTTTTCTAGACAAATAGACCAATGCAAAATTTCTCTTATCTAACCAAGATGTGTTTGCAAGGTCTGAACTAACACTTAGCTGTTCTTTACGTAATGACAAGCACAGCCTGGAGACCTCATCACTCACTCAGAACTCCCCAGAACTTGGCTGTTTTCCTACTTCATGCTAAAGACCAGAACCTACAACTTGGTGTTTGTATGGTCATGCCCCAGCTATGCCAAGTTCTGCAGGAAGGCTGAGCAGAGTCTGGTTTGGCCTTTGGGAGATTTGCAGTGGGAAGGTTGAATTATGTTGCCCTCTGTATGCACTCATGTTGGGAAATTTGTGAACTGAGTGGCTCAGTTGAGATGTAAGGATTTCAGCAAATATCTTTATAATGGATTTTGAGCAGAGTACTTGAGGCTTGACTTTGTGGAACTTCAGGCAAACATTAAACTACCTTGATCATTTCCAAAGATCTGGGGAGAAAGTGTTCATAGCAGAAAAGTTATACACGTAGCTTATTTAGATATTTGCAATGTTTTGTTGCTAATTATATTTAATTTTCATTACCTCTTGGCTCCCAGTTAGGAGTCAATGCTTTGGGCAATATCTGATGCAGCAATATATATATGAAGTGGAATTCATCTGGTGTGGCAAAATTCAGAAACCTCTTTTCCCCATCAACAAATTGTTAATTGTTAATCAACAAATTCCCCATTACAGTTGTTAAACAAATTGTAATAACAGGGAGAGGAACAAGTCAGGTGTATTGATATTTGTCATTGCCATTTAGTAAACTCTAGGCTCCTGCTGCCTCAGGTTATCACTTGGCACTGATCAGACTGTAAAAAGCACATTGTCAGACATGATCTGCCTCATTAGGTGGAGGGAAAGGAAAGAAAAAAGAAATGGCACATGCTGCACTTTGCATTCTATTTGGCTACATTTGTGCTTCAGACAAAGTTAAAAATACAGCTCAGAAAAATAAGTCATGTTGCACTGGGTATTAGACTGCAGGTATGAGGAAAACCTGTAACTTTCTGTTGGAGGACTTTGCTTTTTACCAGTTAGTATCAGCTATAAAGCAGCATAAAAGTTTAGCAACATTGGTGCTGAGAAGCCACCACCCTGACACTGTGAAATGACTGACTTCTGTGTTTTAAATTGAAATAATCTTTCACACTGAAAGGAATGCATATTACTTACCTCTATGCTTTCCTTGGGTTTATACAGAAGTCATCATTTCCTTCCTGATGAACCTTCTTCAGGTCTGAAGACCAGGACAGGGAGTGAAGAAGTCCAGATGGTAACACTGAAGAAAGTTGGAAGTGTTGGAGCCAAAGTGTCTTCTCAGTTTACACCTTCTTTTTCAGAAGCCAGTTGCCTCAGGCAGCTGCTCCATCTCTTGTATATTTTATCTCAGTAAAGCTTAGAAAGGAAACTGGCATTACTTGAAGACTAAAAATCACTCAACAAAAATGTTTGAAATAAGTATGGGTGGTGTTAATAGATGATTATGAAAATAGGCTGGAAGGCAGAAGCCAGGCTTGAGGGTCAGATGGAAAGCAATGGAAAGGATGCAGCTGTAGGGTAGTGAAAGAAGGGAGCAGATATGGCTCAAAAGAAGCATTCACCAAGGTTGTATTCATTAAAAAAAAAAACAAAACCAAACCCTTTCAAATGAAGGCTGTTCTGACTGTTCAGAACCTTCATGAATTACGTGACCAAAATCCATGTATACTATGTTGTGAAGTGCAGGTCTGACTTTTTTTTTCTTTTTTGGCACTTACCTGGATTTACAACTGAAGTTTTCTCCTCTTGTAGGGACAAAGCAAAGCAGTCTAAGAGTAGAAGTCTGAGGAATATTGAGTAGTCTCCTGTGTACATCATTAAATTAACCAGTACATATAAAAAAATTTAAGTCCTGAAGGCCATTCCTGGACAGATACAAAGGATCAAGGTGGAGAGTGATGTTTTCAAGCTCCCTTCTGTAAGAACCACATGGCAGAAAATCACTCCATGGATCTAGAAGCCAGTGTTACAGTAAGGAAAATATTTTAATTTTTTTCTTTCTCAAACTGAAAGGTAATGATTGATGAAGGGAGGTGGCAGAGCTTTCTATAGTCTTTAATGGCCCTGTGTGCTACTAAAAATGACAACTGGATTGAGAAACTCAATCTTTAGCAGTTTGGACCTGTTTTTTTTTATTCCAGATGCATATAAAAGATAACATTTGGTTGTATAATGCAAATGTAACAGTTTATTTTAGTGAACACTTGCTCAAGCAAAGAGTGAATAGAAGGTATCATGAGTTGACTGAGGCTGATTTTCTGATGATTTCTGATTTTTATTTAGGTTTCATGTCCTTGCCACCTTTTGTAATCTGGCAGGACCAGTTTGATCCTGTGTAACCTGTCTCAATAAGAAGTGGTCAAGAGCCAAGGCAATAGTTTCCATTTCTTCCTGATGTGAGAACTGCATCAGGCTGCTGACATGCTGTCAGGAACGTGGCCTCATGCATCAGGTTATTATCAGGTTTTTATGGTACTTCATTTTGCAGAAAACTTCCTGGTGCTCTGATGTCAGTATGTGAAGTTAGAAAGGAGAGAGAATCTGATCCATATTTTGTACAGGGGACACTGGAACTTTACCAGCTGCAAACCAAAGGTTCCTGTTATCAAACCAGAAGATACTGAGTATGAGAAGTACATGAGGATATTCATACAAATTAAGGTACACTTACTGGAAAATGAAGCTCCTTGGTCTGGACAAAGGTCTTGTTCAAGAATTTAGAGGCAGGATTATGGCTTTGTAGCCCCTTCTCAGTGACTATGTGTGATCACTCCACAGAGCACATAGTATTGTTTTTGTTTTTGTCAGGGAGTCAGGCACAGCAGAGCTGTGAATTGTAGTGTTCAGGCTTGTATTTCTTTATTAACATATAAATACAATCAGTTGTATTTACTATTGTCCTCCAGCTTGTTTGCTCTTCTCAGTCACTGCTTTGACAGCTTCTGATTTTGTTTCTGGAGTCTGGGCTTTTGCCTTTCCTTCCTCTGTTCTTGGGCTGTGAACCTTTACAGAAAGATGCTTAATACCCTTTGTTTCTAGACCCAAGCTGTGCTTATCTGCTGGAGGAAGGTTGGAATATACCAGCAGAAATAATGTTAACTATTGTGGTTTTCCATTTGTATCACAGACAAAATGAACAGCTAGGTACACCCTGGATGAAGGGTAATGAATGGAACACCAGACCAATAAATGGCCTTTTTCTAGCTGGCCCAGAACAGGAACAATAGAATTGCAATATAGTGACTCCAAAGAGCAGATTAGCAGGACAGGATCACGGGCTGTTGTGTCCTAAGCAATCTCTCAGTCCACTGAGATTCCACATTGACCAAGTGAGGAAACCATTTTGGTTTTAATTCAGTCCCTTCTTTCCCTCTTGATAGCCTTTATGATTCAAAGGATTGAAGGAAGCCTTCTTGGCAAATTCAGCTAAAGAACATAGCAGTAATTGAGGGAAGATGTGAGTAAGCTAAAGCAACTTTAATAGAGGTCTCAAACTGAGGACAACATAGGGTACATTATAAAGAGCTTTTTAATTTACTTTTTTTTTCTTTTCTTGACTTGTTTGTTTACAAGAAAAAGGGAAATAAGCCTCTAATTTCAAGTAGAAACCACCAGATAGATAAATATTTATGGGATCAGGACGCTCTACTGAAGGATTTATCAGGGAACTGCTGGGAATTTGCTGCCTCACCTTGCAATAAGTTACAACCTATTTACTTAAGTCATTATCTACAAGCAACGAATAAACAAAAATGGGATGGTGGGGACAAAGAACCATAGGTTCATTATCCTGGTTTCAATGGTAACACTGGGTCTGCACATACAGTTAAGATAATATATATTAATAGCATTACCACAAATTATCCAGGAAATGAGAACATTACAGTTCATTTATAATCATTCAGTAAAGATCAGGAAGTCATAAAAATATTGCATGAGAAATCAGATGTGGCAAGGGGCCAGGCTGACCTTGGAAGCCTCACCCATTTGCAGGTGCAGGGTACAAATTCTGATGCTTTGCTTTGTTGGCATCTCTTGGTACGAGATGGGTAACACCAAGCTCTTGCTGGGGTTATTCCTCTTCAGTGCAGTACTCCCAGATGCTGCAACAGGTAAACCACTTAAAATCTTTTGAAAAACTCTTTTCAAAAAGGGGTAGGGAAAAGAGAGTTTCTTATTCTTCTCCACTGGTTCCATAGCTGTAACTCACTTGCTACTGAAATCAACCTTGTGTAGAGATTAGAAATAAGATAGACTGAAATGGGGTAGCATCCCATTGTCTTCTTAAAAATCTGAATGAATCAATGTCATTCACTGTTGTTCATTTTTAAGTGAATTTAGTGCAATGAAATGAATACTGATTTAAGTGTTTTGCAGTAGTGTCTTGGAGCATCGTTTAAACCAAATAGGAACTAATATAGTAGCATGAAAGATTTGTTTCTCTAAATCTGTGGTTTCCAGTAATGAATTAAGAGGGAATGGAATTTCTTCATCTGCAATGTAGATTCGCTATAAGAAAATGTAAAAAAAAAAAAAAAAAAAAAAATCAGAATAAGAAAAAATAGGACAAAGAATCTCAAAAAAATAACAAAATTTAAATTAGACTTTGAAACAACCTGACATGCATCCATGATAAATTACAGTGTAGTATTCATCTGAAGGATGCAAATTCACCTTGAATGTCTCCAGAAACAGGAAATTTCCCACCTCTCTGACTAATCAAAAAATCAGCACCAGTTTGACGGAAAAAAAAGTGTTGGAGATGTCTAAGGCTTCTGGTTTTCACTATCTCAACACAGCTGGTGTGATGACAACCCTGCTTTCCATGACACATATGTCATGGTGGCACCAACTTCCCAAGTGCTGGAAGATAAACTTGCCATGCTCCTTCATCCACAAGGTCCACACTTACTTCATTCTCTTTATCCTCAACAGCTGAAACACCAAAAATCGCTACTACTGAAACACCAGCAACTACTATTACTCAAACAAGAAGGTCAGCCACAGGTGAGTCTGCTTTTTCATCTTTCCAAGTGCTCCTCTGAGCTGTGGCAGTTCCCAGTTCCTAGGGTGGAGTTATATCATTTGGACCTTACCATAATTATGGAGAGAAGTGTTGAAATCCTACACACTGCCCTCTGTGTGTCTGACCCTGCTGCTGGGGGTGGAGTTCAGACTGTGCAGATTTTGTGGTGACAGTGAAGATGCTGGTGTTGGGTGATGGAGTGTCATTGTTTTCCCTTCTGAAATACTGGGAGACTTGACAAAGGGGCTATTTTGTCCATTTTTATATTTATCTTGAGGACATGTCAAAATATGGTGGGTTTCATTGCAAGCACCATATAAGACCACTCTTCTGACACTCCCAGGCTCTCCATCACACACACATCACAGGGTGGAAAAAAAACTTCTTCAGTGCTGCAACATAGCCTGACCATGCTCCTTCACCCACACAGTACTCACTTGCTTCTTTCTCTTTATCCTCAACAGCTGAAACAACACCTATTGCTGAAACATCAGAAACTGCTAGTAGTCAAACAAGGCCTGTCACAGGTGAGTCTGCTTTTTCATCTTTCCAAGTGCTCCTCTGAGCTGTGTCAGTTCCCAGTTCCTAGGGTGGAGTTGTATCATTTGCAATTACCATACTTATGGAGAGAAGTCCTTATTGGTCCTGACTGTTCAAATCCTACACACTGCCCCTCAGTGTGTCTGATCCTGCTGCTAGGGATGGAGTTCAGACAGTGTAGATTGCATGGCTGTGGTGATGGTGAAGATCCTGTTGTTGGGTGCTCAGGTGCTGCTCCTTTTCTTTCCCCCCAAAAATGGGGCTTTCTGCAAGGGGCTCCTTGTTGTTTTTATTGTTCCCACCATTGAAGATCACCCCTGATCACCCCAAGCTCTCCATTTCCCACCTGACGGGTTGGCATCAGCCTCCCCACTGCTGGGAGGTAACCTGGTGGTGTTACTGGATGGTACTGGGACTGGTTCCATGTCTCCTCCTCTCCAAGGTGCCTCCCTGAGCCTGGTGAACGGCAGGAACCGGTGTGAGGGCCGTGTAGAGATTTTCTACTCTGGGGCCTGGGGCACCGTCTGTGATGACGACTGGGACCTGCAGGATGCTGAGGTGGTGTGCAGGCAGCTGGAATGTGGCTTTGCTCTTTCTGCTCCATCAAGTGCCTACTTTGGACAAGGCACTGGCAACATCTACCTGGACGACGTGCGCTGCGCTGGCAACGAGTCCTCCCTCTTTCAGTGCCCTCACCATGGCTGGGGTGTCCACAACTGTGGCCACAATGAAGATGCTGGAGTTGTGTGCTCAGGTACCATTGCTTGATTTCTAGACCCTTGAAACTTGAAATAGGGCTCCTTGTTGTCCACACTTATGTCTCTCATGGTTCTGTGATCAAACATTGTGGTTTTTCACTGCCTCACACTGCAGAAGATCAAACTCCAAATGCCTCCTAGCTCTCCATCACACACATGACATGGTGGCACCAACCTCCCAAGTGCTGGGAGATAACCTGGCCATGCTCCTTCATCTGCAAGATCCTCACGTGCTTCTTTCTTTTCCTCCACAACAGCTTCAAACCCCACAACCACTCCTGCTCCAACAACACCACCTATTCAAGGTGAGTCTGCTTTTTCATCTTTCCAAGTGCCCCTTTGAGGTATGGCAGTTTCTAGTTCCTAGGGTGGAGTTGTATCATTTGCACATTACCATACTTATGGGGAGAAGTCCTTATTGGTCCTGAGTGTTGAAATCCTCCACACTGCCCCTCAGTGTCTCTGGTCCTTCTGCTGGGGGTGGAGTTCAGACTGTGCTGATGTTGTGGTGACGGTGAAGATGCTGGTTTTGGGTACTCAGGTGATATTCCTTTTCTTTCCCCCCAAGGAAGGGGCTTTTTGAAGGGGCTACTTGTTTGCTCCTTGTTGTTTTTATTGTTCCCACCCTTGAAGATCACCCCTGATCACCCCAAGCTCTCCATCTCCCACCTGACAGGTTGGCATCAGCCTTCTCACTGCTGGGAGGTAACCTGGTTGTGCTACCGCATCTGCAAGGCTCTCACTTGCTTCTTTCTCTCTCAGCTCTAGTAGGTTGGGAGACAACATGCCCTCATTCCCCACAGCCCTTCAGAGGAACTGTTCCATCAGCTGGGTCTGAATTTGTCATTCTGTGTCTGGCTGCTTCTTTTGGTGGCACCAGGCAGTGGGTCACAGGGTGGGGTTTAATGTTGTCCACGGTAGAGTAGAGCCAGGAAACACAGAGCCTAATGAAGCAGAGGGAGAAACTCATGGAGAATCGCTAAGGATTGGGGAAGAGAAGATGTCTGTGTGCAGGAGGGTTTTCCATGGTTTCCATGTCTCCTCCTCTCCAAGGTGCCTCTCTGAGCCTGGTGAACGGCAGGAACCGCTGTGAGGGCCGTGTAGAGATTTTCTACTCCGGGGCCTGGGGCACCGTCTGTGATGACGACTGGGACCTGCAGGATGCTGAGGTGGTGTGCAGGCAGCTGGAATGTGGCTTTGCTCTTTCTGCTCCATCAAGTGCCTACTTTGGACAAGGCACTGGCAACATCTACCTGGACGACGTGCGCTGCGCTGGCAACGAGTCCTCCCTCTTTCAGTGCCGTCACCATGGCTGGGGTGTCCACAACTGTGGCCACCATGAAGATGCTGGAGTTGTGTGCTCAGGTACCATTGCTTGATTTCTAGACCCTTGAAACTTGAAATAGGGCTCCTTGTTGTCCACACTTATGTCTCTCATGGTTCCGTGATCAAACATTGTGGTTTTTCACTGCCTCACACTGCAGAAGATCAAACTCCAAATGCCTCCTAGCTCTCCATCACACACATGACATGGTGGCACCAACCTCCCAAGTGCTGGGAGATAACCTGGCCATGCTCCTTCATCTGCAAGATCCTCACGTGCTTCTTTCTTTTCCTCCACAACAGCTTCAAACCCCACAACCACTCCTGCTCCAACAACACCACCTATTCAAGGTGAGTCTGCTTTTTCATCTTTCCAAGTGCCCCTTTGAGGTATGGCAGTTTCTAGTTCCTAGGGTGGAGTTGTATCATTTGCACATTACCATACTTATGGGGAGAAGTCCTTATTGGTCCTGAGTGTTGAAATCCTCCACACTGCCCCTCAGTGTCTCTGGTCCTTCTGCTGGGGGTGGAGTTCAGACTGTGCTGATGTTGTGGTGACGGTGAAGATGCTGGTTTTGGGTACTCAGGTGATATTCCTTTTCTTTCCCCCCAAGGAAGGGGCTTTTTGAAGGGGCTACTTGTTTGCTCCTTGTTGTTTTTATTGTTCCCACCCTTGAAGATCACCCCTGATCACCCCAAGCTCTCCATCTCCCACCTGACAGGTTGGCATCAGCCTTCTCACTGCTGGGAGGTAACCTGGTTGTGCTACCGCATCTGCAAGGCTCTCACTTGCTTCTTTCTCTCTCAGCTCTAGTAGGTTGGGAGACAACATGCCCTCATTCCCCACAGCCCTTCAGAGGAACTGTTCCATCAGCTGGGTCTGAATTTGTCATTCTGTGTCTGGCTGCTTCTTTTGGTGGCACCAGGCAGTGGGTCACAGGGTGGGGTTTAATGTTGTCCACGGTAGAGTAGAGCCAGGAAACACAGAGCCTAATGAAGCAGAGGGAGAAACTCATGGAGAATCGCTAAGGATTGGGGAAGAGAAGATGTCTGTGTGCAGGAGGGTTTTCCATGGTTTCCATGTCTCCTCCTCTCCAAGGTGCCTCTCTGAGCCTGGTGAACGGCAGGAACCGCTGTGAGGGCCGTGTAGAGATTTTCTACTCCGGGGCCTGGGGCACCGTCTGTGATGACGACTGGGACCTGCAGGATGCTGAGGTGGTGTGCAGGCAGCTGGAATGTGGCTTTGCTCTTTCTGCTCCATCAAGTGCCTACTTTGGACAAGGCACTGGCAACATCTACCTGGACGACGTGCGCTGCGCTGGCAACGAGTCCTCCCTCTTTCAGTGCCCTCACCATGGCTGGGGTGTCCACAACTGTGGCCACCATGAAGATGCTGGAGTTGTGTGCTCAGGTACCATTGCTTGATTTCTAGACCCTTGAAACTTGAAATAGGGCTCCTTGTTGTCCACACTTATGTCTCTCATGGTTCCGTGATCAAACATTGTGGTTTTTCACTGCCTCACACTGCAGAAGATCAAACTCCAAATGCCTCCTAGCTCTCCATCACACACATGACATGGTGGCACCAACCTCCCAAGTGCTGGGAGATAACCTGGCCATGCTCCTTCATCTGCAAGATCCTCACATGCTTCTTTCTTTTCCTCCACAACAGCTTCAAACCCCACAACCACTCCTGCTCCAACAACACCACCTATTCAAGGTGAGTCTGCTTTTTCATCTTTCCAAGTGCCCCTTTGAGGTATGGCAGTTTCTAGTTCCTAGGGTGGAGTTGTATCATTTGCACATTACCATACTTATGGGGAGAAGTCCTTATTGGTCCTGAGTGTTGAAATCCTCCACACTGCCCCTCAGTGTCTCTGGTCCTTCTGCTGGGGGTGGAGTTCAGACTGTGCTGATGTTGTGGTGACGGTGAAGATGCTGGTTTTGGGTACTCAGGTGATATTCCTTTTCTTTCCCCCCAAGGAAGGGGCTTTTTGAAGGGGCTACTTGTTTGCTCCTTGTTGTTTTTATTGTTCCCACCCTTGAAGATCACCCCTGATCACCCCAAGCTCTCCATCTCCCACCTGACAGGTTGGCATCAGCCTTCTCACTGCTGGGAGGTAACCTGGTTGTGCTACCGCATCTGCAAGGCTCTCACTTGCTTCTTTCTCTCTCAGCTCTAGTAGGTTGGGAGACAACATGCCCTCATTCCCCACAGCCCTTCAGAGGAACTGTTCCATCAGCTGGGTCTGAATTTGTCATTCTGTGTCTGGCTGCTTCTTTTGGTGGCACCAGGCAGTGGGTCACAGGGTGGGGTTTAATGTTGTCCACGGTAGAGTAGAGCCAGGAAACACAGAGCCTAATGAAGCAGAGGGAGAAACTCATGGAGAATCGCTAAGGATTGGGGAAGAGAAGATGTCTGTGTGCAGGAGGGTTTTCCATGGTTTCCATGTCTCCTCCTCTCCAAGGTGCCTCTCTGAGCCTGGTGAACGGCAGGAACCGCTGTGAGGGCCGTGTAGAGATTTTCTACTCCGGGGCCTGGGGCACCGTCTGTGATGACGACTGGGACCTGCAGGATGCTGAGGTGGTGTGCAGGCAGCTGGAATGTGGCTTTGCTCTTTCTGCTCCATCAAGTGCCTACTTTGGACAAGGCACTGGCAACATCTACCTGGACGACGTGCGCTGCGCTGGCAACGAGTCCTCCCTCTTTCAGTGCCGTCACCATGGCTGGGGTGTCCACAACTGTGGCCACCATGAAGATGCTGGAGTTGTGTGCTCAGGTACCATTGCTTGATTTCTAGACCCTTGAAACTTGAAATAGGGCTCCTTGTTGTCCACACTTATGTCTCTCATGGTTCCGTGATCAAACATTGTGGTTTTTCACTGCCTCACACTGCAGAAGATCAAACTCCAAATGCCTCCTAGCTCTCCATCACACACATGACATGGTGGCACCAACCTCCCAAGTGCTGGGAGATAACCTGGCCATGCTCCTTCATCTGCAAGATCCTCACGTGCTTCTTTCTTTTCCTCCACAACAGCTTCAAACCCCACAACCACTCCTGCTCCAACAACACCACCTATTCAAGGTGAGTCTGCTTTTTCATCTTTCCAAGTGCCCCTTTGAGGTATGGCAGTTTCTAGTTCCTAGGGTGGAGTTGTATCATTTGCACATTACCATACTTATGGGGAGAAGTCCTTATTGGTCCTGAGTGTTGAAATCCTCCACACTGCCCCTCAGTGTCTCTGGTCCTTCTGCTGGGGGTGGAGTTCAGACTGTGCTGATGTTGTGGTGACGGTGAAGATGCTGGTTTTGGGTACTCAGGTGATATTCCTTTTCTTTCCCCCCAAGGAAGGGGCTTTTTGAAGGGGCTACTTGTTTGCTCCTTGTTGTTTTTATTGTTCCCACCCTTGAAGATCACCCCTGATCACCCCAAGCTCTCCATCTCCCACCTGACATGTTAGCATCAGCCTTCCCACTGCTGGGAGGTAACCTGGTTGTGCTACCACATCTGCAAGGCTCTCACTTGCTTCTTTCTCTCTCAGCTCTAGTAGGTTGGGAGACAACATGCCCTCATTCCCCACAGCCCTTCAGAGGAACTGTTCCATCAGCTGGGTCTGAATTTGTCATTCTGTGTCTGGCTGCTTCTTTTGGTGGCACCAGGCAGTGGGTCACAGGGTGGGGTTTAATGTTGTCCACGGTAGAGTAGAGCCAGGAAACACAGAGCCTAATGAAGCAGAGGGAGAAACTCATGGAGAATCGCTAAGGATTGGGGAAGAGAAGATGTCTGTGTGCAGGAGGGTTTTCCATGGTTTCCATGTCTCCTCCTCTCCAAGGTGCCTCTCTGAGCCTGGTGAACGGCAGGAACCGGTGTGAGGGCCGTGTAGAGATTTTCTACTCCGGGGCCTGGGGCACCGTCTGTGATGACGACTGGGACCTGCAGGATGCTGAGGTGGTGTGCAGGCAGCTGGAATGTGGCTTTGCTCTTTCTGCTCCATCAAGTGCCTACTTTGGACAAGGCACTGGCAACATCTACCTGGACGACGTGCGCTGCGCTGGCAACGAGTCCTCCCTCTTTCAGTGCCCTCACCATGGCTGGGGTGTCCACAACTGTGGCCACAATGAAGATGCTGGAGTTGTGTGCTCAGGTACCATTGCTTTTGATTTCTGGACCCTTGAAACTTGAAATAGGGCTCCTTGTTGTCCACACTTATGTCTCTCATGGTTCCGTGATCAAACATTGTGGTTTTTCACTGCCTCACACTGCAGAAGATCAAACTCCAAATGCCTCCTAGCTCTCCATCACACACATGACATGGTGGCACCAACCTCCCAAGTGCTGGGAGATAACCTGGCCATGCTCCTTCATCTGCAAGATCCTCACGTGCTTCTTTCTTTTCCTCCACAACAGCTTCAAACCCCACAACCACTCCTGCTCCAACAACACCACCTATTCAAGGTGAGTCTGCTTTTTCATCTTTCCAAGTGCCCCTTTGAGGTATGGCAGTTTCTAGTTCCTAGGGTGGAGTTGTATCATTTGCACATTACCATACTTATGGGGAGAAGTCCTTATTGGTCCTGAGTGTTGAAATCCTCCACACTGCCCCTCAGTGTCTCTGGTCCTTCTGCTGGGGGTGGAGTTCAGACTGTGCTGATGTTGTGGTGACGGTGAAGATGCTGGTTTTGGGTACTCAGGTGATATTCCTTTTCTTTCCCCCCAAGGAAGGGGCTTTTTGAAGGGGCTACTTGTTTGCTCCTTGTTGTTTTTATTGTTCCCACCCTTGAAGATCACCCCTGATCACCCCAAGCTCTCCATCTCCCACCTGACAGGTTGGCATCAGCCTTCCCACTGCTGGGAGGTAACCTGGTTGTGCTACCGCATCTGCAAGGCTCTCACTTGCTTCTTTCTCTCTCAGCTCTAGTAGGTTGGGAGACAACATGCCCTCATTCCCCACAGCCCTTCAGAGGAACTGTTCCATCAGCTGGGTCTGAATTTGTCATTCTGTGTCTGGCTGCTTCTTTTGGTGGCACCAGGCAGTGGGTCACAGGGTGGGGTTTAATGTTGTCCACGGTAGAGTAGAGCCAGGAAACACAGAGCCTAATGAAGCAGAGGGAGAAACTCATGGAGAATCGCTAAGGATTGGGGAAGAGAAGATGTCTGTGTGCAGGAGGGTTTTCCATGGTTTCCATGTCTCCTCCTCTCCAAGGTGCCTCTCTGAGCCTGGTGAACGGCAGGAACCGCTGTGAGGGCCGTGTAGAGATTTTCTACTCCGGGGCCTGGGGCACCGTCTGTGATGACGACTGGGACCTGCAGGATGCTGAGGTGGTGTGCAGGCAGCTGGAATGTGGCTTTGCTCTTTCTGCTCCATCAAGTGCCTACTTTGGACAAGGCACTGGCAACATCTACCTGGACGACGTGCGCTGCGCTGGCAACGAGTCCTCCCTCTTTCAGTGCCCTCACCATGGCTGGGGTGTCCACAACTGTGGCCACAATGAAGATGCTGGAGTTGTGTGCTCAGGTACCATTGCTTGATTTCTAGACCCTTGAAACTTGAAATAGGGCTCCTTGTTGTCCACACTTATGTCTCTCATGGTTCTGTGATCAAACATTGTGGTTTTTCACTGCCTCACACTGCAGAAGATCAAACTCCAAATGCCTCCTAGCTCTCCATCACACACATGACATGGTGGCACCAACCTCCCAAGTGCTGGGAGATAACCTGGCCATGCTCCTTCATCTGCAAGATCCTCACGTGCTTCTTTCTTTTCCTCCACAACAGCTTCAAACCCCACAACCACTCCTGCTCCAACAACACCACCTATTCAAGGTGAGTCTGCTTTTTCATCTTTCCAAGTGCCCCTTTGAGGTACGGCAGTTTCTAGTTCCTAGGGTGGAGTTGTATCATTTGCACATTACCATACTTATGGGGAGAAGTCCTTATTGGTCCTGAGTGTTGAAATCCTCCACACTGCCCCTCAGTGTCTCTGGTCCTTCTGCTGGGGGTGGAGTTCAGACTGTGCTGATGTTGTGGTGACGGTGAAGATGCTGGTTTTGGGTACTCAGGTGATATTCCTTTTCTTTCCCCCCAAGGAAGGGGCTTTTTGAAGGGGCTACTTGTTTGCTCCTTGTTGTTTTTATTGTTCCCACCCTTGAAGATCACCCCTGATCACCCCAAGCTCTCCATCTCCCACCTGACAGGTTGGCATCAGCCTTCCCACTGCTGGGAGGTAACCTGGTTGTGCTACCACATCTGCAAGGCTCTCACTTGCTTCTTTCTCTCTCAGCTCTAGTAGGTTGGGAGACAACATGCCCTCATTCCCCACAGCCCTTCAGAGGAACTGTTCCATCAGCTGGGTCTGAATTTGTCATTCTGTGTCTGGCTGCTTCTTTTGGTGGCACCAGGCAGTGGGTCACAGGGTGGGGTTTAATGTTGTCCACGGTAGAGTAGAGCCAGGAAACACAGAGCCTAATGAAGCAGAGGGAGAAACTCATGGAGAATCGCTAAGGATTGGGGAAGAGAAGATGTCTGTGTGCAGGCGGGTTTTCCATGGTTTCCATGTCTCCTCCTCTCCAAGGTGCCTCCCTGAGCCTGGTGAACGGCAGGAACCGGTGTGAGGGCCGTGTAGAGATTTTCTACTCTGGGGCCTGGGGCACCGTCTGTGATGACGACTGGGACCTGCAGGATGCTGAGGTGGTGTGCAGGCAGCTGGAATGTGGCTTTGCTCTTTCTGCTCCATCAAGTGCCTACTTTGGACAAGGCACTGGCAACATCTACCTGGACGACGTGCGCTGCGCTGGCAACGAGTCCTCCCTCTTTCAGTGCCCTCACCATGGCTGGGGTGTCCACAACTGTGGCCACAATGAAGATGCTGGAGTTGTGTGCTCAGGTACCATTGCTTGATTTCTAGACCCTTGAAACTTGAAATAGGGCTCCTTGTTGTCCACACTTATGTCTCTCATGGTTCCGTGATCAAACATTGTGGTTTTTCACTGCCTCACACTGCAGAAGATCAAACTCCAAATGCCTCCTAGCTCTCCATCACACACATGACATGGTGGCACCAACCTCCCAAGTGCTGGGAGATAACCTGGCCATGCTCCTTCATCTGCAAGATCCTCACGTGCTTCTTTCTTTTCCTCCACAACAGCTTCAAACCCCACAACCACTCCTGCTCCAACAACACCACCTATTCAAGGTGAGTCTGCTTTTTCATCTTTCCAAGTGCCCCTTTGAGGTATGGCAGTTTCTAGTTCCTAGGGTGGAGTTGTATCATTTGCACATTACCATACTTATGGGGAGAAGTCCTTATTGGTCCTGAGTGTTGAAATCCTCCACACTGCCCCTCAGTGTCTCTGGTCCTTCTGCTGGGGGTGGAGTTCAGACTGTGCTGATGTTGTGGTGACGGTGAAGATGCTGGTTTTGGGTACTCAGGTGATATTCCTTTTCTTTCCCCCCAAGGAAGGGGCTTTTTGAAGGGGCTACTTGTTTGCTCCTTGTTGTTTTTATTGTTCCCACCCTTGAAGATCACCCCTGATCACCCCAAGCTCTCCATCTCCCACCTGACAGGTTGGCATCAGCCTTCCCACTGCTGGGAGGTAACCTGGTTGTGCTACCGCATCTGCAAGGCTCTCACTTGCTTCTTTCTCTCTCAGCTCTAGTAGGTTGGGAGACAACATGCCCTCATTCCCCACAGCCCTTCAGAGGAACTGTTCCATCAGCTGGGTCTGAATTTGTCATTCTGTGTCTGGCTGCTTCTTTTGGTGGCACCAGGCAGTGGGTCACAGGGTGGGGTTTAATGTTGTCCACGGTAGAGTAGAGCCAGGAAACACAGAGCCTAATGAAGCAGAGGGAGAAACTCATGGAGAATCGCTAAGGATTGGGGAAGAGAAGATGTCTGTGTGCAGGAGGGTTTTCCATGGTTTCCATGTCTCCTCCTCTCCAAGGTGCCTCCCTGAGCCTGGTGAACGGCAGGAACCGGTGTGAGGGCCGTGTAGAGATTTTCTACTCCGGGGCCTGGGGCACCGTCTGTGATGACGACTGGGACCTGCAGGATGCTGAGGTGGTGTGCAGGCAGCTGGAATGTGGCTTTGCTCTTTCTGCTCCATCAAGTGCCTACTTTGGACAAGGCACTGGCAACATCTACCTGGACGACGTGCGCTGCGCTGGCAACGAGTCCTCCCTCTTTCAGTGCCCTCACCATGGCTGGGGTGTCCACAACTGTGGCCACAATGAAGATGCTGGAGTTGTGTGCTCAGGTACCATTTCTTTTGATTTCTGGACCCTTGAAACTTGAAATAGGGCTCCTTGTTGTCCACACTTATGTCTCTCATGGTTCCGTGATCAAACATTGTGGTTTTTCACTGCCTCACACTGCAGAAGATCAAACTCCAAATGCCTCCTAGCTCTCCATCACACACATGACATGGTGGCACCAACCTCCCAAGTGCTGGGAGATAACCTGGCCATGCTCCTTCATCTGCAAGATCCTCACGTGCTTCTTTCTTTTCCTCCACAACAGCTTCAAACCCCACAACCACTCCTGCTCCAACAACACCACCTATTCAAGGTGAGTCTGCTTTTTCATCTTTCCAAGTGCCCCTTTGAGGTATGGCAGTTTCTAGTTCCTAGGGTGGAGTTGTATCATTTGCACATTACCATACTTATGGGGAGAAGTCCTTATTGGTCCTGAGTGTTGAAATCCTCCACACTGCCCCTCAGTGTCTCTGGTCCTTCTGCTGGGGGTGGAGTTCAGACTGTGCTGATGTTGTGGTGACGGTGAAGATGCTGGTTTTGGGTACTCAGGTGATATTCCTTTTCTTTCCCCCCAAGGAAGGGGCTTTTTGAAGGGGCTACTTGTTTGCTCCTTGTTGTTTTTATTGTTCCCACCCTTGAAGATCACCCCTGATCACCCCAAGCTCTCCATCTCCCACCTGACAGGTTGGCATCAGCCTTCCCACTGCTGGGAGGTAACCTGGTTGTGCTACCGCATCTGCAAGGCTCTCACTTGCTTCTTTCTCTCTCAGCTCTAGTAGGTTGGGAGACAACATGCCCTCATTCCCCACAGCCCTTCAGAGGAACTGTTCCATCAGCTGGGTCTGAATTTGTCATTCTGTGTCTGGCTGCTTCTTTTGGTGGCACCAGGCAGTGGGTCACAGGGTGGGGTTTAATGTTGTCCACGGTAGAGTAGAGCCAGGAAACACAGAGCCTAATGAAGCAGAGGGAGAAACTCATGGAGAATCGCTAGGGATTGGGGAAGAGAAGATGTCTGTGTGCAGGAGGGTTTTCCATGGTTTCCATGTCTCCTCCTCTCCAAGGTGCCTCCCTGAGCCTGGTGAACGGCAGGAACCGGTGTGAGGGCCGTGTAGAGATTTTCTACTCCGGGGCCTGGGGCACCGTCTGTGATGACGACTGGGACCTGCAGGATGCTGAGGTGGTGTGCAGGCAGCTGGAATGTGGCTTTGCTCTTTCTGCTCCATCAAGTGCCTACTTTGGACAAGGCACTGGCAACATCTACCTGGACGACGTGCGCTGCGCTGGCAACGAGTCCTCCCTCTTTCAGTGCCCTCACCATGGCTGGGGTGTCCACAACTGTGGCCACCATGAAGATGCTGGAGTTGTGTGCTCAGGTACCATTGCTTGATTTCTAGACCCTTGAAACTTGAAATAGGGCTCCTTGTTGTCCACACTTATGTCTCTCATGGTTCCGTGATCAAACATTGTGGTTTTTCACTGCCTCACACTGCAGAAGATCAAACTCCAAATGCCTCCTAGCTCTCCATCACACACATGACATGGTGGCACCAACCTCCCAAGTGCTGGGTAATAACCTGGCCATGCTCCTTCATCTGCAAGATCCTCACGTGCTTCTTTCTTTTCCTCCACAACAGCTTCAAACCCCACAACCACTCCTGCTCCAACAACACCACCTATTCAAGGTGAGTCTGCTTTTTCATCTTTCCAAGTGCCCCTTTGAGGTATGGCAGTTTCTAGTTCCTAGGGTGGAGTTGTATCATTTGCACATTACCATACTTATGGGGAGAAGTCCTTATTGGTCCTGAGTGTTGAAATCCTCCACACTGCCCCTCAGTGTCTCTGGTCCTTCTGCTGGGGGTGGAGTTCAGACTGTGCTGATGTTGTGGTGACGGTGAAGATGCTGGTTTTGGGTACTCAGGTGATATTCCTTTTCTTTCCCCCCAAGGAAGGGGCTTTTTGAAGGGGCTACTTGTTTGCTCCTTGTTGTTTTTATTGTTCCCACCCTTGAAGATCACCCCTGATCACCCCAAGCTCTCCATCTCCCACCTGACAGGTTGGCATCAGCCTTCTCACTGCTGGGAGGTAACCTGGTTGTGCTACCGCATCTGCAAGGCTCTCACTTGCTTCTTTCTCTCTCAGCTCTAGTAGGTTGGGAGACAACATGCCCTCATTCCCCACAGCCCTTCAGAGGAACTGTTCCATCAGCTGGGTCTGAATTTGTCATTCTGTGTCTGGCTGCTTCTTTTGGTGGCACCAGGCAGTGGGTCACAGGGTGGGGTTTAATGTTGTCCACGGTAGAGTAGAGCCAGGAAACACAGAGCCTAATGAAGCAGAGGGAGAAACTCATGGAGAATCGCTAGGGATTGGGGAAGAGAAGATGTCTGTGTGCAGGAGGGTTTTCCATGGTTTCCATGTCTCCTCCTCTCCAAGGTGCCTCCCTGAGCCTGGTGAACGGCAGGAACCGGTGTGAGGGCCGTGTAGAGATTTTCTACTCCGGGGCCTGGGGCACCGTCTGTGATGACGACTGGGACCTGCAGGATGCTGAGGTGGTGTGCAGGCAGCTGGAATGTGGCTTTGCTCTTTCTGCTCCATCAAGTGCCTACTTTGGACAAGGCACTGGCAACATCTACCTGGACGACGTGCGCTGCGCTGGCAACGAGTCCTCCCTCTTTCAGTGCCCTCACCATGGCTGGGGTGTCCACAACTGTGGCCACCATGAAGATGCTGGAGTTGTGTGCTCAGGTACCATTGCTTTTGATTTCTGGACCCTTGAAACTTGAAATAGGGCTCCTTGTTGTCCACACTTATGTCTCTCATGGTTCTGTGATCAAACATTGTGGTTTTTCACTGCCTCACACTGCAGAAGATCAAACTCCAAATGCCCCCAAGCTCTCCATCACACACATGACATGGTGGTATCAACCTCCCAAGTGCTGGGAGATAACCTGGCCATGCTCCTTCATCTGCAAGATCCTCACGTGCTTCTTTCTTTTCCTCCACAACAGCTTCAAACCCCACAACCACTCCTGCTCCAAGAGCACCACGTACTCTAGGTGAGTCTGCTTTTTCATCTTTCGAAGTGCCCTTTTGAGGTATGGCAGTTTCTAGTTCCTAGGGTGGGGTTGTATCATTTGCACATTACCGTGCTTATGGGGAGAAGTCCTTATTGGTCCTGAGTGTTGGAATCCTACACACTGCCTCTCTGTTTATCTGATCCTGCTGCTGGGTTTGAGTCTGCTTTTTCATCTTTCCAATTGCTCCTTTGGTGGAGTTTTATCATTTGCGCACTCTCATACTTGTGGAGAGTAATCTGTATTGGTCCTGAGTGTTGAAATCCTACACACTGCCTCTCTGTTTGTCTGATCCTGCTGCTGGGGGTGTATTTCAGACTGTGCTGATGTTGTGGTGGCGGTGAAGTTTTTGTTGTTGGGTGCTCTGTTTCTGTTCCTTTTCTTTCCTCCCAAAAATGGGTCTTTGTGAAAGAAGGACTCTTTTGAGATGTGGTAGTTCCCAGTTGCTTGGGTGGAGTTGTATCATTTGCACATTGCAATACTTGTGGAGTGAAGTTCTTAGTGGTCTTGACTTTTGAAGTCCTGGTGCTGCTGCTCATGTTGGAATTCAGTTTTTTCTGATTTTAGTGTAAATCCTGTTTGCTTGTTTGTTTGTATTTCTTCTCATTTCTTGCTTTTTTTTATGCGTGTATTTTCCTTTAACCTATCAAGCGTAAAATACCACAAGGGAGTCAGAGTTCTCTAATGTGGTCTTCATAGACATATCATGGATGAAAAATGCACAATCCATTAACATGTCACCTGTTGCTGTGGTCTGGACACATGAGATCATGCGATGTAGTTTCCTTTAATCCAGAAATATATCTAAATGGATCACATCTCTTTTTTTTTTTTTTTTTTTTTTTTTTTTTTTTCAGGTGGAAAGTACACTTGTGGTGGCTTGCTTTTTAATTCGTCTGGAACACTTCAAAGTCCTTCTTTTCCTCTGAATAATACAGATAATGCAGATTGCTTGTGGCAAATACAAGTAACAAATAATTTCCGCATTCTGCTCACATTTGGAAGCATTCAGTAAGTAAACCAGCTCCCTCACAGGCAATAAATGTGTCCCAAATCTTGAAAACCAATTTTACAAAATGCCTTCTGTTATATATTCTTGTGCCTTTCTCAGGTTGCAAGGTGGATGCCAGACTGATTATATTGAGATCTATGATGGGCCACCCAATACTTCTCCTCTCCTTGGAAGAATTTGTTCTGGTTCTCATCTCACATATACATCATCCTCAAACTTTATGGCTGTCAGGTTTCACAGTGCCTCCAGATACTCCAGTCAAGGATTTCATGCTGAATATCTATCCTTCCCAGCAGACCAGAAAACCAGTGAGTTTCCATTCTGTTTGTAATTTTTGTTTTGCTCAGAAATTTTATACTCTGATTTTATTTGCTTAATATTTATTCATTCCTATACAAGTAATTTATTAATAAGTATTTAAGAAATCCCACATAGATGACATTCCTTCTTGATTTTTAGTATTGGATATTGATCAATCACTTTCAGATAATATTTGTTTCATTAAAAAAAAATCTTCAAGTATCAAATCAACTCCCTTTCTATATTTTCTATGATGGCAAGTCTAAATTCATGTATCTTCATATCACATCATTATTTTTATATATTTTTCTACCTTTGTGGGTAATGTTTCACAGAATCATAGAAGTATTGGTTAGGAAGGACCTTTGGAGGCTTTCTAGTCCCACTATTCAAAGCAGAGAGCCAACATTAGATGGGGTCCATTATGAAATAGTCATGCTGAGTCTCTAAAAACATTCAAAGGATGAAATCTTCAAAGCCACTTCTCTGGGTGAACTGTTCCGGGTCTGTCCTGCAGTCCCAGTGGGAAGATTAATTGGGTGAGAACTCAAAGCTTCTCCTTCCACAAACACTGGCCAACACATTTGTCTCTGTAGCTGATTTTCAAGAGGTTCTGTAGTGCCAGTAGGTCCCTTTCATCAGAGATTTCCTTTCACCAAAGACCGAACTCCCCCTGGAATCATCGCTTTTCACATCATGGGCTGAGAACCATCATGAAGATGATTTCAGAATCCCCTCCCACCCAAGTAGTACTTCTGCAAGCCCATCTTCAGATTTAACTCTACAGCTTCCACAATATTTGTGGATTTTTCATTCAGGAAAATCTCAGCATTATCCTGTGGTTGGTGACACAGGCTCAATGCCTTAGCAAAAATCTATTTTAAGATACATGTTTCTGTCAGGAGAGTAACTGATGATCAGATGACATTTTTCAGAGACTATTGCTTACTCATGTCTAAGTCTAAGAGGAAAAATAAATGGTTTAGCTTATGAATTCCCTGGCCTGAATGGTAGTGGCTATTACATTTGTTGAAGTTGTAACATGCAAAAATTATCAAGTATCTGAAATCACTAATAATTCATATTCTTTTCCTTAGCACTCGTGTGTTTGCCAACCTACATGCAAGCAGTTGTAGACAGACACTATCTCCAGCTCCAGGGCTACTCGGTGTGGAACATCAGCTTGTCTGACTCCTATTGTAAACCAACAATTACATCAGCTGAGGTCATATTCAACATCCCATACAATGCCTGTGGCACACGTAGACAGGTTGGTGTCAATGTTTCTTGGAGACCTCTCCATGTCTAGACATGGAAACTTCATAGCTATTTGGAAATCTGTTGTGAATTTCATGTTGTAGCCAACAGGTAGTCAAACCTGACAGACAAGAAGCACGTGTCTCTGGAGGGCCAGAGTTTCTTACGGTCTGTTATATATTCCTACTTATCCTTCCAGGGCTTAGGTAAACCTATTTCAGAGTGATGTTCTCAAGAATAAATTATAGGAGAGAGTTAAGTGACCACTCCCATCCTGCATGCCTGTGACTCTGGAGTATGACACGTTCCTTCTGACTTCTACTAGGAGCTGGCCCATACAGAAGTTTCTAGTACAGGTTGTGAACATGACTACACGTGATAATTTTGTACTCATCTCATGTGTTAAACAGAGCAACAGTGAAACCATCACCTACTCCAATGTGATAAAAGTGCCTGGTTCGGGTCACACAATCAAGAGGCAGAAGGATCTTCTATTGCACATCAACTGCAAAATGCTCCAGAACACTTGGGTTCAAGCAATGTACGTTGCTGATGACAACATTAATGTCAGTGAAACCCAGTATGGCAGATACAACGTGAACCTGACATTCTACAACTCCTCATCTTTCCTGGTGCCAGTGCTTGACTTTCCATACTACGTTGACCTGAAGCAGAATTTGTTCCTTGAAGCTTCCCTTCATAGCTCTGACTCCAATCTGGTGGTGTTTGTGGACACATGTGTGGCATCACCTGATCCTCACAACTTTGAAATACAGACCTACGACTTGATCAGACATGGGTAAGAAACTTCTGAAGAATTGTTTAAAAACTAACTCTGTGCATAGTTTTGAAAGAGGTGATTTGGGGCCAGCATAGCTGCAATTCTCAATACAAATATACTTAAAAGAAAGACTTGTTGGCAAAACCTTTATAAAATATAATATGACCAAGAAAGGCCATTCAGAAGTTGCTGTGAAGCACTGAGATTTCACTCAGGGAGGCAGTGTAAAAACTGGGGTCTGAATTTGTTTCTGAAACAGATGCATGGAACGTAGGGATGTCAATGGTTCTGTCTTTCTGTGGATCAGAATTAAAGTTTTGCAAACAGTCTTGTGGAGCACCATAGCCACAATATAGAACTGTCTGTTCAAAAAGAAAGGAAATTCTTTAGCCTCTTCTTGCAATTCTGAAAACCTAGAACACTTTTCTTGATTTGCTACAAAATGCGCATCTTGATTTGAAATGGAAAAGTTGTGAGCACTTAAAGAATGCAAAACTGAGAGCAACATTGAAGCAGAAAACTGTCCCATCTTGTTCCAGGAATGAAAGGCTCATGCTAATTAATTTCCCTTCTGTGTTTGGTGGGATTTGATTTTCTTTGCCTCCTAGGAGAGTGTTAATCTCAGTAATTTAGGGGTGTACTAACCTACTGCTAAGTTGGAAATCAGGCTTGTGACATGGGGCCTCTTGCCTGCTGGCTGAATGTCCTCCATTTTGCATGTTAAGTGAATCTTCCTCTCATTGGGGTGTCATTTTATTTTATCTATAAAAATACTTGTGCATTAAGTGGGACACAGAAGGACTGCCTAGTTTTGCCAGCAGGACACCCATCAAGGGGATGGGGCAAGTAGATTCTGCTCGTATTCCAGGTAATTTCCACTCCTGTAACAAGGAACTATGTCAACAGCAAATGTATTTACGGGCTCTAAAATCAGTAATGTCCATCTATAAATATCAGGTGTGTTGGGATATCACTGCAGTATAAAAATTACTAAGAATCAGATGACCTCAAATCCTTGGGGGATTCACTGGGGAAAGGAACACAATGGATTTTTTGTTTTGTTTTGTTTTGTTTTTTTTTTTGTTTGAGACACAAAGATAATTAGTGAAACTCCAAAATAGTCTCAGGTAACAATTGTGGGTGAAGTAATGTGATCTTTTTCCTGGTTGTTAAATGAAGTCAGAATGAGTAGGATCTGAGTTAGCTAACTTTTAAGGCTACTCATGGTGAGGGAGTGAACCTCAGTGGAGAGGTTCTAGAAACTCACTATGTGAAACATCTAGAGATCTTTGTCAGGTGTTGAGGTTCCTCAAGTAAGGTACTCTACAAATATCAAAGGACTACAGAGAATGTTCATTGCCCCCAAAAGATGTGTATTGGAATTAGTTTTATCCTTGCAGAGCAGAAAGAGGCCCTTTTTCTTTCTGCAATAACCTGCAGGGTATCTTTGCAATCAGGTAATCCTATTTAGAAATGCAGAAAAAGGTCCTCACCTGTCCCTGAGACACAGAATCCAGCAGAACCACTCATCATTTTTCAGCTAGTCACGTTATTGTCTTATGAAGTTTCTGTGCTCTGTACATTATTGTGGTGCAAATCACTGCCACTGCTATTTATTTTTGTCTCTTTTTTTCTCTCCTTGCCACAAACACACTTTTGTTTTCATCCTTTTGAGTTCTCTTACCTTCTGATTGCAAAGAGATAAGGTAATAGTGTTCCATTCACAACAGCTAATCTGTTCACTTTTATGTTTTTCAGGTGTGTTAAGGATTCCACCTACTCTTCTTACTACTCACCACACAGCAGTGTTGCCCGGTTCTCATTTAATGCTTTTTCATTTGTTAATCAACACCCCTCAGTTTACCTGAAGTGTGAGCTGGTGGTGTGCAAAGAGAGAGACTACTCCTCCCGCTGCTATCAAGGCTGTGCTAGTAGGTACAAGAGGAGAGTAAGTTCTTCCCAGGAAAAAGTAAATGTTGTTATTGGACCTATTCAACTCTGGGAAGCTCAGGCTGAGAACAGGAATGCTGGTAAGTTTAAATAACTTAAGTATCACCAGATTTTGTGTATTACTGTAGGTTTGCTTGTCAGTCCAGATGTGAAATCCAGCTCTAGAGTATGGATTTCTATCCTATGCTGGCTTATATAACTGCTATAATTCTTCCAAGGATTTTTTAAAGTTTTTTTAATAGCATTATTTTATGTCTAGTAGCTATTTCCTTTCTTATACTAGTTTAGATCCATTATTTGTTCTTCATGTGTCAAAGAACGATTGATTCAGTTCTGTGGGAAGAGAGATGAGATAGAATTTGGCCCCCTGCAGGATTTCTATTGATTTTTCAGAAGTGTTTGTGCCTGATTGGCATGTCTCTGATTTATTAACAACCAATCTGTAGGTCCTCTTGGAAATGTTGCTTCCCAGCGTTCTCCAGCATCTTATGATCTTAATCACTGCAAATTCTTAGTAGCTCTTCAGTTTTTTACCTTAATCTTGTTTGGCAGGGCCACAAGGTCATTTGTGAAGCAATAAAGCAATTTGTTTTCTGATGAGATCTAGATTGCAAGGTTATAATTCAACTTCTCTTTGCTTAATTACCTTTGACATGAACCAGCTCAGGCAAACAAACATAAGCCTCTCTCCTCCTTTTTTGTGCACAGAGCTGGCCTCTGCCACCCAGGCAAAAGGAAAGCCTGAGAGCTCAGCACCTGCTGCCAGCTCCCACCTTCCTCTGATTGTGACAGCAGTGGTGCTGGTGGCTGTTGTTCTTGCTGTGGGAGGATTTCTTTTGAAGCATAAACTGAAGGCACCTGTCCCATACCAGGTAATGTGAGAAATAACCCAAGACTTGCAGATGGAAGGATATCTTCAGCAAATTTCTTCACGACTCTGTTTCGCAACCCGTGTAGTGAGTGACTCTTACTTGACTGTTCCACCATCCAGATCTTGTCTGAGAAATATCTTGTATCAACATAATACCTGGTGTTACCATGAACTGAACTTATAGAAGGGGCCTGGCTTCAAAGTCCTCAAATCCAAATAAACCTAAGATCTAAGGAGAGGCTGACTCTTCTATCCCAGCATCCAAATAAGCTTCCACCTTCAGAGCTGGACATTTCACAGCACCTCACTTGAGCTCCTGTTTGAATATCTGTCTGAGAAGACTGGTTTAGGTGACTTGAGAAAGAACTGACTTCTTCTACCATCTTCTAACATCTCAAAAATGAGCCATAAGTGAAAATGCAAGTAAGGAATTGCTCCTGCACAGAGTTCTTTATGTTTAAGGGTATGGTTCTTCACAGGCATACAATTCTCACAGAAAATATCCATGCATAAGGTTTTGTATAGAGGACAAATATATCCAAATTTGCTATGTAAATGTGTAATAAAAAAAAAATCAATCAAACAAAAAAAAAACAACAGGAAAGAAAATATTTTTGATCAATACTTCTTTTTATATTCTTGCAAACATATCACTTTGGTGTCTGAACTTCCAACTAATGCATTATTAGGTTGAAAAACATGACTTCTGACAAAGTGACTTTGCCAAGAAATCATTGCTCTTGTTCTTAAACATTTCTAAACTTGTAATGGGGGTGGGAAGAATGAAAGTTCATCCATTGCCATAAGGAAGTGGGACCTGTCTCCTATCTCTGTGTGAAAACAAAATAAAAACAATAATAAAGGAATAATCTGTTTGGAAGCAGCCTCTCACTGCAGGTGTAAAGGTCACTGGTATTAGGTTGGGAAATGTTCCTCTTCAGAGTTTCTTGTGTTCTAGCCAGCTGTGAAAGAGGAAAGTGGGGTGGGAATGATGAAATGTTCTACGTGTGAGGTGAGCCAGAGCCAAAGCAGTGACGTGTAAGGAGGGTGAGCTGTTCCCTAGGGTGACATTCTGACCTGACAAAGAGGATGCAGGCAGCTCCCATGGGAATCATCATTACAGCCTCTACCATTTCTTCCTTCAAACTGCCTTTTCCTGATGACCCCAGGCAGGCTGCAGAGAAGGGACCACAGAAGCAGGGACTGGCATTGCCCACAAAAAGTGGAAGTCAGTTTTGTTGTCCACACAGCAGGAACAAACACTGAGAAAGGTTCTTCCTTCCTTCCTCTCTGCTCCCAGCCACCTTTGAAGGTCAGAGCAACCCAGGAGGCTGACCTGCCTTTCCTCTGTGTGGAACAGAGATGGTCCAGGCTTAGAGGAATCCAGCAACCTGCCCAGCACAGTGAAAATCCTTCTGGACCTGGGCTTTTCTGCCTCTCTAGATGACGACGTTCCCATTGCTCTTCCCAGACCTGTTTCTCTATTCTCCTGCCCTTGTTCCTGCTGTGGCTTTGCTGCTGCACTTTTGCTGCCTCACCATTTTTCAGGGCATAACTTGATGGCACTTTTTCTCCTTCTCCTAGTCTCTGAATATTATTGTGATCAGATGTGCAGAAAGATCCTAGACATAGGGTGCTGGTGCCTGCACTGTTCAGAGCTGAGTCTCTCTCTAGTATGTCTGTGACAAGGGTTCTAGAGGGAGATATACCAAGGTTGTATCAGAATTCAAGGTAGAAGTATCAAATTGAGTGGCTCCCATATTCAATGTTGCTGTAGAAAACAACTCTAAAATGTTCAAGCAGTTGGTGTCTCAGAATCATCCTCCTTAGTTCCTTCTGCTTTCCTTGGCCAGCAAATATAGAAATGCACGATTCAGGAAAACCAGATTTGGTGCTGAGGAAAAGGTGATGTTCTAATGTGTATGTGCCTGCTAAACAGTGTCACTGCCAAGAACATTTCTTCCTACCTGCTGCCCCACCAAATTCAGGAAAGCTTCTGCTGGTAAATCCAGTGATTTGACTTTCGACCCTAGACAGTTCTGATCCACTTGCATCCTCACCATTGAACAAATGCAGAGTGATTTGCAAATATATGCTTCACATAACACATGCAACAGAGCTCAAGAGACCATCAAGCAGCTCTATATTAGACTAAGCTGTCTCATTACATCTTAATTCTTGGATTCTGGATATGTTTCTCTGACCATAAGTCTGTGGATATCCTCATTCCAGCATAGATACCTTTTTATAGTCATGGATGAAAGCTGATTAATGTCTTTTGTCCTTTTAGTGTTTTTCATTTGGACCTGCAGAATCCTCCTAATAATAGTAGAAGAGAAATTGTTTTCAAACTCAATGGTGCTTCACTCACAATGTAATACACTTAGAAACACTTAAATATTCCAAAAGAAGGCCTAGAAAACAAAAATGTACATAATGGGAAGGATGAAAACATATGCTGCATGGTATTGACATTAATAATTCAAATTAACCAGATTATAATATTTATCTAGTGCTATTCTGCAGTTATTGTCTAATAATCAAGATCTTTGTTGTAAAGAATGTAGTGAAGAATTAATCAATGGTGTTCATTTACCTGCACAGTCTTTTTTTTTTTTTTTTTTTTTTTTTCATTTTGCCCTACCTCCTCACCCTTTTTAGTTATTACAAGAGTTTAGTGAAGAATTGCCATCTATCACTTACTCTTGCCTCATTGGTCACAGTGTTTGGTTGGTCAGCCAAACAGATTGGCTTTTTCTGCTTCTTGCCAAGATGTCAAAACCAGAAGAAAATGAATAGTGAATACCAGGTGTTGCATCCATTTCCTCATTCATGTGCGAATATGGTTGTTTGCATAAAGCAAATACATATTTACTCTTCTCAGTGTTCCCCTTCAAGGCTTCCAACATCATTCTTGGCCCCCTGTGCTTTGCACTTCCTTCTTCCATTCCAGTAATGCTGGCCTTAGTGGAAAGACCTTCTAAGTCACTTCTCCCATTGAGCTCTTGGACTTCAGTCTTCATCCTGTATGACTGCCCCTGGGAGCTGTAAATTTGAAGGGATACAAGAAATACATTAAGAAATATTCCTAACTGATTTCTGAACCTTCTTTTCCCCATTTGATGGATCAAAGGAAAATTTAGAATGAAATTGCAACCTATGTAATTTAATTATGCATAAAATCCACCAAGTTTTCTGCACAGTTTTCACAAAAAGCTATCAGCTGACCCTGCTTGTCCTGATGCTTTTTTGCCATCCAGCAGTCTCTAGTGAACGAAGTTTTGATTTGAACTTTAAAATGCCAAAAAGGAATGGGTTCATATTGAGGCTGGAGGCGTTGACTTCAGCTTCAAGGTTCTTTCAAGTGTCCCATAGTGACTGGCTTACAAAGCCTGGCTCACTCTCTCTCCTTCACTGTCTGGTGCAAATAACCCCTGTGTTGTGGCAGAGTTAAACCTTACACATCATGGCATGAGCTCCTCTCCACTTATGGCTGTGGCCCAAGGTATCTACCAAAAAATATTTCACACATCTCTCAAGTCAACTTCTCTTGCTGCCCCTCCAGTTCTCTTTTCCCAGGTCCTGGACTGGTAGCTTAGCCCAGGATCACTGATCTCCTCCTGGCCTTTCCTCACATCTCCATCACATTGCCTCTCCAGTGGCTTACACATCCAGTAAGAAGCTGCAGCCACCCCTTTCCTTAACTTTCTGATTATTGGCTCTGCTGATGATGACAGAGTTATTGATGGTGTGGAGAAGCTATCAGTCTTGATAGGAACCAGCTCTCTTGACTATTAGCTATCTTCATGATGCGTTCAGCAACAGCCACACTTCTGGTCGATTATGTTCAAACACTCTCCCAGTTACACTATCTTATTTTATTTGAATCTGCCAAAGCTGTAAGAAATAAATGGCTCCTCAGGGAGACTTGCCTCAATAGTTGGAGCCAAGTTATGAACCTCTTTTATCACTTTACTGGAGGAAACCCATTTAGGTTTCAAGATTCCTCTTGCCAAGGAATCTCCCCATAAAAGAAAAACACTGGGATTCACCAGACAGAACAGAAAGGTACATTTGGATAAGAGCTTATTTTCTTTGTACAATAAGATGATTGTGAAACCTGGAGTAGTATAAACATTTCCTTCCAGGCAGTGGAAAATGTTGCTCTGGAGATATTATCTTTCTGCGAAACCCAGGAAGCTACATATCTTGATTAACAAATCAAACGTATTTTTGTTTCAGATCATAGGACTGTGACTGTTTTATTGGTCTCCTGTAGAAAGAGAAACCTATAGAGCCACACCCCTTCAGAAGTAGAAACTATATATTCTGGTGGTCCTTCCCATCAGCAACACTTGAGGAGATGGGTGTCCTGGTGATTTTGACATGGCTGCTCTTGTTAGGCCCAGCAGCTCTGGAGGCTAAATCAGGTAAAGCATCTACATTTTTTCGAGAGACCATAAAAAAAAGTTTGGGGTTCTACGTTGATTCCATTAATAGAAAGCATATTCATGCTGATATTGGTTTTGGGCAAAAGATTAAAGGGTATCTATCTCGATGAAAGAGATAGCAAAGACTTATTCTACTAAAATTATGAGTTAATCATCATAGTGAATAGTAAGAATGATTTTATCCATTTAGTGGGGTTCATTTTGCTGCCACAGTACTTGTCTTAGTGTCTTGTGTCACTGTAATATTTGTGTGTTTGAGCATGTTATGAATGAGTCATTCTTCCAGTTCCAGAAATTTGATATGAGAATTATGGAAGAATGTATATATTTATTTTAAAAGGTATATTTATTCCAGAGCATATGTTTGCATACCTTTGCTATATGTTCAATATTGCTTCTATTATTTGATTCTTCTTGATCTCATGTACAATTTAACAAAATGTTATAACAAGAAGCTGGTTTTGATAATCTAGTACTGTGGATAAATGAGGGACATCTAAAATTATGAAAGAGTCACTGTAGGAAAGAGTCACCTCCTCTGCCATGGGCTCCTCCAGGGATGCAGATCCACATCTGACCTCTCTGGGATCCTGCACAGGCTGCAGCTTCACCTCTGCCCACCTGGGACACTTCAGGGGCTGCAAATCCACACTGACCCCCGGGGTCCTTCAGGGACTGCTCCCCTGTGCTCCTCCAGAGGCTGCAGGGACACAGCTGCCATCTCACCATGGGCTGTGGGGACACCTCTGCTGGGGCACCTTTCCCCCTCCTTCACTGACCTTGGGGTCTTTGCCATTGCTTTTTCACTTCATCTTCTCCTCAGCTCTTCAGATCCCTTTTAAAATAATTTTAGGAGTTTCGTTTCCCCTTTCTTGGAAATGTAATGGGGGCAGCCTGACTGCATTGCTTCTGACTGACAAGAAGGAAAAATGAGGAAATCTCTTTTAAATTTCAACCCTTTCCCAGCTAAGTCACTTTCCTCCTGTTACTCTGCATTCCCTGAGCCACATCCATCTTCCCATCTCTGCTCAGCCTTGGGCAGAGGTGGGGCAGAGATTGGAACCAGGGGAACTTCCAGCAGCTTCTCACAAGAGCCAGCCCTGTGCCCCCCCTGCTTCCAAAACACCCCTGCACTGACCCAAGACAAATGCTTTTAGTTCAACCTTTTAATTTTCATTGACTTTTTTCTTATGTGATTAGTTTCTGTCTCCTAAGTGACTTAGGTGACTTTGGGCTCAATAGTTCCACTTTGTCCAGTTTTCTTCATCTGTCTTCTGCCTGCAGGGGAGAAGCTGCTGCATTCCTGACACTGCAGTTCCTCTCTCTGCTCTTGGCTGGAAGTGCTGCATTTGTACACCCACAGGCTTTCCCCTTTTTGACACCATTAAAGTGGGAGGCAAGGTGCAACCTATATAATTACGTGCCCACCTGATGTTTATGCTCTTGTATTGATGGCAGACACTGAATGAAAGCAAATAATCCTAGAATTTCATAGAGTCATAGAATTTTCAGGGTTGGAAGGGACTTTTAAGATCACTTAGTTCCAACCCCCTTGTCATGGGCATGGTCACCTCCCACCAGATCAGGTTGCTCAGAGCCCTCTCCAGCCTGACCTTAAAAACTCACAGGGATGGGGCTTCCACCACCTCTCTGGGCAACCTGTGCCAGGGTCTCACCACCCTCATGGGGAAGAACTTCTTCCTAACATCCAATCTAAATCTCCCATCCTCTAATCTGAATCCATTTCCCCTAGCACTATCACTACCTGACAAATAAAACTGGTTTAGATCACCTTTGACCTCCTAATCTCAAGTCATGCCTTTTTTTTTTTTTTTTTTTTTTTTTCTTCCCTGGGTTTGTTGTTTCACTTCCCAAAAATCCTGGGGCTGTAGTTCAGAAACATGCACGTCCAAGTGGATATTTGAAGAAACAGATCAGATATAAGTCAAGGGGCACTTTTGTAACTTCTCCCTTTGAAATGCCAGTTATATGCATCCAAATAAGGATATATTTAGCTTGGACACTCTCTTGACTATTCTAGTGCAATAACAAAGAATTAGATGCAGTGAAAAAATCCTGGAGTTCTAAACTTACTCAGCATTTCATAACAAGCTAAACATGTATTTGGCAGGAATGCAAAGTACAACAAGTGCAGCCTGCATGTTTTGATTTGCAAGGTGTAACTGCTGCAAATCTTAAATTACAACACTTTCTTGCTTGCTTACACAGTCTTTAATAAATTTCTTCACAAAAAATGATCTCTAAAATAAGGATTTTCTTACTGTTCACTGCAGAATGTCTAAACAAGTCAACTTGGTGGGAAAGCAGGTGGGCTTTATCCAAATTAGCACAGTAATCAGATGTATATGTGATAGGTTATTAGACAGTTCTTTATTTGTACCTCCAATAGCATTTTACCAGCATATAAGAAATAAAGCAATAGGATTCCTATTGAAATTTTTATAATCTTGGTGAGGCCATTATCTATTCTGTTGAATATGTAGAATTCTACCACTGAAATTACTCTTAAAAAGCAGAGGATTTGGTTGTGATGTGCAGACTCAAGGTCCTTGAAACTCTCCCAAATATTTTCGAGGAGAAAGAGAAATTCTAGCTGGTTAAATTGCATAAAGCAGGGAAGAAAATAAAACCATGGCCATTGCTTTCTCTAAAACTCTGAAACGTTTCTGTAGCATTCATTTGGTCTAATTCTGATATAATTTTAAATAGAGTAATGCACTTCTTGTCATCCTTCAGTACTGCATATCTCATGAACTGGAATTTGTCTGCCTGTTAATTTTTATGTGGCAGCATTGTAGCAGCCCCATAAGCATTAGGTTAGGAAAAAGCCATGGTCTCAGCCATCCAATCTTCACCCACTGTGTCCCTGAAACCTCAATGATCTTCTAGAGCCACAGCTCTGCTTTCTCCCCAGCAGCCAGGTCCACAGAGGCTTCGTAGAAGTATCCTGTAGAAGTGCTTTTGGTAAGACACAGGTTGAGGGCAGGAGATCTGTGCTGTGTATCCTGAATTCCAGTAGGATTCAGTACAAATTCTGACATCTCATTGTTTTTTAGCACAAGGCACTTATAGAACACTGAATAAAAGAAATAAAGAAACATGAAATCTGTTCTTGAAACATGTCATTTTCTTCCAAATATCAAAGTGGGGAAAGAAAAATGTAGTGCTGTTTCCTTAATACCATTTTATTTAGATTTTACTCGGATGCTGAAATTCATTTTTTCTCCTTTTCTTTCTTGTTCTGCTTTTCTTATTATTAAAGAATTTTTATTTCTTGACAAAATAGTTTGTGCTTAGCCTGCTGCCTAAATTTTCTGTAGAGATCTTGCATAAAATACATGCAGCTGATCTTGAGATCTGGAAGAGAAGAAGAAAGGTGAGTATCACCTCTGTCCTCCCAGGCATTAAATATCAGGTTAGGCAAGCACCTACTGGGAACGATGTCTTCTTAATGGTTATTCCCACCTTATTTGCCTGACTGTGTTTGTGATCAATTCTCTCTCTCCCAAAGCGCCCTATCTGCAGCTGGTGAACGGAAGGAGCCGATGTCAAGGTCGTGTAGAGGTCTACTACAGAGGACGGCTGGGGACAGTTTGTGATGATTTCTGGGACCTTGCTGATGCCCAGGTTGTGTGCAGGCAGCTGGGATGTGGTGAGGCCATTGCAGCACTTGGAAGTGCTTACTTTGGGCAAGGCTCAGGTGACATCTTGCTGGACAACCTGATGTGCAGTGGAAATGAGGTCTCCTTGTTTCATTGCAACCACACCGGGTGGAGGGTGCACAACTGTGACCACTATGAAGACGCTGGTGTTGTCTGTTCAGGTACTGTCAAGTTTTTCTTTTTTTAAACACTTTTGCTATAAGTTGCCCTCAACATACATGTGGCAGCATGGGGGGTTTGCAGACATCCTCCTCCCAAGATATTTCGTTTATTCAAGATATATGGTGGAAAGTTATATGAGATATACCAGATAAATATCCAAACTTTCTTCCTACTTTATTGTGAAGATTTTTTTTCTCAATGAAAAGGCACATTCCCTCTGAGAAGGCCTGTTCTCAAGAAGCAGAGTCTGATATTCCAATAGCCTCAGTCTTTACACTCCACTCACCCTGCAGAGCCACCTATACTCATGTTTTCAGTCTATACTCAGGTTTTTTCACTAGGGTAGTAATCAAACTGTGCTTTCTCACTCCATACAAAGCAGTTAAAAACCTCAAATATCAAATATGCGCTGCAGTAGGCAGAAATTTTATTCCATCTAATCACCCAGGAGTAACAAAGGAAATAAGGACACATGTTAAAACTAGAGGAAAAGCTATAGGCAATGTTCATCAGGGTGGAATGGGGTTAGGTGAAACTCATCACAAACCTTAATGCATTCTTTATGGGCAAAAAATCTTTCACAGTAACCACCCAAACTGCCATAGCTGACAACTCATTTTGCATTATTTCTGTACTTTTTGAGTTTTTCTTCAAGTTTAGGGTCATTAATATTCTCTTCCTTTACAAATAACTATCTATTTTGAGTACTTGGTCACCTTGATATTTTCTGATTTTACTTTCTCCCTCTTTTTTGAGAACTAGTTTGTTTATCTTTTATTTTCTCCTGTATTAACAACATATCATTATCAACTGAGACATGGCTGATGAAAACAGCCCTGTTCAGGTGTTTTATACATATTGCAATTTTCTACATTTTCTGGAAGAGGAAGAACTTGGAAAGGTGAGTTCACACTAGAGGAAAATGTGAGAAACGTCGGTGCTTTGCATTTTAAAGAAAGCAACAAAACTTGCTCCAACATCCCTATTATCATATCCATGCTGTGTTCAGTGTCTCTTTAAATGCCATTTATTTCTTGGTTGTATTTGTACCTCCAGAGCCTACAACAGACTGGCCATATTCACAAGATTATGAGTTCTATACAGAAGACAACCAGTACAGCAACGATGGCTTTATACCAGTGATGATCATCACAGCATCAACCCCCCTGCAGACGACCTCCCAAACAGAGGAGACCACAACAGCCTCAACGAGTCCTCAAATGGAGACGACGTCCTTAAGTTTCAAAACTGCTGCAGCATCAGCATCCCCTGTGCCTACCACAGACTGGCTGGAATCAACAGGTAATTCAAGTCAATCACACCCATCCCTGGCTTTGCAGCAGCAGTGAGGGCCCCTTTCTCTTCCTCGACAACAGCTTCAAACCCCACGACCACTGCTGTTCTGACAATGTCTTCCTCAGGTAAGTCATCTTTTTCATCTTTCCATGTGCTCCTTTGAGATGTGGCAGTTCCTAGTTCTTCCTAGATTGGAGCTCTATCACTTGGAGACTACAACACTTTCGGAGAGAAGTCCTTATTGGTTCAAATACCATACACTGCCCCTATATCATTCTGATCATGCTGATGATTGTTCCACTGCGTCTACAAGGTTCTCACTTGCTTCTTTCTCTCCCAGCTCCAGAAGATACCACGACAGTACCCTATACCACAGAGACCTTCAGAGGAACTGTTCCTTCAGGTAGGTCTGAATATATCATTCTTTGTGTGGATAATTCTTTTGGTGGTACCAGGAAATGGGTTACTACCAGGGCAGGGTTTGGTGTTGTCAATGGGAGAGCAGAGCCAGCAGAAAAAGAGCCACTCCATCCCCCACCTGATGGGTTGGCATCAGCATCCCCACTGCTGGGAGGTAGCCTGGTTGTGCTACTGCATCTACAAGGTCCTCACTTGTTTCTTTCTCTCCCAAATCAAGAAGATTGGGAGAACATCATCCCCTGACTCCACACAGACATTCAGAGGAACTGTTGCATGAGTTGGGTTTGAATTTCTCATTCTTTGTCTGGCTGCTTCTTTTGGTGGTACCAAGCAGTGGCTCACAGGGTGGGGTTTGGTGTTGTCTGTGGGAGAGCAGAACCAGGAGAGATATAGCCTAATGAAGCAGAGGGTGACAGCCCTGGTGGCCTGAAACTCATTGAGAATTGCCAGTGCCTTGGGAAAGAGAAGATGTCTGTGTGCAGGAGGGTTTTCCATGGTTTCCATGTCTCCCCCTCTCCAAGGTGCCTCCCTGAGCCTGGTGAATGGCAGGAACCGCTGTGAGGGCCGTGTAGAGATTTTCTACTCCGGGGCCTGGGGCACCGTCTGTGATGACGACTGGGACCTGCAGGATGCTGAGGTGGTGTGCAGGCAGCTGGGATGTGGCTTTGCTCTTTCTGCTCCATCAAATGCCTACTTTGGACAAGGCAGTGGCAACATCTACCTGGACGATGTGCGCTGCACTGGCAGCGAGTCCTCCCTCCAGGTGTGCCAGCACCGTGGCTGGGGTGTCCACAACTGTGGCCACCATGAAGATGCTGGAGTTGTGTGCTCAGGTACCATTGCTTTTGCTTTCTAAACACTGGACACTTTGTCCCCATTTATGTCTCTTATGAGGTTATAATCAAGTATTGTGGTTTTTCATTGCGTCACTCTGAGTAAATTCAAATTCCCGAAGCCCCCAAGCTGTCCATCAAGCACACATGTTATGTTGGAAACGATCTCCAAAATTTCTGAGAGATGACTTGGCCATGCTCTTTTATCCAAAAGGTCCTCACTTGCTTCTTTCTCTTCCTCCCCAACAGCTTCAAACCCCACAGCCACTACTGCTCCAACAACACCTACTCCAGGTGAGTCTGCTGTTTCATCGTTCCAAGAGTTCATTGGAGGTGTGGTAGTTCCCAGATCCTAGGGTGGTGTTTTATAATTTGCACAGTACCATACTTGTGTAGAGAAGTGCTTATTGGTCCTGACTGCTCAAATCCTACACACTGCTCTTTTGTGTGTCTGATTCTGACGCTGGGGGTGGAGTTCAGTCTGTGCTGATTTCACGGTGTGGCAGTGAAGATGCTGCTGTTGGGTGGTTGGTGCTTTTTCTTTTCTTCCCAGGTATTAGTGGGTCTTTCAGTAAGGAGCCCTTGTTGGCCACATTTATGGGTATCTTGAGGACATATTCAAAGCCTGTACTTTTGTTGTTCCCACCACTGAAGACCGAAGACCTTCATCTCCCACATGACGGGTTGGCATCAGCCTCCCCACTGCTGGGAGGTAACTTGGTTAGGCTACTGTATCTACAAGGTTATCACTTGCTTCTTTCTCTTCCTCCTCTAGAAGATACCACAACATCACCCTATAGCACAGAGACCTTCAGAGGAACTGTTCGTTCAGGTGGGTCTCAATTTGTCATATTTTGTATGGGTGCTTCTTTTGGTGGTATCAGGGTGGAGTTTAGTGTTACCCATGGGAGAGGAGAACCAGGAGAGAAAGAGCCTAAGGAATCCGAGGGTCATAGCCCTGGTGGCCTGAAAGTCACAGAGCATTGCCAATGACTTGGGGAAGAGAAGGTGCCTGTGTGCTTGAGAGTTTTCCATGGTTTCCATGTGTCTCCCTCTCCAAGGTGCCCTTCTGAGCCTGGTGAACGGCAGGAACCGCTGCGAGGGCCGTGTAGAGATTTTCTACTCCGGGGCCTGGGGCACCGTCTGTGATGACGACTGGGACCTGCAGGATGCTGAGGTGGTGTGCAGGCAGCTGGGATGTGGCTTTGCTCTTTCTGCTCCATCAAGTGCCTACTTTGGACAAGGCACTGGCAACATCTACCTGGACGACGTGCGCTGCACTGGCAACGAGTCCTCCCTCCAGGTGTGCCAGCACCGTGGCTGGGGTGTCCACAACTGTGCCCACAGTGAAGATGCTGGAGTTGTGTGCTCAGGTACCATTGCTTTTGCTTTCTAAACACTGGACACTTTGTCCCAACTTGTGTTTCTTATGCCGTCATGATCAAGTATTGTGGTTTTTCACTGCTGCCCTCTGAGTAAGAACAAATTCCTGATGCCCCCAAGCTCTCCATCAAACACACATGTTATGTGGGCACCAATCTCCAAAATTTCTGGGAGATAACTTGGCCATGCTCTTTTATCCAAAAGGTCCTCACTTGCTTCTTTCTCTTCCTCCACAACAGCTTCAAACCACACAGCCACTACGACTCCAACAACACCTACTCCAGGTGAGTCTGCTGTTTCATCGTTCCAAGAGTTCATTGGAGGTGTGGTAGTTCCCAGATCCTAGGGTCGTGTTTTATCATTTGCACAGTACCATACTTGTGGAGAGAAGTGCTTATTGGTCCTGACTGCTCAAATCCTACACACTGCTCTTTTGTGTGTCTGATTCTGATGCTGGGGGTGGAGTTCAGACTGTGCTGATTTCACGGTGTGGCAGTGAAGATGCTGCTGTTGGGTGCTTGGGTGCTTTTTCTTTTCCTCCCAGGTATTAGTGGGTCTTTCAGGAAGGGGCCCTTGTTGGCCTCATTTATGGGTATCTTGAGGACGTATTCAAAGCCTGTACTTTTGTTGTTCGCATGACTGAAGATGCCCCCTGATGAGCCCAAGTTTCCCATCTCCCACCTGACAGGTGGGCATCAGCGTCCCCATTGCTGGGAAGTAACCTGGTTGTGCTACTGTATCTACAAGGTTCTCACTTGCTTCTTTCCCTCCGAAATCTAGAAGGTTGGGAGAAAATATCCCCTGACTCCACACAGCCCTTCAGAGGAACTGTTCCTTCAGTTGGGTCTGAATCGGTCATTCTTTTTCTGGATGCTTCTTTTGGTGGTACCAGGCAGTGGCTCACAGGGTGGGGTTTGGTGTTGTCTGTGGGAGAGCAGAACCAGGAGAGATGGAGCTTAATGGAGCATAGGGTGACAGCCCGGTTGGCCTGAAAGTCACAGAGCACAGCCAATGCCTTGGGGAAGAAAAGACGTCTGTGTGCAAGAGGGTTTTCCATGGTTTCCATGTCTCCTCCTCTCCAAGGTGCCCTTCTGGGCCTGGTGAACGGCAGGAACCGCTGTGAGGGCCGTGTAGAGATTTTCTACTCCGGGGCCTGGGGCACCGTCTGTGATGACGACTGGGACCTGCAGGATGCTGAGGTGGTGTGCAGGCAGCTGGGATGTGGCTTTGCTCTTTCTGCTCCGTCAAGTGCCTACTTTGGACAAGGCAGTGGCAACATCTACCTGGACGACGTGCGCTGCACTGGCAACGAGTCCTCCCTCCAGGTGTGCCAGCACCGTGGCTGGGGTGTCCACAACTGTGGCCACAATGAAGATGCTGGAGTTGTGTGCTCAGGTACCATTGCTTTTGCTTTCTAAACACTGGACACTTTGTCCCCATTTATGTCTCTTATGAGGTTATAATCAAGTATTGTGGTTTTTCATTGCGTCACTCTGAGTAAATTCAAATTCCTGAAGCCCCCAAGCTGTCCATCAAGCACACATGTTATGTTGGAAACAATCTCCAAAATTTCTGAGAGATGACTTGGCCATGCTCTTTTATCCAAAAGGTCCTCACTTGCTTCTTTCTCTTCCTCCCCAACAGCTTCAAACCCCACAGCCACTACCGCTCCAACAACACCTACTCCAGGTGAGTCTGCTGTTTCATCGTTCCAAGAGTTCCTTGGAGGTGTGGTAGTTCCCAGATCCTAGGGTCGTGTTTTATCATTTGCACAGTACCATACTTGTGGAGAGAAGTGCTTATTGGTCCTGACTGCTCAAATCCTACACACTGCTCTTTTGTGTGTCTGATTCTGATGCTGGGGGTGGAGTTCAGACTGTGCTGATTTCAAGGTGTGGCAGTGAAGATGCTGCTGTTGGGTGCTTGGGTGCTTTTTCTTTTCTTCCCAGGTATTAGTGGGTCTTTCAGGAAGGGGCCCTTGTTCGCCACATTTGTGGGTATCTTGAGGACGTATTAAAAGCCTGTACTTTTGTTGTTCGCATGACTGAAGATGCCCCCTGATGAGCCCAAGTTTCCCATCTCCCACCTGACAGGTGGGCATCAGCGTCCCCACTGCTGGGAAGTAACCTGGTTGTGCTACTGTATCTACAAGGTTCTCACTTGCTTCTTTCCCTCCGAAATCTAGAAGGTTGGGAGAAAATATCCCCTGACTCCACACAGCCCTTCAGAGGAACTGTTCCTTCAGTTGGGTCTGAATCTGTCATTCTTTTTCTGGATGCTTCTTTTGGTGGTACCAGGCAGTGGCTCACAGGGTGGGGTTTGGTGTTGTCTGTGGGAGAGCAGAACCAGGAGAGATGGAGCTTAATGGAGCATAGGGTGACAGCCCGGTTGGCCTGAAAGTCACAGAGCACAGCCAATGCCTTGGGGAAGAGAAGATGTCTGTGTGCAAGAGGGTTTTCCATGGTTTCCATGTCTCCTCCTCTCAAAGGTGCCCTTCTGAGCCTGGTGAACGGCAGGAACCGCTGCGAGGGCCGTGTAGAGATTTTCTACTCCGGGGCCTGGGGCACCGTCTGTGATGACGACTGGGACCTGCAGGATGCTGAGGTGGTGTGCAGGCAGCTGGGATGTGGCTTTGCTCTTTCTGCTCCATCAAGTGCCTACTTTGGACAAGGCAGTGGCAACATCTACCTGGACGACGTGCGCTGCACTGGCAACGAGTCCTCCCTCCAGGTGTGCCAGCACCGTGGCTGGGGTGTCCACAACTGTGGCCACCATGAAGATGCTGGAGTTGTGTGCTCAGGTACCATTGCTTTAGCTTTCTAAACACTGGACACTTGAAGAAGTGGCCCTCAATTTGGCACTTACGTTTGGTATGGGGCCACGGTCAAATATTGTGTTTTTTTCACGGCTGCCCCCTGAGTAAGGTCAAATTCCTGATGCCCCGAAGCTCTCCATCAAACACACATGTTATGTTTGCAGCAATTTCCAAAATTTCTGGAGGATAACTTGGCCATGCTCTTTTATCCAAAAGGTCCTCACTTGCTTCTTTCTCTTCCTCCCCAACAGCTTCAAACCCCACAGCCACTACCGCTCCAACAACACCTACTCCAGGTGAGTCTGCTGTTTCATCGTTCCAAGAGTTCATTGGAGGTGTGGTAGTTCCCAGTTCTTAGGGTGGTGTTTTATCATTTGCACAGTACCATACTTGTGGAGAGAAGTGCTTATTGGTCCTGACTGCTCAAATCCTACACACTGCTCTTTTGTGTGTCTGATTCTGATGCTGGGGGTGGAGTTCAGACTGTGCTGATTTCACGGTGTGGCAGTGAAGATGCTGCTGTTGGGTGCTTGGGTGCTTTTTCTTTTCTTCCCAGGTATTAGTGGGTCTTTCAGGAAGGGGCCCTTGTTCGCCACATTTGTGGGTATCTTGAGGACGTATTAAAAGCCTGTACTTTTGTTGTTCGCATGACTGAAGATGCCCCCTGATGAGCCTAAGTTTCCCATCTCCCACCTGACAGGTGGGCATCAGCGTCCCCACTGCTGGGAAGTAACCTGGTTGTGCTACTGTATCTACAAGGTTCTCACTTGCTTCTTTCCCTCCGAAATCTAGAAGGTTGGGAGAAAATATCCCCTGACTCCACACAGCCCTTCAGAGGAACTGTTCCTTCAGTTGGGTCTGAATCTGTCATTCTTTTTCTGGATGCTTCTTTTGGTGGTACCAGGCAGTGGCTTGGTATCAGGGTGGGGTTTGGTGTTGTCCGTGGGAGAGGAGAACCAGGAGAAATGGAGCTTAATGGAGCATAGGGTGACAGCCCTGGTGGCCTGAAACTCATTGTGAATTGCCAATGCCTTGGGGAAGAGAAGATGTCTGTGTGCAAGAGGGTTTTCCATGGTTTCCATGTCTCCTCCTCTCAAAGGTGCCCTTCTGAGCCTGGTGAACGGCAGGAACCGCTGCGAGGGCCGTGTAGAGATTTTCTACTCCGGGGCCTGGGGCACCGTCTGTGATGACGACTGGGACCTGCAGGATGCTGAGGTGGTGTGCAGGCAGCTGGGATGTGGCTTTGCTCTTTCTGCTCCATCAAGTGCCTACTTTGGACAAGGCAGTGGCAACATCTACCTGGACGACGTGCGCTGCACTGGCAACGAGTCCTCCCTCCAGGTGTGCCAGCACCGTGGCTGGGGTGTCCACAACTGTGGCCACCATGAAGATGCTGGAGTTGTGTGCTCAGGTACCATTGCTTTAGCTTTCTAAACACTGGACACTTGAAGAAGTGGCCCTCAATTTGGCACTTACGTTTGGTATGGGGCCACGGTCAAATATTGTGTTTTTTTCACGGCTGCCCCCTGAGTAAGATCAAATTCCTGATGCCCCGAAGCTCTCCATCAAACACACATGTTATGTTTGCAGCAATTTCCAAAATTTCTGGAGGATAACTTGGCCATGCTCTTTTATCCAAAAGGTCCTCACTTGCTTCTTTCTCTTCCTCCACAACAGCTTCAAACCACACAGCCACTACCGCTCCAACAACACCTACTCCAGGTGAGTCTGCTGTTTCATCGTTCCAAGAGTTCCTTGGAGGTGTGGTAGTTCCCAGATCCTAGGGTCGTGTTTTATCATTTGCATAGTACCATACTTGTGGAGAGAAGTGCTTATTGGTCCTGACTGCTCAAATCCTACACACTGCTCTTTTGTGTGTCTGATTCTGACGCTGGGGGTGGAGTTCAGACTGTGCTGATTTCACGGTGTGGCAGTGAAGATGCTGCTGTTGGGTGGTTGGTGCTTTTTCTTTTCCTCCCAGGTATTAGGGGGTCTTTCAGGAAGGGGCCCTTGTTCGCCACATTTGTGGGTATCTTGAGGACGTATTAAAAGCCTGTACTTTTGTTGTTCGCATGACTGAAGATGCCCCCTGATGAGCCTAAGTTTCCCATCTCCCACCTGACAGGTGGGCATCAGCGTCCCCACTGCTGGGAAGTAACCTGGTTGTGCTACTGTATCTACAAGGTTCTCACTTGCTTCTTTCCCTCCGAAATCTAGAAGGTTGGGAGAAAATATCCCCTGACTCCACACAGCCCTTCAGAGGAACTGTTCCTTCAGTTGGGTCTGAATCTGTCATTCTTTTTCTGGATGCTTCTTTTGGTGGTACCAGGCAGTGGCTCACAGGGTGGGGTTTGGTGTTGTCTGTGGGAGAGCAGAACCAGGAGAGATGGAGCTTAATGGAGCATAGGGTGACAGCCCGGTTGGCCTGAAAGTCACAGAGCACAGCCAATGCCTTGGGGAAGAGAAGATGTCTGTGTGCAAGAGGGTTTTCCATGGTTTCCATGTCTCCTCCTCTCAAAGGTGCCCTTCTGAGCCTGGTGAACGGCAGGAACCGCTGCGAGGGCCGTGTAGAGATTTTCTACTCCGGGGCCTGGGGCACCGTCTGTGATGACGACTGGGACCTGCAGGATGCTGAGGTGGTGTGCAGGCAGCTGGGATGTGGCTTTGCTCTTTCTGCTCCATCAAGTGCCTACTTTGGACAAGGCAGTGGCAACATCTACCTGGACGACGTGCGCTGCACTGGCAACGAGTCCTCCCTCCAGGTGTGCCAGCACCGTGGCTGGGGTGTCCACAACTGTGGCCACCATGAAGATGCTGGAGTTGTGTGCTCAGGTACCATTGCTTTAGCTTTCTAAACACTGGACACTTGAAGAAGTGGCCCTCAATTTGGCACTTACGTTTGGTATGGGGCCACGGTCAAATATTGTGTTTTTTTCACGGCTGCCCCCTGAGTAAGGTCAAATTCCTGATGCCCCGAAGCTCTCCATCAAACACACATGTTATGTTTGCAGCAATTTCCAAAATTTCTGGAGGATAACTTGGCCATGCTCTTTTATCCAAAAGGTCCTCACTTGCTTCTTTCTCTTCCTCCCCAACAGCTTCAAACCCCACAGCCACTACCGCTCCAACAACACCTACTCCAGGTGAGTCTGCTGTTTCATCGTTCCAAGAGTTCATTGGAGGTGTGGTAGTTCCCAGTTCTTAGGGTGGTGTTTTATCATTTGCACAGTACCATACTTGTGGAGAGAAGTGCTTATTGGTCCTGACTGCTCAAATCCTACACACTGCTCTTTTGTGTGTCTGATTCTGATGCTGGGGGTGGAGTTCAGACTGTGCTGATTTCACGGTGTGGCAGTGAAGATGCTGCTGTTGGGTGCTTGGGTGCTTTTTCTTTTCTTCCCAGGTATTAGTGGGTCTTTCAGGAAGGGGCCCTTGTTCGCCACATTTGTGGGTATCTTGAGGACGTATTAAAAGCCTGTACTTTTGTTGTTCGCATGACTGAAGATGCCCCCTGATGAGCCTAAGTTTCCCATCTCCCACCTGACAGGTGGGCATCAGCGTCCCCACTGCTGGGAAGTAACCTGGTTGTGCTACTGTATCTACAAGGTTCTCACTTGCTTCTTTCCCTCCGAAATCTAGAAGGTTGGGAGAAAATATCCCCTGACTCCACACAGCCCTTCAGAGGAACTGTTCCTTCAGTTGGGTCTGAATCTGTCATTCTTTTTCTGGATGCTTCTTTTGGTGGTACCAGGCAGTGGCTCACAGGGTGGGGTTTGGTGTTGTCTGTGGGAGAGCAGAACCAGGAGAGATGGAGCTTAATGGAGCATAGGGTGACAGCCCGGTTGGCCTGAAAGTCACAGAGCACAGCCAATGCCTTGGGGAAGAGAAGATGTCTGTGTGCAAGAGGGTTTTCCATGGTTTCCATGTCTCCTTCTCTCAAAGGTGCCCTTCTGAGCCTGGTGAACGGCAGGAACCGCTGCGAGGGCCGTGTAGAGATTTTCTACTCCGGGGCCTGGGGCACCGTCTGTGATGACGACTGGGACCTGCAGGATGCTGAGGTGGTGTGCAGGCAGCTGGGATGTGGCTTTGCTCTTTCTGCTCCATCAAGTGCCTACTTTGGACAAGGCAGTGGCAACATCTACCTGGACGACGTGCGCTGCACTGGCAACGAGTCCTCCCTCCAGGTGTGCCAGCACCGTGGCTGGGGTGTCCACAACTGTGGCCACCATGAAGATGCTGGAGTTGTGTGCTCAGGTACCATTGCTTTAGCTTTCTAAACACTGGACACTTGAAGAAGTGGCCCTCAATTTGGCACTTACGTTTGGTATGGGGCCACGGTCAAATATTGTGTTTTTTTCACGGCTGCCCCCTGAGTAAGATCAAATTCCTGATGCCCCGAAGCTCTCCATCAAACACACATGTTATGTTTGCAGCAATTTCCAAAATTTCTGGAGGATAACTTGGCCATGCTCTTTTATCCAAAAGGTCCTCACTTGCTTCTTTCTCTTCCTCCACAACAGCTTCAAACCACACAGCCACTACCGCTCCAACAACACCTACTCCAGGTGAGTCTGCTGTTTCATCGTTCCAAGAGTTCATTGGAGGTGTGGTAGTTCCCAGATCCTAGGGTCGTGTTTTATCATTTGCATAGTACCATACTTGTGGAGAGAAGTGCTTATTGGTCCTGACTGCTCAAATCCTACACACTGCTCTTTTGTGTGTCTGATTCTGACGCTGGGGGTGGAGTTCAGACTGTGCTGATTTCACGGTGTGGCAGTGAAGATGCTGCTGTTGGGTGGTTGGTGCTTTTTCTTTTCCTCCCAGGTATTAGGGGGTCTTTCAGGAAGGGGCCCTTGTTCGCCACATTTGTGGGTATCTTGAGGACGTATTAAAAGCCTGTACTTTTGTTGTTCGCATGACTGAAGATGCCCCCTGATGAGCCCAAGTTTCCCATCTCCCACCTGACAGGTGGGCATCAGCGTCCCCACTGCTGGGAAGTAACCTGGTTGTGCTACTGTATCTACAAGGTTCTCACTTGCTTCTTTCCCTCCGAAATCTAGAAGGTTGGGAGAAAATATCCCCTGACTCCACACAGCCCTTCAGAGGAACTGTTCCTTCAGTTGGGTCTGAATCTGTCATTCTTTTTCTGGATGCTTCTTTTGGTGGTACCAGGCAGTGGCTTGGTATCAGGGTGGGGTTTGGTGTTGTCCGTGGGAGAGGAGAACCAGGAGAGATGGAGCTTAATGGAGCATAGGGTGACAGCCCTGGTGGCCTGAAACTCATTGTGAATTGCCAATGCCTTGGGGAAGAGAAGATGTCTGTGTGCAGGAGGGTTTTCCATAGTTTCCATGTCTCCTCCTCTCCAAGGTGCCCTTCTGAGCCTGGTGAACGGCAGGAACCGCTGTGAGGGCCGTGTAGAGATTTTCTACTCCGGGGCCTGGGGCACCGTCTGTGATGACGACTGGGACCTGCAGGATGCTGAGGTGGTGTGCAGGCAGCTGGGATGTGGCTTTGCTCTTTCTGCTCCGTCAAGTGCCTACTTTGGACAAGGCAGTGGCAACATCTACCTGGACGACGTGCGCTGCACTGGCAACGAGTCCTCCCTCCAGGTGTGCCAGCACCGTGGCTGGGGTGTCCACAACTGTGGCCACCATGAAGATGCTGGAGTTGTGTGCTCAGGTACCATTGCTTTAGCTTTCTAAACACTGGACACTTGAAGAAGTGGCCCTCAATTTGGCACTTACGTTTGGTATGGGGCCACGGTCAAATATTGTGTTTTTTTCACGGCTGCCCCCTGAGTAAGATCAAATTCCTGATGCCCCGAAGCTCTCCATCAAACACACATGTTATGTTTGCAGCAATTTCCAAAATTTCTGGAGGATAACTTGGCCATGCTCTTTTATCCAAAAGGTCCTCACTTGCTTCTTTCTCTTCCTCCACAACAGCTTCAAACCACACAGCCACTACCGCTCCAACAACACCTACTCCAGGTGAGTCTGCTGTTTCATCGTTCCAAGAGTTCCTTGGAGGTGTGGTAGTTCCCAGATCCTAGGGTCGTGTTTTATCATTTGCACAGTACCATACTTGTGGAGAGAAGTGCTTATTGGTCCTGACTGCTCAAATCCTACACACTGCTCTTTTGTGTGTCTGATTCTGATGCTGGGGGTGGAGTTCAGACTGTGCTGATTTCACGGTGTGGCAGTGAAGATGCTGCTGTTGGGTGGTTGGTGCTTTTTCTTTTCCTCCCAGGTATTAGGGGGTCTTTCAGGAAGGGGCCCTTGTTCGCCACATTTGTGGGTATCTTGAGGACGTATTAAAAGCCTGTACTTTTGTTGTTCGCATGACTGAAGATGCCCCCTGATGAGCCTAAGTTTCCCATCTCCCACCTGACAGGTGGGCATCAGCGTCCCCACTGCTGGGAAGTAACCTGGTTGTGCTACTGTATCTACAAGGTTCTCACTTGCTTCTTTCCCTCCGAAATCTAGAAGGTTGGGAGAAAATATCCCCTGACTCCACACAGCCCTTCAGAGGAACTGTTCCTTCAGTTGGGTCTGAATCTGTCATTCTTTTTCTGGATGCTTCTTTTGGTGGTACCAGGCAGTGGCTCACAGGGTGGGGTTTGGTGTTGTCTGTGGGAGAGCAGAACCAGGAGAGATATAGCCTAATGGAGCATAGGGTGACAGCCCGGTTGGCCTGAAAGTCACAGAGCACAGCCAATGCCTTGGGGAAGAGAAGATGTCTGTGTGCAGGAGGGTTTTCCATAGTTTCCATGTCTCCTCCTCTCCAAGGTGCCCTTCTGAGCCTGGTGAACGGCAGGAACCGCTGTGAGGGCCGTGTAGAGATTTTCTACTCCGGGGCCTGGGGCACCGTCTGTGATGACGACTGGGACCTGCAGGATGCTGAGGTGGTGTGCAGGCAGCTGGGATGTGGCTTTGCTCTTTCTGCTCCGTCAAGTGCCTACTTTGGACAAGGCAGTGGCAACATCTACCTGGACGACGTGCGCTGCACTGGCAACGAGTCCTCCCTCCAGGTGTGCCAGCACCGTGGCTGGGGTGTCCACAACTGTGGCCACCATGAAGATGCTGGAGTTGTGTGCTCAGGTACCATTGCTTTTGCTTTCTAAACACTGGACACTTTGTCCCCATTTATGTCTCTTATGAGGTTATAATCAAGTATTGTGGTTTTTCATTGCGTCACTCTGAGTAAATTCAAATTCCTGAAGCCCCCAAGCTGTCCATCAAGCACACATGTTATGTTGGAAACAATCTCCAAAATTTCTGAGAGATGACTTGGCCATGCTCTTTTATCCAAAAGGTCCTCACTTGCTTCTTTCTCTTCCTCCCCAACAGCTTCAAACCCCACAGCCACTACCGCTCCAACAACACCTACTCCAGGTGAGTCTGCTGTTTCATCGTTCCAAGAGTTCATTGGAGGTGTGGTAGTTCCCAGTTCTTAGGGTGGTGTTTTATCATTTGCACAGTACCATACTTGTGGAGAGAAGTGCTTATTGGTCCTGACTGCTCAAATCCTACACACTGCTCTTTTGTGTGTCTGATGCTGGGGGTGGAGTTCAGACTGTGCTGATTTCACGGTGTGGCAGTGAAGATGCTGCTGTTGGGTGCTTGGGTGCTTTTTCTTTTCTTCCCAGGTATTAGTGGGTCTTTCAGGAAGGGGCCCTTGTTCGCCACATTTGTGGGTATCTTGAGGACGTATTAAAAGCCTGTACTTTTGTTGTTCGCACGACTGAAGATGCCCCCTGATGAGCCTAAGTTTCCCATCTCCCACCTGACAGGTGGGCATCAGCGTCCCCACTGCTGGGAAGTAACCTGGTTGTGCTACTGTATCTACAAGGTTCTCACTTGCTTCTTTCCCTCCGAAATCTAGAAGGTTGGGAGAAAATATCCCCTGACTCCACACAGCCCTTCAGAGGAACTGTTCCTTCAGTTGGGTCTGAATCTGTCATTCTTTTTCTGGATGCTTCTTTTGGTGGTACCAGGCAGTGGCTCACAGGGTGGGGTTTGGTGTTGTCTGTGGGAGAGCAGAACCAGGATAGATGGAGCTTAATGGAGCATAGGGTGACAGCCCGGTTGGCCTGAAAGTCACAGAGCACAGCCAATGCCTTGGGGAAGAAAAGACGTCTGTGTGCAAGAGGGTTTTCCATGGTTTCCATGTCTCCTCCTCTCCAAGGTGCCCTTCTGAGCCTGGTGAACGGCAGGAACCGCTGCGAGGGCCGTGTAGAGATTTTCTACTCCGGGGCCTGGGGCACCGTCTGTGATGACGACTGGGACCTGCAGGATGCTGAGGTGGTGTGCAGGCAGCTGGGATGTGGCTTTGCTCTTTCTGCTCCATCAAGTGCCTACTTTGGACAAGGCAGTGGCAACATCTACCTGGACGACGTGCGCTGCGCTGGCAACGAGTCCTCCCTCCAGGTGTGCCAGCACCGTGGCTGGGGTGTCCACAACTGTCGTCACAGTGAAGATGCCGGCGTTGTGTGCTCAGGTACCATTGCTTTTGCACTAAACACTGGACACTTGAAAAAGTGCCCCTTTTTTTTGCACTTATTTTTGTTATGGGGCCACAGTCAAATATTGAGTTTTTTTCACTGCCTCACTCTGAGTAAGATCAAATTCCTGATGCCCCCAAGCTCTCCATCTCACACATGGTATGGTGTCACTAACCTCCAAATTCTGGGAGATAGCTTGTCTATGCTCCTCATTAGAAGGTGCTCATGTTCTTCTTTCTCTTCTTCCACAACAGCTTCCAAACCCACAGCAACTACTGCTTCCATAACATCTATCCCAGGTAAGTTTTGACGTGTTTTCTCTCTGGTTCTGGGTGCACGACTCTCCCCAAAGCCTCATTTTGGGAGACAGTCGTGCCAGCAACCTCTCCTCGCTTGCTGATATAGTTGCTGGGTTTGGTAGCAAAGAGCAGGATTGTGGGATTGTTTTGTGAGGAGGATGGGTCAGGACTTGGAAGAAGGAGGTTTCTGTCTGTTAGTGAAATGACGGAAGTAAGCTCCAGGGACTCTTAAAGTTACTTCTCCAGTCTTGTCTTTCCATGTCCATTGCTGTTTCCATGGCCATTGCTCGTCGATGGCCATGTCCATGATTGTGTCCACCAGTTGCCTCCTTCCTTCCTTTCCTTCCTTTCCTTCCTCTCTTTGCTTTCTCTCTTGCTCTCTCTCTCTGCCTCTCTCTTTCTCTCTTTCTCTCTTTCCTTTCTCTCTATTCTTTTTTTTCTCTCTCTACTTTTATTTTCAGTGGCTAAATCACTTCAAATTTGCATGTTAATTCTTAGCAAGAATGTTGTTCCCTTCCACTTATGTGATGCTCATTTTGCAGTTATGTTGGTTGGCTGTAGGCACAGCCATTTCCTTTCTGGGCTCTTCAGCAGGGTCAAGGCTTAGGAGATGTTGTTCAAATCAACCTTTAATGACAGGTATCAGTATTGTCAGGGTGGTGTTCAAATATTGCAGTGTGCAATTTTTGTCTCTTCTGCTTGCTAGAGCTGTTACAGTCTTCAGCTTCTTATTTTTGCTCTAGAAAGCAGATTTTAGAATTAGAGCTTCGCCATTCTCAGTAGAAAATTGTACTAAAGTAAAGGTCTCTGAGAGCTCACCAAGTCTGGTCAGAGGAAAGGGCATTGTCTAGGTAAAGCTGATGGTCCTAAGCTTGGAACAGGCCAAGAATCCCAAAATCCTGAGGCAGGGAGGACTGTCGTGGACTTGGGGCTGTTGCTGTGCAACAGTATAAAATGAGAGATTACCTTAAAGTTTCACATATTGCAGGAATTAAGTGTAGAGCTTGCACTTATCTTCCTGTAAGGAAACTTTTAATATTTTTTGTGTTTATCATAAGAATTCTGTGTCATTCGTGCTGGCAGGAAAATGAAAGCTTATTTTGCAGCTATACTCGTAGGAGAAATGAGATATATTTAGAACTTGGCTGATCAGTCTAGAGTGCTTATTTCAGTCTGAGAGCATAAAATTGCACAGTTTCCCAGAAGACTAGCAACTTATTTATTCTCCAGAGTCCTTAGGGGAATAAAGAGAAGCAGCAGAGTAACTGAGGAGATGCTGTCTCTTCAGGAAGGTACTTCCATTTTTACTGTCATGGCCCCTCACAGAATTAGACCTGGGCTGCAGAACAGAGGAGAGAGCAGAACAGAAAGCATCAAGGTGTTACCAGCCCAGCCTGAAGAGGGTGATCTGACACCAGGGATGTGACAGGAAATCCCAAATGCAACATGAAAGTAAACCTAGAGCAAACCCAAATATTTGTTTTGATTTGAGTCATACAAAATATCACTTGCAGGCAGCAGGAGACCTGTGGATAAGATATGTAAAGCTCAAGTGCACTGTTGTAGAAGCTACTGTAAGTAAATTCTCTTCCATTTCTTTCTGCAGCACCTTATTTTTGTGGTGGCTCAATCTCAAGTTCCTCTGGGATGCTGCAAAGTCCCTTCTACCCCGGAAGTTATCCAAACAACGCCGACTGCATGTGGGAAATACAAGTGGAAAACAATTTCCGTGTTATGCTCATGTTTAGAGATATTGTGTAAGTAAAACATTGATTCCTGGGCAAATCTCAAAGTCAAAACTTACTGAAGAAGCTTGAAAACATCTTTGAAACAGCCAGCTTTTCCAGTTTTAAAGATATATTCAATAACATCCAGCAGCTGGGAAACTAGAACAAAATCTGGATTAGTGTAGAATTTTTTTTCAGTATATTTGCTACAGCTGCATACAAAACAAATAAAACCTCTGCCATGAAAACTTTAGGTGCTGAAAAATTTTATTAGGTGCTAGGCAGCTGAATCAGATACGTTTGAATACATTTGACAAGGTGCTGACATTTCTTCACCAGGATGGAAGGCAGCAGATGTCAGTATGACTACATTGAAGTCTATGATGGGCCTCCACACTCTTCCCCTCTTCTTGGGAGACTTTGTTCTGGTTCCTTTCCCACGTTCCTATCTTCTTCAAACATGATGACCATTCGCTTCCACAGTGATTCTAACTACACCTTCAGAGGGTTTCTGGCTCACTACTCCTCCATTCCAGCAGATCAGAACACTAGTAAGTTCCCAGTTGGGGTTTCTCAAGGGAGAAGGTTGTTTACTGGTTTTGTTTGCCCAGAAAATATTTGTATGTGTTTTAAGATGTCAGGGAAATCAAATGATGCATGTGAAACATGATGGGTTGGGTGTGTGTACTGTCTACCTCCCAAACTAAGGAAAAAAAAAAGGCATTTGTGTTCAGTTACAACCTTCAATCATTAACACATTGCTGGAGGAGTCTCTAACATAAATTCTGTCTTCTTCCACCAGCTCTTCTGTGCTTGCCAGACTACATGCACGCAGTGGTTAGGAGGGACTACCTGGAGTCTCAAGGCTACTCGGCTCAGATGGTCACCCTGAACAACAGCAGCTGCAGACCAACAGTCACCTCACGGGAGGTGATATTCAACATCCCCTACAATGGCTGTGGGACAACCCAAGAGGTACACTCATTGCAGTTTGCCCTGCATTGCAGGACCCACTTTGGACAGACTTCTTGGAAGGACTCGTGTGGTCCACATTGCAAAGTGAACCAAAAAAACTCAGAGGGTTTTAGCTTTCTGTGTCTTCCCCATGCTTCATAGAAATGAGCTGCTAGGGTGGAAAGCATGGGAGAAAGTTACCTGTGATTTCCATTATTTAAAGTAGACAGAGTTTTAAGTGCAGGTTTGGGATGACTGTGGTCAACCCAATGATAACATGCTGGTGTCAATAACCAACACAGTTGATGTTTTGTACAGGTGTTCTATGAGATGGCCCTGTCTTGAATTTAACAGTTTTTCTCTGATTTCTGTTTAGTTTAAGCAAGTTCATTTCATTTACTCCAGCAAGTTTTTTTACAATGTGTAGGCAGAAAAGACAAACATTAAGCTTCTGGGTTTAAAGAATTTAAGATGAATCTACATTTTTTAAGTTGCATATTGCTCTATCAAAGCTTAGAACATGAAACCTAACAAAAAAGCAATTCCTCATTTTAAATTACGTGTTATCCAGGAGAATGACGACACAATCAACTATTCCAACATGATTAAAATTACATCTTCTGGAAACATAATCAAGAGGAAAAAGAACATCCATTTACATATCAGTTGCAAGATGCTACACAACACATGGATGCAAGTGATGTATAGTGCTGAGGATACTATAGACCTGCAAGAAAATCAGTTTGGAAGATATGACTTGAACATCACCTTTTATGATTCCTCATCATTCTTGCAGCAAGTGCACAGCTCTCCATACTATGTTGACTTGAACGAAAACTTGTACCTTCAAGCTTATCTTCACAGCTCTGACCCAAATCTGTCCGTGTCTGTGGACACATGCGTGGCATCTCCTGATCCTCAAGATTTTAACACTCTGGCCTACAATATCATCAAGGATGGGTAAGAGCTTTCTCAAGTCACTAGAAGCATAGCTGTAACACCCTTTCTGCATGTATTTAAGAGAACAGAGGCACTCTAAATTGGTTTAGCTCTCATTATCAACACTGTTAAAAGGCATTTTTTTGTTCGATTTGGGGTTTTGTCTTGCTTTGTTTTGTTTTCTTGTTGTGGGTTTTCGTTTTGTTTTTGTTTTTTTTTTTTTTAATTTTTACAGTATGAGCCTGGAAATAAGAAATGGCATTTAGACCTTAATAACATTTTGTTTCACCTACTTCATCCTTGTCCTACATGCAAAATTCAAAGTAGTGGGAGTGAGGTAGATGGGATTTTCAAAGGTGGCAGTGGGAATCTATCATTCCAGGAGTTAATTATTTGAGCTGCCTTCCAATCACTGAAGGGAACCTACAGGAAGGCAGGAGAGGGACTTTTTGATAGGCATGTCCAGCGACAGAACAAGGGGAAATGGATTTAAACTGAAGGAGAATAAGTTTAGTCTGATTATTAGGAAGAAGTTCTTTAGTACCAGGGTGGTGAGACTCAGGAACAGATTGCCCAGGGAATCTGTAGCTGCCCCCTCCCTGAAGGTGTTCAAGGCCAGCTTGGATGAGCCTTGAGCATCCTTGTCTGGATGAGAGGCATCCCTGCCCATGGCTGGGAGGTTGGAGGAGATGAGCTCTAAGATCTCTTCAAACTTACGTCATTCTATGATTCTATGATTCACAAGACTTAAATCTGGTTTTAGGTTTGTTTTGTTTTGGTTTTTTTAATCTATATTATGCTATAAGAGTTGCAGTTCTATCTTATTGTGTTCTCAGTGCCTGGCTGTGATATTATCTACTTTATTTTTGGAAGAATGTACGTGTTTGCATCCACCAAAACTGACTTTTCTTTCTTTCCAGTTGTGTTCAAGATTCTTCCTACACCACATACAAATCCCCCAACAGCCACTTTGCTCGCTTCAAATTCAATGCCTTTGAGTTCATGAACCACCACAGTTTGGTCTACCTGAGGTGTGAGCTGGTGGTCTGCAGGCTCCAGGACCATTCCTCCCACTGCTACCGGGGCTGTGCCAGGAGGTCCAAGAGAGATACAAGTTCTGCTGAGGAAAAAGTCAGTGTGCTTGTGGGACCACTTCAGCTTCGTGAAGGGAGTACTCAGAGTAGCAGTACTGGTAAAGTCTAACAAATATCCCTTGTATTTCCTCTCAGACCACTTAGGTCTTTATCTACAATGCACCATTACAGTGCTTGAGAACACTTTTGTAATCCCAGCACTTCTTAAGTGATTAAAAAATAATTTCCACATTCGTGTCACAAGCTGCTTGGTACAATCATTGCATCATTTTTCTCCTCTTTGTTTCTCTTCTCACACCCTTCTAAGACCATTTATCTCAAGCTTCACCATTTTGTGGGCTGGAGGAAAAAAAATATGAATGAGGCATCAAAAAATATTTCAAGGCTTATTAAATGGAAAGGACATTTAATCTGGGGAAAAGTAGTAAGCTATGTCTGGAAAGGAAATGCAAAAATTTATCTTACCATGACATCTGAAATTGTGGCTATGCAGTATTCTAATTATTTTGCTTTTAATGTTAAATTCCCCATTGAAACAATAACAGATCTGTACTTATTTATAAAATGCAGAGACGTCCAAGCTAATCTGTTACATGAGCAGTGCAATTCCAAATCAAAGGAGGGAATATTTAGAAATAATTTAGAAATAATTCTATTTTGTCTTTCAAAGACTCTGTGATTAAAATACAAACAAATATTTTACTGTGTTGAAGAGTTTGGTCTGTTGGATTAAAAAATCACCAAGCCCCTGATTCTGAAACATTACATAGGAGATGTCTAAAGATGTTAGTGTAGGTTAAACTTTTTCTTTCCACGCATGCAAATTCCCCCAAAAAGTATCTGCCTAGAAGGCAGATTGCTGACTACTCAGAAATGCCTTTCCTTTTGTTTTCCACCACTTTCTCCTGTGTGTCACAGACAAAGTGACCCATGTTTTTTAGGACACTATAAGGAGCTGTATTTTCCCCTCGCCATGTTTCCTCCAAAGAGCAGGTACTTCTTTAGTCCCTGGCATCCTCCCCCACCCAGGCAGGCCCTGCATCCACTGCTGTTGGAGCATCTCCAAAGGTGAGGAGTCAGGAAGGGTGACAGGAACTTCTTTTACACACCAGTGAGGAATAACTGTCCTCTACAGTGTGTGTCTCTGTGTCATCAGAGAGAAAGTGTTCCCTCCAGTATTTGACTTTCTGACTGTTGCTTGTGTTTGGGAACATTTCTACATGATGCTGTGAAGGGGTGTGGGGTACCTCAGTGCTGGTTGAGTGTTGGCACAGCTCTTGGTGGCTGAAGCATGGCAATTTAATGGAGTTAAACTAAGGGGTGGGTAAAAAATCAAATATCATCTGATAGCAAATTCAGAAGATGTGTCCTGAACTCAGAGGGGAAGACATCTTGGTTCCTCATTGACAGTAGGATGTATTTGTAGAGCTGAGAAGCAACACAGCACAGAAATTATTATGCTGAGAGCATAGAAAAAAGTTCTCCAGGCATTTTAGTGCAGATACTGTTGCTCTTTTCTCTCCTGCCATTTCTGTTATCTCCTCATGACACCCACCTCCTGTTCCTGAGACCCCTGGCACACACCTGCTCTCCCCCTCACTCCACATCGTGGCACCTGACCCTACTGCCACTGCCACCATCTTCCCTGACAGCCACCCCCATGTCACAGCAATTTTCTCCCTTTCTTTTGTGGTCTGTTTTACTTATTTGGAGACTGATGTTTTTTTCTGTTGTTTTTCACTTCTCTAGCTTAAATAAATCCAAAATCAAAAGAAACTGAGCTGTTAGAAGTGTTTTGTTTGCAATATTCAGGGCTGAACCACACAATCTGATCTAAAGGATTGCCAAAACAATTGGAAGCCAGTGACACAAATCCTACACCTAGCAGACCCATAAATCTCACCCAACACATTGAATCTCAGAGACTTTTCAGATCTCATCAAAATGTAATTTAAATGTTGGAAATTTCATATCTCCCTCCCAGCAGGCAATGTTTTGTTCAATTTTTAATATTTTTAGTTGCTGATCATGATAAAATTATTTCTCTATTTTTCCAGTTTTATATTTTGTGACTGTAAGGAGTTTCCTTCTCAGGACTCACCCAGCCTTTCAGAGTGTGTTGAGCACACTCATTCATCAGGCTGCAATATGCTGGAAATACAAACAACCAAATCCTACATAAAGATTTACCACTGGTGTGGGACAACATGAAAAGCACGCTCTGGGATTTTTGTCTTTCATGTCCTAGTCAAAATGAAAGCCAAAATGTAAACACAAATCATTTATTTGGCCTTTTGGTTTTTTTCTTGTTTATTCATTTGGTGTGGGATCAGTGTTATGCCAACCACAGAGTGCAGCCTGGTGCCTGCAAACACAAGGATGTCAAGCACCAGGAGCATGTGGAGACCACTGCCTTTGTTCTTTTTAAATGAACTTTCTGGAGGCTTCTTGTTGTCACCTCCTCCACCTTGGAGGATAACAGAGTGAATCACAGAGTGGTTTGGGTTGGAAGGGACTTTACAGATCACCCATTTCCAAACCCCTGCCATGGGCAGGGACATCTCCCCCCAGCCCAGGTTGCTCCCAGCTCCATCCAACCTGGGCTGAGACACTGCCAGGGATGGGGCAGCCACAGCTTCTCTAGGAAACCAACCATCACCAAGTAAGTTTTATCACTGAGTAACTGTCCAACTTTGAAATTAGATTATTTAATTTCTCTCACTGCTCCACATCCTCATCAGCATAGAATGGTTTGGGTTGGAAGGGACCTTGAAGATCACCTGGCTCCAACTCCCCTCAATCATGCAGTATTGTTCACTCAGTAGTAGATACTCAACCAACAGTCTCAGCACCAGCTACATGTTGTTTGTAACATCATGTTAAAATCCCTTGAAAATTTTGACCTATATAGTGTGAGTTATGTTGGGAGATAATAATGACTGAATTACACCTTATATCCACACCACTGAGCTGCAGGTGTTCCTGACTCCAAAGAAAGTGCACATCCCTGAACAGCTCCCCCAAAGTAACACCTGGGAAGCTTTCTTTTTTTCACAGAAAGAGAATGGATCCATAACAACTTGTTTTCTAATCCCACACCTTTCTTTTTGGAAAAAAAAATAAATGCATGGACTCAATATACGTTCCTGCTAGTGGCTGTTCCCAGTGTTATCATGTAAACTGTTTGGCCAGCATTGGGGTTAAAGCAAAGCTCTTGTTTGCTTCTTTGTATGTTGAATTTCCTGTGCTTTGGTGTCCTGTTTATGTTTCTATTCTAATTCTGGAATCTGAAGCAGATACTGCAACTTTTGTAGTCCTCCTTCTCAGGAACATACAATAAAAATATTTATAATTTGGTATAAATAAATACTGTGTTGTTTCTGGATCCCGTAGCCAATATGTAGATCCATTTTCCAGCTGTTAATAACAGGTCCCAGTGTTTTGTAGACTGACATTAAAAAATAGCTAATTTGGGTCTGCAGGGCATGGGTGAGAGACACATTTTTTTTCTTGTTTTCATTCCTTTCTTCCCAAGCCTTGCCATAGAAGTCCACAGATACTCATGGCTATCAAGCTGAATTCAGCATCTAAGCACAACATTGTGCATTTAATGCCTGAGTTTGCCCCAAGTTCTAATTAAATAACTAAATTAATATATACTCTGGTAATCATTTTCACTTGACTGATCATTTTGTCTTTTTTTTCAGTGAACTCCACCAGCCTCACCAACCACAGGTAAGCTTTTTTAACAGGACTGTACCTTGAAGGGGAAATTAGGGTTACTGCGTTGTCCACCACACTTTAAAAAACTCAGAGAAAACAGCAAAGACTTTTCTTGAGGCTGCCCTCCCCCTGCCCTCCATCTGTGACATGTCCAAGATAAACAGAGCCCCAGTCCTTTGCTCTCCAGTATTCCTGAACCCAAGCCCAACTTTTTTTGCATATTTTCTGTTAACTGCTTTATGCTACAAGGAGGAGAATTTGTCAATATTTATTTGTTTTTCTTTGTTTTGGTTGTTCTCTTTTTGTGTTTGCTTGGGGTTTTTTTTGAGATAATTTTTTTTGAGATAATATTTATTTGTAAATTGGGAAATTTACATCTAGCTGGGAAAAAAGCTAAGGAGATATTCAAATTCTCAGAGCAGCTTGTGTGTTTTAGGAGATTTTCTACCTCAGGCTCAAGAACTGTGACATGAAAAGCATATTTTAATATGCCGAGCTGAGGAAACTGGGAGTGAGATTTGGGTTTTTTTCCTAGAATAATGCTCAGATCTCACCTCTTTTGCCCCAAATCCCCTGGTACCCATCCAAGAAGTTTTTGATTTGTTCTTTCTGAGATAAATGAATTAGACACAGATTGTGATGTAGAAATGAATTGGGCTGATGCTGTTCTAAGTAGCATGCCAAGCTTGAATGACCCACCTCCTCTTTTTGGGGATTTTCTTTTCTAAGTTGTCAGAAAGTATAGTTTCAGAGTGATTAAATAGAACAGAGAAAATATGGGGTTTGAACAGCTGCAGCCAGATCAGTGTTAGCCTGAAATCCATCTCCTGGTGATGGGAATTAAGTCTTTTATATTTTATCCATATGGCTTTCTTGCTTTTTTTTCCTCTCCTCTATGCTCTGATCATGCTTCCAATTTCCCAGTGCATGTCAGGATCTTGTAACTCTTTGCCTCATCTCTTTCATCCTTTCTTCTTACTGCTTTTTAATTTAGACTCTAGGACTGAGTACAAAGACTAAATTTCCTTCTGTGTCTGACCAGCTGCTAGCACAGCAGGACACTGACTTGGGGGATCCTTGTTTGCTGAAGTTACCTGGTTATAAAAAATTTATACACAGGTTCAGCTGGGAATGTTGAAGTGTTTCTGAAACTTTTGGCCTAAATCACCACAATCTCCTTTTGCTAAGCCTGGATTAGAGCAGAGCTCTTTCTCACATGAGATCTGATGAAAAATTGAGTTATCCTGACATGAGAACACTCTTCTCCCATGCAAAGAGGTGACAGGGAGTATGGTTTAATGTTGCAAAGCCAGGACTTCTTTCCAAAGTGTTGGATCCTGCCATCCCAAGTTGCAGGCTCAGAAAACCAACCACAAAGTCCCAGTTGGAGGGCAGTGGGCAAGACCTGTTGCTTCAGCTTCTTTTGGAGTTCCTGGACAGTCTGAATCCAAAAGCTGCATACTGTGCATGTAAACACTTGAGCTGAACCTTGCCAGTGTGACACAAGCCTTCTTTGTTTCATGAAAGTCCACTGGATTTCTCTAAGGAATGCATTGTTGAGGAAGACAAGTGGCCTACTCTCTGCCAACACTGCAAGGATTTATTCAGGCATCACATGAGATGCTTCCCAAAGGCTGGGAAGGATGACAGCTGGGATGACACTTAAAGATCAAGCTGAAAATTAACTGTTTAAAATGCAGACTGTGATTCCTGCAGCCTTTAGGGATTGCTGATATTGCCTCTTGGGGAAAAAAAAATAAAAAATCTTGTTTCCTAGCAGATAAGGAATACATTGCCCCAGCTTGCAGCTGCAGATCAAGTGGCCATGGTGTGGAAGCCACAGGAGCATGGGGCTAAGACCTCAGGCAGCTGGTGGTCCCCTGCACCAGAGGTCCCCTGGGTGGGGTTTTCTTTGCTGGCTCCTGCACAGCACAAGGAATCCAAGGTGGGAGATGCTGCAAATCCCTGCAACCCCCTCAGCCCATGGAACTACCTCAAAGGACCCTGGCAGAACCCCCATGGTGGCCATGGACTGGGGGATCCAACCTGAAAGGGGATGGGGGAACACAACCACACCACCCCCCCCCAGCTCTGCTTTAGGAGACTAGAGAAGCTGAGAGGTGGGGAAAAGTCTGCCATCATTTTTCCCTGTCATGTGTGATTTTCTCCCTGCTTTCATTCAGCTGGTTCCTCTGGGGTTGGCCAGAGATCCAAAGTTCCTCTTGGATATTTCAAGGTAAGGATTTAACCAGTGGTCCCATAGAAGGCCTTTGAATGATAATTAAGGTAACTGAAAAAAACCCAAGTATTATAAGCAAACCCTTGCAAAAACTAATAACAGAAGGTTTTCTTTAAAGTGAAAAGGATCTGTATGAAATTGCTCATTGGGAAAAAAGCAATCATGCTTGTCAAAATGCAGAGCCAACCCCTTGAAATATTCAGTTATAAATTCTGACACAGGTTTTAGCAGCATTAAAAGGAACCTGGCTACCCTGGGTTCTACTTTGAGCACCTCTGGGATGCTGCTGCTGCACCCGAGATGTCTGCAGGGGCCAGGGACTGCACCTTGTGCTCTTCAGTGCTATCTTGTGGTTTCCTCTGAAATCTATGCCCACTGGAACCAGTTGACATCATGGGGGTTTAGTGGGTTTGAGGTCTGAAGGTGCCACCAAAGATTTTAATTATTTCATAGAAACCCCAGCTGGCTTGGGTTGGAAGGGACCTTAAAGTTCATCTAGTTCAAACCCCCCTACATTTCTTTTAATGTGATGTAGAATACACATGTATTGTATTGACTTTTGAAGCATTGTAGGAAAAAAAAACCAACATAATTATGAGAAATTAATTTTCTTTAATGTTCTGCGGAGCTTAGACAAAAATATGATACACTGAAAGGAGACCCCAGAGAGCAGATGGGAGTATTTGGTAAAATCATGGTGAGCTGCAGGTGTGTACAGGTTAGGAACAGCCCAGAGGCAGACAGGTGAGCAGCTTTTCTGTCCTGTTAGTGTTTACCAGAGAATAAAGTCAAGAACTTCTTCAGATTACATCCATCTAAATGCTAAGTTGGGATAAATGAGGCTTGACTGTATATACAGAGTCACCTGAATGTTGACATCTGATGTTTGCTCAGAGCAGAGCTGCTGTGGGTCCTGTGCTGCAGAGAGGGAATTATTCAGGAATAAGAACGTCTTGGAAGTACATGCTTCAGGAGCACCTCCTTGCCTCAGGGATCCTGAAAAGCAGAAGCACTGAAGCAGGTTGAATGTGTGTGTTCATCCATAACTAGTGAAGTGAGAATGGCATGGAAGGCTCTCATCTGACCTGCTTTGTGCCACCTCATTTCATCCTCCTAGCTTTCAGAGCCAGGTGAGACTTTGAAGGGCAGCAGCACAGGCAGAGAGCCAGCTGGAGAGACTCCAGGAAAGGATCTGGAGTTCCTGATGGACAACAAGTTGATCCTGAGCCAACAACGTGCCCTTTGAGCATTGCCAGAGGGTCACAAGAAGTGATCCTTCCCCTGGGCACTGGTGGGGCACATTTGTACAACTGCCTCCAGCACCAGAGGCAAGGGCACCCCAGAGCAAAAGGTCATCAGGATCATCAGGGCACTGGACTAAAAGATGTACAAGGAGATGCTGGTGGACTTGAGCCTGGTCAGCCCTAAGAATGTGAAGGGAAAACTTTATTGCCATCTACAGTCAGCTGCTGAGAGGGTGCAGAGAAGATGGAGCCAGTCTCTCCACAGAGGTCCACAGGAATGGGACAAGAGGCAACAGACACGAGTCAAAACTTGGAAAATTCCACCTAGAAATAAAGAATTTTTAAATTGTATTTTATTTCTATTTTTTAAATGAGGTTGTCAGACACTGGGAGAGAAACCCAGAGAAGAGGTGAGATGTCCATCCTTGCAAGCATTCTAGGGTTTCATAGACATGCCCAGGACCAACCAGCTCTGGACCTACCTCAACCAGAGGCTGGAATGGAGCCTCCTTCCAGCCTGCATTGGTCTCTGATTCTGTCTTTCTGTGAAGCACACAAATTCAGAAAAATTTTCTTTCTTTCATGTCAATGAGGTTGGTGAATGGATGGAACCAGAGTGAAGGGCATGTTAAAATATTGCATAAGGGAACCTTGGGAAACATTCGTCATGATTTCTGGGATAGAAGTGATCCAGAAGTTGTCTGTAACCAGCAGGCTTGTGGACAAGCTGTATCATCTTCAGGAGACTTCACTTTTGCTCACAGCTCAAGGAATATTGTCATGAGTGATGTAAAGATGCTTCTCAAAATCTGGCAGTCTGTGTGCCATGACCACTTCCCTGGGGAGCCTGTTCCAGTGACCAACAATATTCTTAGTGAAGAACCCATTCTAAAATTACAGTTAATTTTGCAAAAACTGTGATTGCTAAACTGTGTATTTTGTCTCTTCTCTTTTGTTTCTATCTTAAAATAATTTTCCCTAGCATAAGCACCTTCCTGTTTATATAATTACCAATTTACATCTGATTTAGTTCCTCCTGTAGTTTATGCATGAGAAGAACTTCTTGAAATATATTTTTATCATGATGGAAGCAGCAATACTGATTTACATAGTGGCCATGATTTTTAATCTTTAAGGAGAATTAAGAATCGGTTTATATGCAGTTTTACAAGTGTTTGTGAATGTCCTAAACCTTTTCTTTCCTTAATTGAACACTACTCGTGAGAAGGAATATAAGAAGGAGTCAATTAATCAATCCCAGTAGAAACAGGGATTTCAGGGAGCTCAGATTACTCACTTCTCCTTTTCAGTGGTTTCAGCTGCAATGACTTTAATTTGGGAATTGGTGGGGTTTTGATTTGGCCATTTGTGTGACAGGTTTTGTGTTGTTTCTGTGCACTATTTAACTGGTAAAGTGTTGATTATTCTTATGTAGAGATGTTTCTGAATCAAAATCCTGATAAATTGCTATGGTCTCCCCAAACTCTGAGGAGATAAAGCTCTAAATAGAAATGTATCTTTCATAAATGGCTCTTTGTTCTTGAAGGATTTAGCAGAGCATTTGGTTAGACTGTGCACTTCAATCCCCATTTCATATGGTGTTAATTTTAGTATCAAAATCTACTTAAAAGAAATTGAAAGGTAGTATTGGGCACACCTCATGCCTTGGGATCCCTGATGCACTTGAAGGCCACTTCCATTTCTTGTAATAACAAATGCTTAGAGGGTGCTGGAGACAACCACAGGCATTGGCTGTACTCTGTGTGAGACCCCTGCCCATGGAACCTGCTGAGACCTCAGGGATTTGCTAGAAACTGAGAAACCCTTTTAATGAAGACTGTACCATTGTCCACGTGAACGTAGAAAGCAGAAAAAGCTGCAGGAAAGCAGCACATGCCAAGGTAAGCAACCTGTGTTGACGGAAGCCTTAGCTGGGTAACAGGATGAAGTGACCTCTCCTACTGTGTGCAGAGCCAAGAGCACCCATTTACATTGGCATGGCCTCCACCTCTGACAATGATTTTCCTTCCACAGAGGTGGCCTGGGGCTTCCCAAGGCTGGATGGTGACATCCTTATCCCAAGGCAATTCCCCTCGGGGACCAGGAAGCCAGCCCCAGCAATCAGTACTAAGTTTTGTCCCCAGGAGATGGCTTCAAAAGTAAAATTTTTACTTTGCTTTGCCAATAAACTCACCGTAAGAGAGAATTCAAAGTGAATTCTTGTAAATTCAGTTCAAATTCTTGGAAATCCAAACTTTGTTTGAAAGTTCTGTTAGTGAGGGTGTGATTCACTTCACCCAGGCTTCACCTTTTTCTCCATACATTGTGCATGAGTACCTTCCAATTCAGAACCTACCTGGGCTGAGTTTATTGGAATGGGTGTCAGAGAGGAAACATGGAAAAAGAAACCCTTGCAATAATGTGGATTTGAATTATAATTGACAATATATTTGGGGAGTTAAGAAATCAGTGTCAGGGCACTACACAGCTCCTTATAGATGGCATGGGAAAAACAGTGAATATCCATGTCATGGGCTGTAAGAGGAGCAGACAACCAAACCTCAACAGAGTTGCATTCCCAAATGCAAATCACTCTTCAAAGCTGTGCAGTAGCTGTTTATCAGCATTTTTTGCACTGAGCTCAGGTGTGCAGAGCTCTTCATGTCTACAGGACAAGAGCTGCTGTTATCAGGTAATAGTTCTGTTCCTGAGGAGGCAGGGATTTGGGCTGGAAAAAGCAGAAAAAAGGAAGTCTTGGGCTCCTCTGCTCACTTTTCCTGTTGTATCTTCTCCAACTTGTTACTCTCAGACAACACATTATTTTATTTCTATGTTCATTCCCAATTTGTTTGTTTGATTGTTTCTTTTTTTTCAAAGTAGAAAAAAATAAGGAAACTTTCTTTACATGCACATCCCAAAGGCCTCAAAAGTTCCTTTGAAAGCTCTTCCCTGATTTTAGTAACGAAATGTAGAACTGATGAATCAAAACACGTCATTTCTTCCAAAAATCAATGTTTTGGTTTGCCCTTATTATATTTGAATAAATAACTTTTCATCATGCTTCTTAATAATGTATTTCTTAAACAGCTAAGCAGGTTCTTACCAAAGGTGTTTCATGACCTGAGAGGAGTGTTTCCCATGTCTCTCCAGGTCAGCCCTGATGTGTCAGGTGAGTTCACTTGTGTGAGGATCCAGGTTTCAGCAGGCTGCTCCATTGAGCTACCAGGTGTCATGGTCTGAATCCTCTTTTAGTGATAATGAGGGAAGAGCTGCATGGGCAGATCAAATTGAGGAGTGCCTGTGGTGGTCCAGGACTCTTCCTGACCTCTGCTTGGGCAGAGACATATCCTTGGGCCTTGGCAGGAGACAGGTGAGGAATGGAAACAACTGTCTTGCTCTTTGTAACTCCCTCTTGTACATATCTGATCTTTTAGTGCTTACTCACAAAGCTGTTTGCTGAAGTGGAGGCCTCTTCATGGACTCTACATGCTTTTTGCCCACAGATGCCAGATTTTCACAATCCAAAATACATCCCAAAAGCCTTACATAGTTACAAACAGCTAGAGGGAAAAAAAAAAAATCTATTTGCAGGGAGGGATGGTTTTGCCCATGCAGCAAAACTTCCCTTGATGGGGAAAGAAAAAAAGGAAAGGAAAGGGAAAGGAAAACTGATGCTAATTTTTAAATCAGCTAAGAATAATTTGCTTTTTCCCAGTCTTTATTTGTACTTAAGTGGGCACTGCAATATCTTCTCCCTCTCATCCTACAGTCCAGTAGATTAAAAACCTGTTGCTAGTTTTTCCCCTTCCCCTGATAAATATGTTGTGTCTGGAGTCTTTTGTGTAATATTTCACAGATCCAGAAGCACATCTCCTAAGTCCTGCCAGGGAAAGACTCCACTTCCTTAGGCTCCATGCAGTCTGGGTTTAGGGGGATGTAACACACAGGACTGAGAGGTACCCTGTGTGCTTGTCCTTTGAAGATAAGGAGGAAATCTCTGTCTTGTTTGATCCAAAACAAGCCAGCTGTGAAACAGGTGGACAGAAAGCAGGTCAGTGGAATCTTCATCTTCTCCAGGATCTGTGGTTACTGTAAAGTGAGGAAGGTGACTGATTCCCTTTGGCAACCTGACTTGGATTTTCTCCACTGTGCTTCATGGGTGCTCCCCATGTTCTTGGGGTCCCAGCACAGCAGTGTAGGTCACTGCATAGGGCCCCAGGACTTCACACTGCCCCACACTGCTCATGCCCCACAGCTGTTACCTGCTCACTTTTAGCTAACTTTAGCACCCTCTGCCCCTGTCTTCCTCCTTCTCCCTCGTTTCCTTGGTTACACCCCAAAAAACGATTTTCACCCAACCAAACCATGGCCAATCTCTCTTACAGCTGTTGTATTGCTCTGCAGGCTGCAAGAGAGAGAGAGAAAGAGAACTGCAGAGCTGAACCATGCTGGAGGTATCCAGTCCCAGGTTAAAGAGGAGTCAGAGGAATATGAAAAAGCACAGAAACTGCTCCTTACAGGAGTAACAAACAGACAATTTGGCTGAGACTTTCCTGACATTTCCAGGATGCTAATCTTCTTTTGGTTTAATTCTCAGAGTGGCTTAAGAGAATCCTTACCAAACAGCCTAACCTCCACACGTAAATCACTGGTTCCTGGAATAACCACCTCAGCAAAGCAAGGCCTCAAAGGTGGCTTGGGCAATGTTTGGGAAGATCTCAGTAGCCAATCCAGAACCAGTGCTGCTGCGATCCGGATTTATTATCAGGATGTTGGGATGTACCCTGTGAAATGAAAATATTCAGTAAATCACTGCCTTGGCAATGGGTTGGAAGACATTCAGGAAAAAAGATCAAATTGCACAGCACACACCTTTGGTGGAAACCAGAACCCATTCAGTATAAATTCTGAAGGTGCCATCAGGTGAACAGACAGCCACAACAACAATGGAGCAGCGAGCTCGTCTCACCTGGCTGCTGCTGCTGCTAAGTGCTGCTCTCCTCGCTGAACCAGGTACTGCCTCTAAAATTTTTTTTTTATTTTTGGAGGGAAATGCTACAGACAGAATGAAAAAGTAATACAGAGAGCCTTGTGGGGAAGGGGTGGCAAAGGGTCTCCTGCAGTATCACTGACGGGCTTTGAGTTGTAAGATGGATGGTGTAATTTGTCACAGATGCAGATCAAATCCATAGGTTATATCTCAAAATATATTTTATTTATATTTCAAATTATAACCTAAGAGGGTTGTAGGGTGAAGATGGCTGGAGAATATTTCCTTTGTTTCTCTTCTGCAAAGGTAATAGTTTAGAGAGGTTGTTCTCTAAAAAGTCATCTTTTGATACTCTATTTTGATGTTTAAATACTTCTATCCTTATAATTTAAAAATGTAGATAAAGGGAGAAAAAACCCCACAGAGCATCCTGCTAGACCCAGGTGAAAATATACTTTATGTTTGCATCATGTTCTTTCAAACTTCAAACAATAACCCCAAATCTGCCTTATAGCCTTTCTGGTTTGCGTTAGATACTTTTGATCTTTAATTATCAGCATGGAGACCACAAATAAAATCTTGTAAGTCCCTTACAGAAAGAGGAAATTTCATGCAGAGTAGATTTAGAGATTTGCAATACTTAATCATTTGTAAAAGAAAGGCAATCCAGAGGGCAGTTCAGCATCAAAGAGGACCAAGCTTTATTTCAACAAAGTGGTCAACTCCCAGCACTTCAGCAACCCTACAATCCTGGTCTTTATTCCATAGGTTCACTTTTGTATTCAATTTGACCAAGTGTAGGCTGGAAAAAGGGCTTGGGATCCTATCTTGAAAAAACAAAACTTCGGTATCACTAAAATCTGTGAAAATGAGTGTCTGAAGATAAAATACCAATTTGGAATAAATAAATAAACGTAATTTCTCCTTATTTTAATTACTGAATCAGATACAGCACTTCAGAGGCATCAATGTAATTTTTAAATCTGTCATTTGAAAAACTTGCTTTGACTCCAGGCAGCCTAAATCCTTTTTCCTTTTAGTCAATATAATTACATTTTCCAAGGCTATTTATGAGACTAAAACTACAGGTTGTCAAAACCACATGATCAGCCCCCTGGTTTCTATCCTGATGTCATGGGCTGATTTAATCAAACGTGCATTTTTAAATACTTTAAGGAGTGTAAAGTATGTTCTTCACTGCAGAGTTAGACAAAGTGAGGCAGACTTTGTGCAGACCTGAGCAGGCATTTGCAAAATTTTAAGCTGTAATGCTGGGCTCTCAGCCAAAACTGTCATCGTCTGCACAGAAAAGTGGTTCCAACCTCCCTGGCTTTTGTGGTAACCACATAGAGCATAGAAAGTTCCTCTTTCTACTGCCCAAGGGAAACCTGGCAGAGATCAGCTCCCAGAAACCCCAGTCTTCCCCAGAGGTGAAGGATTTAAACAAAGATTTCTGGGGTCAGACCCCTTTGGTCTTTGTGCTGCCATGAGATAAGTTCCTCTACAGTCATCTTCCACTGAACTATGGGGAACTGAGCACGTCCTTCAAGACATGGGAAGGAACCACAGATTGGTTTGAAAACACACCACCTACCAACATTACTTGTATCTAACCTCTAAATGATAGCTTGAGGTCTATTCCAACCCTTAGCCCAGTAACACCACACATTGGGCATCACCTTGCACTAAAACACAAATTATACCTAGAATTGTGACATCTTACATCAATACTAACATGTTTTCTTATCTGTCACAGTAAATGCAACATGGTGGAAACACCAGGGAAACTCAGAACCTGGATGGAACAAAGTTTTGGACTGGATACTAAAACCATTTAAACCAAAAGGTAAGACAGTGAGACAGTACACCCCAGGTACTGGGGACACAGAAACACCAGGAAGCTCATCCATCCCTGCAGGGATGCTCAGAGGGATGGAGCATCTCTGCTGTGGTGACAGGATGAGAGAATTTTGACAAGTAGAGAGTTTTGACAAGGGCATGGAGTGATAAGGCAAGTGGACATGGTTTTAAGATGGGAGATTTACACTGGATATTAAGAAGAAATTCTTCACTGTGAGGGTGGTGAGACATTGGTGCAGGTTGCCCAGAGAAGCTGTGGCTTCAAGGCCAGGTTGGATGGGGCTTGGAACAACCTGGATGAGTTGGAGGTGTCCCTGCTCATGGCTGGAGGGTTGGAACTGGATGATCTTGCAGGTCCATTCCAAACCAAAGTATTCTATAAGTCCATTAAATCAGACTAGACATGAACTCTGTACGCGTGGAGGCTCCTTGTATCTAAGCAGTTCTTTGTGGTTGAGGAACAAAACAAAGTTCAGGACAAAATACAAAGATTGGTAGCAGCAAGCACTGAGTCTGGAAATGGTGACAAGAGGGAGCATCAACCCAGTGCTGCACAAAATCTAACGTTTGAGTGATTTCTCCATTGTCTCAGTTCTCATAACCATTCTTAAAGTTCTCTAATAATTTACTTCCTCTACATTCCAGAATCCTCAGAGAAGCCCCCACCTCACCTTTTTCCACCAATACATCCTGGCAACGACATCCTTGTGTTAGAAACCACAAAACCCCCGGCTTCTGCTTCTGAAGGCAAGGAGAAAATTCAAATTACAAAACTCATGTGTGGAAATTTTCAGTAATTTATGAATATTTTGTTAGAGCAGACAGAAGGAACACTGGGAATTCAGTAAAAATACTGAATAACTCTGCCTGTGATTAGCCTTGGAAAAGGCAATAGCCAGGATAGGATCATCTTCATTTTCATAGGAAAATGTGGTGGGAGGGGAATAGGCATGTGATTAGCTCTACCTGCTGATATCAAGACTGCAGGTATGTATGGGCAGATCTTTACAATTGGCTCATCTGAGGCACTCTTACCTGCAGCTTTTCTTCACTTAGAGCAAGTCACAAGCTCCTCAGATCACACTTGTGCTTTTCATTGTGACTTTCAGACATTCCATTTCTCTTCCTAACAGCCTCCTCTCCTAGCACAAGTGTCTCCTCCAATTCCAAGGCCATCCCAGAGGAAGAGGGGTCAGCGGAAAGCCCAACCACGCTGAAACCAGGTAAAGGATATGAGCACAATGTGCAGGGTGTTAGAGAAACTTGGCTAAAATATTGGTTAGGAGGAGACATCAGTGGAGATGTCAAGAAATCTTGCAGCTAAAGCTTCATCTATGAATTTCCCCATTTCCCAGTCTGTGTTGCTCACTGCTTATAACATTATCTACTGGGATTCTGAACAATTTTTAAGGCCTCAGCTTTCTTATCCAGCTGGTCCAGGATGAAGGGCAGGTCCTGTTCTGCCTCCTGAGGATTCCTCAGATCAGGATGCAAGGTGGATAGAAGAGACCTTGGTGTCTGTGCCCTCCCTGCCCTCCTCAGCACAGCTCCCACCTGCTAACAGGGATGCTCCATAGGGCAAGGAGATCAAACCAAAGAATGTGAGGGTTGAAATGCAAAGTATAAACATGAAGATTCACTTCTTACCAACATCAGTGGATGTGGACAAACACTGTTGTTCCACAAAGTCTGAAGGCAATTGGATCTTACCAATGTCAATGAATATCTGAGGGGTGGGTGTCAAGAGGAAGAAGCCAAGGTCTTTTCAGTGGTGCCCAGTAACAGAACAAGGAAAAAGGGGTTTAAGCTCAAATGTGGGATGTTAAACCTCAACATAAGGAGAAACGTCTTTAATGTGAAGGTGATGGAGCACTGGCACAGGCTGCCTAGAGAGGTTGTGGGATCTCCTAATTAAAGAAACTGTATGTGATTTCTCAAATATTCATTGTAATTATTTGTCTGGAACCATCAGCTCAGAAAAATACACAGAACAAAATACATGAGAAAGGATTAGGGTTAGCATCTCATGAAATTAAATCTCAAATAAAAATGAAGAATATATTTAATTTTGTCTCTTCTTTTTCACAGTTGAAAGCTCTCCTCCTAAAGACAAAGACCCTGGGAAGGGTAAGTAACACACAGTGTCTCTGGCTTGCATGCTCAGTTCTCTGCCCAAGCTCTGACCAGGTGTTCACTGCCTCCCCATCTCCTCACTTGGTAGAACTTCATGGATTTACCCAGGAGCTTCTGGAATCATCCCAATCACCTCTCCCTTGGCTTCCTTACACAATAAGGCAGGAAACGGGGATTGGGTTTGATGCAGGAGAAAAACTTGCACTGACAAAAGCACTGGGGCAGGCACACTACACCTCCATGGATTCAGATTTCCTCTCCATCATCTCACCCCTACCAAGTCAGGTTCCCTGCAACCTTCCCGGGGTGCATCCCAGCTGGAAGCTGACTCAGAATGGTTTAGTTTGAACCTTAGTTTTGTACAATGTATCTTCTGACAAATCTGAAATGCAAGCTCTGCTCATTCCCTGAAAACATTCTGCCCTGGATGCTTAGAGAGCAGACTAAAGGCTCCACAGGGGCAATGGCACTCAGCTGCCTCAGGAAAACTTGTGTATTGTGCTGACAACTTACAGGAGACTCAACTTCAGCTGCAAGGCATGCATTGGAGCATGGGGCTGCCTGCTGAAACCATGGAGTCACCAGAATTAAATCTTGTCCCCATTGAGGCCAATAATGTCATCTTTAGTGTTCAACCCCTACATTTTTCTTAGTATGAGCTCTTTGTCCTTGACAACTCTGTTCCTCAAAACTGTAGCTGCTAACATTTCCTAGTTTAAGGCATCCAGCTGATTGAAATGTATATGAATAGATTCCATAAAAGCACACATTTTCCTTATTCAAAGTTGTTTGGATTTTTTTTTCCCCTCAGAAAAACCCCATCCCAAACCACTCCCACGTCCTAGACCACCAGGTAAGATGTTCTCATTCTTTACTGTTCTTTAATTAAAATTTAAGCATAATTTACAATACGTAGCATTCTTTATTACATGCGTTCATAGTTAACTAATAGGATGCATAAAAGCACAAATTCCCCCTGTTCATTCTCACTTTTTATGTTGGTGTTTAGGTTTATTGCCACCAATAAAATACCGTCCTAGACCACTCGGATTTCTTGGTAAGGTGTCCTCATTCTTAACTATTAGTTATTTAATAATTCAGCAATACATAATATTCTTGATTATATAAAGTTTAATTAATCAATTGATTGAATAGAAGTACAAATTTTCCTTATTCACTCAAACATTTATGTTGTTATTTCGTTTTTTTCCCCTAAGGAAATCGCCTTCCTAAATTACACTGGCGTCGTGGAAGGTTAGGTAAGGTTTTCAACCAGGATTCTGGTTTTAATGACTTCTCTCCCTAAGGACAGGAGATGCTGGGTAAGAGATGGGAGCTGGGAAAGCCTGGCAGTTCAGGGCCAGGGGGGATCTGGAGAGAGAAGAAAAGGGGAAGTGGGAGAGGTCAGGAGCAGGCAGAGAGCCTGGGGACCACACACTGCTGGGAACAGGGGCTGGCAGCCAAACCAGCCTTGGGGGGGAGGCTCAAGGGGATGAGCTGCCCTACGTCTGCACCAGTCCAGGAAAAAAAAAAAAAAACCCTACAAAAGAGGTGCCTGCATCCTGCCAGGCTGCTGGCCAGCCCATGCCAGTGTGCTCTGGAGGGCTGGCAGGCAAAGAAACAGCTCGGGTCATCACAGCAAGCTCACCCTCTGCCCAGGGGAGAAGGGACAGGCAGTGGGCACTTGGGGAACCTCGGGGTCAGGTGTAGGAGAGAGTGATGAGCTGCTAATGGGACACCAGCAAAACCAAAACCATTCATTTCCTCTCCACTCAGGTGCTCGCTCCAGATCTTTCTCAGCTGCTCGTTCCAGATCTTTCTCCTTCCGCAGCAGGAGCCAGAGGAACTGAGGCAAAAGAAGCATGAGTGAAAGTGGCAGCACACTTCTCACCATCTTACAGCCCCAGTCATGTTTCTTTTAACCATAACACTATGTTGATTGTTTCTATATGTGGGCATGTTGCATGTCTGCTACTAATTTCTAAAAATAAATTATAAAGGTGGGTGTCAATCAAGAGGGATTTTAATCTTAACTGTGCTTTTACTCTTTAATTTCACATCCTTTGGATCTATATTCCAGATGTGTAAAACCTCAAACTTCAATAAATGCTCTCAGTGACAAAAAGTAACTGTATCAGCTGGGTGATTTTTCTCATCAAGAAACTCACAGTTCTTCCCCATTGTACCAAATATCTCAAACACTGAGCATTTAAGAAAGATTGAGCTGCCTTACAGATAGGCATCCCAGTGCTTCTTCCTGAGCTCACAAAGTGATATAAATTAAAGGACAGGCCTCTCTTGTAACCATCTTGATATCTGAGCAATAACCTTTTCCACTTCATAATAGAGAAAAATATCTTCTGGATTGCAGAACTGTAGAGGAGTAAAGCAGTCATCTCAGAGAAAGAGATGGATGAAATTATGTTGATCTGGTGGTTTTAGCCTGACTGTGTCTTGGGTCAGTGCAGGGGTGTTTTAGAAGCAGGGGGGACACAGGGGTGGCTCCTGTGAAAGCTGCTGGAAGCTCCCCTGGTTCCAATCCCTGCCCCACCTCTGCCCAAGGCTGAGCAGAGATCATAGAATCATAGAATGGGCTGGGTTGGAAGGGACCTCAGAGATCATCAAGTCCGACCCTTGATCCACTACCACTGTGGTTCCCAGCCCATGGCACTGAGTGCCACATCCAGGCTCTTTTTAAATATCTCCAGGGACAGAGAATCCACTACTTCCCTGGGCAGCCCATTCCAATGTCTGATCACCCTCTCCGTAAAGAAATTCTTTCTAATATCCAACCTAAGATGGGAAAATGGATGTGCCTCTGGGAATGCAGAGTAACAGGAGTAAAGTGACTTAGTTGGGAAAGGGTTGGTATTTATAAGAGATTTGTTCATTTTTCCTTCTTTTCTGACAGAAGCAATGCAGTCATCTGTTCCTTCATTTGGGATCACCATTCTCTGCTCATACCTATTTTCATTTCCCTAATAAACAGTGAGCAGGAAAATGAAGCCCAGCTGCAGGGCTGCTCCAGGGGAGCTACAGAAGAGTCCAGGGAGGCAGAGGGAGAGCACAGCAAAGCTGCTGTCAGGGTTTGGGCCCAGCTGGTACCAACCAGGACTCTGCTCACTCACCTCCCCCCCACCATGGGACTGGGAGGAGAAAACCCACCTTAAGGTTTCTTAATGGAGACAAGGACAGGGAGGTTTGCATTCCCCAATGACAATAACAGGCACAAACCAGACAGGTTCAACTTGGGAAAGGAAAATGTTAATTTAATCTAATTCAATTCCAAAACACTCCTGCGCAGTTTTAGACACATTCAGGCTAAATCCTACAGATTAGGAAAATTTAATCCATCTCTTTCTCTAAAATGACTGCTTTACTCTTCTACAATTCTGCAATCTGTAATATATTTTTCGCTGTTATTAAGTAAAAATCACTAATGTATTTTTTTTCACTGTCATTCTGAGTAGGACAAAATAATATTGTCATAAAGAAACCCTTCCTTGACTCGAAGTGATATCACTATAGTAGATACTGAAAGAAAAAGGATTAAGCTAAGTCTTATAGTGAATTTAGCTGTAAATTTTTGACAGTCCTTATCTCCAGCAATAAAACTGCACATATTTTTCAATTATTTTTGAGTTTCTATTTAAGGTTATTGCTCAGATAACAACAGGTTACAAGGGATGCTTGTCCTTTGATTTATGTCAAAGGTGAAGGTGAAAAAGCTTAATTGCTCTCTTTCATACTTTAATAGACCCTTTCCCTGGGGTGATTAATTTGTTTAATAATCCTATTCTGCCTGTTTCTCTCCCACTATAACTCCTTCTTAAGACCCTTTCTTGGTGTCATTTTTCCCTGAATCAACCGTTATAATTCATTCAAAACACAAATCAGGTTACTTTGTAATTTGTAGTTCATGCATGTGCAGTGACTAATATTTTCTCACAAACAAAATATAAAATATTAACAATAGTTACAGACCATGACAAATGGGGAAGAACTGTGAGAGGGAAACAAAGTCTTGATGAGAATAATCACTCAGCTGATACAAATACTTTTTGTCACTGAGAGTATTTATTGAAGTTTAAGGTTTTACAGATCTGGAGTATAGATCCAAAGGATCTGAAATTAAGGAACAGAAGCACAGTTAAGATTAAAATACCTTTTGATTGACACCCACCCTTATAATTTATTTTTTAGAAATCATCATCAGATGTGCAACATGCCCACATGTAGAAATGATCAACATAGTGTTAGGGTTAGAAGAAACATGATTGGGGCTGTTATTATTTGGGGATGATGGTAAGAAGTGTGCTGCCACTTTCACTTGTGCTTTTGCCTCTCATCCGATGCCCTTTGTAGTGGCAGGAGGAATAACTGAATGTGATGCAGGATGATACTTGGCACTGTAGGCAGGTTTTGGGGCTTTTGGGAGCACCAAACTTGAATGGGTAAAGTTTACTGTGTGGCAAGTTGTACTTCCCACAGGCTGGGTCCTTTACACACCTGAGAAATGAAAAATGGAAAAGCTCAGGTATAATTGTCATAGGAAAAAATTAAACATTGTCTGTAAGCTCTTTTGTTTCTCTGGTTAGAGGAAACTTTCCTGCAGAAGTTTCTAACCATGATGTTAGTCACTGCTCACAGTGCAGAATTCCTGAACATAGGTGCAACTGTATGGAATTGAAATACTTCTGTTGGTATAATAGCTAAAACAACTAATATATAAATATCCCACATGCATATAGATGCATAATATAAAGCACCTAATAGGATTTTTTAAAATTCACAAAGCCACAGTTGTGGCATTATCAGGTAACAATATTTTTGAATTTTCTTTTTCATAAATAATTTTGATCAAGTCTTATCATGTGATAATTTCAAACCCATATGTTCTTACTAGCCCCGTGTGCCAGAGCCTTTGTATGGTGTGTGAAACGTGGCACAGGAGATGATCCCAGGCCTGCACTGGGGGTTGTTCAGGTGTCTGTTCCATTCCAAGGAGCCTCTGGCATTGCTCTAGGGTCTACTGGTGGTCACTGTTCTGAAAATCCCTTTCCCCCACTCTTGTATCAACCAGTCTGTGGAGGATAAAAGTGTATTAACCTCATTAATACCTATTGGTTCACGTTTTAAACTGTAAGGTAATGAGGTGGTGGAATTTTATTTAAAGTCTGATATTGTTGGTGCTTAATTAATACAAATTAAAGGACACCCCAACACTGCAAAGAAGGATTTGACTTCATGGATGCTTAGGGATGATCACGAAGGATGCTTCTGGACAGCTAAGGTAACTACAGGTTCCCAGCCCCTCTGACAGAGTTTTAAAATCCTCCCAGCACCATCTAGTGTCAGGAACTCCAACAAGGCTGACTCCAGGGACAGCTGGGTCGGTAGATAGAGTTGTTTTGCAAACTTTTACTAGAGCTGGTGATCAGTGGTGTGGGTGTTAGACATTAGTCCAATCATATTGTACCTGAACGTTTGGAGGGGGTAAGAACCCGGGGAAACCCACACCATGGGTACCACAGTGTGGCTGGGACACCTCATGCTCATAAATAAATACCCTTGTAATTTTACAGTTGGCATCCCAGGCTTCCTTGGTCCGCACAGGCCAGTAAAGTATTTCTGCAATCTCAGACATGTGTATTTAGGCAGAAAAACAAATTTGACTGAAGAAGAAATCACATGTTAAGAAACTGGCTGTGAGCAAGAGAGGAAAACAGCCTGTATGGAATTCTGCTGTGCTTGAGCAATGCAAATGAGGGCCTGGCTGCTGTACCTGGAACGAATGGCTGAGTGGAGAGGAAATTAATGGTTTTGGTTTTGCTGGTGTCCCATTAGCAGCTCATTACTCTCTCCTACACCTGACCCCGAGGTTCCCCAAGTGCCCACTGCCTGTCCCTTCTCCCCTGGGCAGAGGGTGAGCTTGCTGTGATGACCCGAGCTGTTTCTTTGCCTGCCAGCCCTCCAGAGCACACTGGCATGGGCTGGCCAGCAGCCTGGCAGGATGCAGGCACCTCTTTTGTAGGGGTTTTGGTTTTTTTTCTCCTGGACTGGTGCAGACGTAGGGCAGCTCATCCCCTTGAGCCTCCCCCCCAAGGCTGGTTTGGCTGCCAGCCCCTGTTCCCAGCAGTGTGTGGTCCCCAGGCTCATGTATCTGTCACCAGAGGAAGGCTTTTGCTTAATGCACCCATTAGTATTTATACTTGGAAGTACTTCAGTCAGTGCTATGACTCTTCCACAATGGCCAGCAATACTGAGATAGAATTTAGTGAATATTTGCTGTATTCTTTTTTAAGCCTCAGTTCTAAATTGCAAGTAGAGTGCTCATGGTGGTTTTAAACATGTTCTTTATGTAGAAAAAGCTTTCTTTTTGCTGCTGGATTTAAATCCAGGTCACTCAGGCCAGCTGACAATGAATCTCCACCTCATGGCCAGCCACCTGGAATGCTTTCTGTATTTCAGTGGCTGCCCTGCAGTAGCTGCAGGGTGATGTGTAGTGATGTGGAACCTTTTGCAGTTACTTGGGATAAGGAGTTTGTTCATCCTTTTCTTCCCAAGGTAAGGAAACAAGCAAAATCCCAAGAACCTCAGCTCCTTCTGGCACGAATCTGTGAGTGTCTGCTCCAATGTATTTATGGTACTTTGTCTGTCTTTCCCTAAGGACCAAAGCTCTTGGAATCCAGAGGATTCCTGCTGCAAGGGTGGATACACAATCTTTAGAGCTCCAAGAGATTGTCATGGTGTCAGTGCCCCAGATGTGCTGTTCCCCTGCCCTTGGCTGGCTGTGGTGCCTTTCCTGGCTCTGTGATTCTTTCCAATACAGAGAGCAGGTATCCCACAGGTATTCCACAGCTGTACAAACTCAGGTGCTTTCAAGTTTGATAGAAAGCTCAAATTGCAACACAGACCTTCTTCAAACACTTCCAGGTATTTTTTCTTTCATAAACCAATTTTTTTTTTGGTACAAAATATTTTTTTTCTTTTATAAACAAACTGAAACGTGATGCATCTCTACTGTTCTTATATTTCTAATCTCAGACCTCTGCCTTTTTAAGAACAATTACTTCAATAATTTTAAACTCACTTTAAGGCTTTTAGTGCAGCCCTGTCTTCATCATCTACTTCTCTTAATGTCATGGAAGCATGGAATAGAAGTATAAAGATAATGCATAGCATTTGAATTCCCTTTAGCCTCTGGTAATTCTAAATTTTCCTTTGCTCTTTATGGCCTTTCATTTCTTAAGCCCAGACACATACTTGCAAGGGATTTTCAAATGCTGTCATTCATTTTGAAGACATTTAATCTGTGAATTGATGTGTGGAGCCCTGCTAATCAAGGCTGTGCCCATCAGAACCAAGAAAAAAATGCCTATGGCTATGATTCCCTGCTAACTTATACCGGTAGTTACAGGTTGGTAGCCAAACTTGTTTCTAATTACTTGTATATAAATGATAATGAAATATTTTTCAATATTATGAGATTTTTCTCTATTATGAAGTGGAAAAGGTTAGTGCTCAGATATCACTGGTTACAAGGGGTGCTTGTCCTGTGATTTATGTCACTTGGTGAGCTCAGGAAGCAGCACTGGGATGTCTCTCTGTAAGGCAGCTCAATCTTTCTTAAGTGCTCAGTGTTTGAGATATTTGGTACAATGGGGAAGAACTGTGAGAGGGAAACAAAATCTTGATGAGAAAAGCCACCCAGCTGATACAATTACTTTTATTGAAGTTTAAGGTTTTACAGATCTGGAGTATAGATCCAAAGGATCTGAAATTAAGGAACAGAAGCACAGTTAAGATTAAAATCCCTCTTGATTGACACCCACCCTTATAATTTATTTTTTAGAAGTTAGTAGTAGATGTGCAGCACGGCCAGATGTAGAAATGATCAACATAGTGTTAGGGTTGGAAGAAACTTGATTTGGGCTGTTATTATTTGGGGATGATGGTAAGAAGTGTGCTGCCACTTTCACTTGTGCTTCTTTTGCCTCAGACCCGACGTCTCCTGCTGCGGCGGGAGGAAGATCTGGAACGAGGGGCTGGGTGGAGAGGAAATTAATAATTTTGGTTTTGCTGGTGTCCCATTAGCAGCTCATCACTCTCTCCTACACCTGACCCCGAGGTTCCCCAAGTGCCCACTGCCTGTCCCTTCTCCCCTGGGCAGAGGGTGAGCTTGCTGTGATGACCCGAGCTGTTTCTTTGCCTGCCAGCCCTCCAGAGCACACTGGCATGGGCTGGCCAGCAGCCTGGCAGGATGCAGGCACCTCTTTTGTAGGGTTTTGTTTTTTCCTGGACTGGTGCAGACGTAGGGCAGCTCATCCCCTTGAGCCTCCCCCCCAAGGCTGGTTTGGCTGCCAGCCCCTGTTCCCAGCAGTGTGTGGTCCCCAGGCTCTCTGCCTGCTCCTGACCTCTCCCACTTCCCCTTTTCTTCTCTCTCCAGATCCCCCCTGGCCCTGAACTGCCAGGCTTTCCCAGCTCCCATCTCTTACCCAGCATCTCCTGTCCTTAGGGAGAGAAGTCATTAAAACCCAGAAGGAATGAGAACCCCTTACCTGCTTTTCCAGAACGCGAGCGTGACTTGGTATTGACTTTTGCTGAGGGAAAAAAGCCCAAACAACAACTTAAAAAGTGAGACTGAGTAAGGGAAGTATGTGCTTTTATGTGATTTTTTTAAATTAAGAATGACTGTCATAGATAAATTTAATACTAATTAATTGTTAATTATTTTAATAAAATTATTACTAGATTTATTAATTAAGAATGAGACAACCTTACCTCGGTATACAGGACGTAGACGTGATTTAGGACGGAATTTTACTGAGGGGAAAATAAAGCAATATAAAAAGTGAGACTGAATAAGCAAAATGTGTTCTTTTATGTCACTAATTAATTAATAATGAGAATACCTTACCTACATATACAGGACGTAATATGGGTTTGTATTTTACTGAGGGAAAAAAACACAAAAATAATGTAGGACATGAGATTGAATAAGAAAAATGTGTTCTTTTATGTAATTAATAAATTAATTAGGAATAAGAATACCTTACCTATCTTCTTACGAAATAGACGAGGCTTGCGATGGCGTTTTACCGATGGGGAAAAAACTGAAATAACAGCACAGAAAGTGAGACTGAATAAGAAAAATGTGGGTTTTGGGGTAATTAGTAAGTTAAGTAATTAGGAATGAGAATACCTTACCTATCTTCTTACGAAATAAACGAGGCTTGCGATGGCGTTTTACTGATGGGGAAAAAACTGAAATAACAGCACAGAAAGTGAGACTGAATAAGAAAAATGTGGGTTTTTGGGTAATTAGTAAGTTAAGTAATTAGGAATGAGAATACCTTACCTATCTTCTTACGAAATGGGCGAGGTCTGCGATGAGTTTTTACTGACAAGAAAAAACCCAAACAATAATGTAAGATGTGGGACTGAATAAGGAAAATGTGTGCTTTTCTGTAATCAATCAACTAATTAATACAGCATGTGTATAATCAAGAATGTTGTGTAATAGATAAATGAATTATTAATTGTTATTTATTTTAATTAATAAATTTATTACTCAATTAATTAAAAATGAGAAAACTTTACCTCGGTATACAGGACGTAGAATGGGACGGGGTTTTACTGAGGGGAAAGTAAACCAACAGAAAAAGTGAGACTGAATAAGGAACATGTGATTTTATGTAATCAATTAACTAATTAGTTTTGAATGACAATACCTTACCTACGTATACAGGCTGCACATGTATTATGGGACGGTGTTTTACTGAGGGAAAAAAACAAAAAATGATGTAAGGTGTGAGATTGAATAAGGAAAGTGTGATCATTTATGATTGGTTAATTAATTAAGAATGTACGTAATCAAGAATGTTGAGATCAATTGATTACTAATGGTTAATTATTTTCACTTAAGGATTAATAAACAAATTAATTGAGAATGAAAATACTTTACCTATTTTGATAGGAAATGGGCGTGGTCTGCGACGGCGTTTTACTGAGGGGAAAAATTGAAACACCACCATAAAAAGTGAGACTGAATAAGAAAAATCTGTGGTTTTCTTTATTAATAAATTAAGTACTTAAGAATACGAATACCTTACCTGTCTTCTTATGAAATGGTCGAGGTCTGCGATGATGTTTTCCTGGTGGGGAAAAAAACCAGAAAGTAACATAAAAAGTGAGACTCAATAAGCAAAATGTGTTCTTTTATGTCATGACAAATTAAGTACTTAAGAATGAGAACACCTCACCTGTCTTCTTATGAGATGGGCGACGTCTGCGATGGGGTTTTACTGATGTGAAAAAAAACCAAAATAACATAAGAACTGAGACTGAATAAAAAAAATATGTGTTTTTCTATAAATAATCAAATAATTAATAAAGCACATGCGTAATCAAGAATGTTATGTAATATTTAAACAAATTAATTAATTAATAACTTTTTATTCTAACAATAATTAAGAATAAGAAAACCTTACCTCGCTTTCCAGGACGTGGACGTGGTTTGGGATGAGGTTTTACTGAGGTGAAAAATAAACATTAAAAATGAGACTGAATAAGGAAAATGTGTCCTTTTATGAAATAATTAATTAATTAATAATGTACCTAGTGAAGTACATTATGCATTCAACTAACTGTTATTTACTGCTACTGATTTATTAATTATTCAATTCATTAATTAAGAATGAGTTTACCTGACATAAAAATGAACGTAATCAACAATGCTATGTAATTATTACTTAATATCCATTATTATTAATAATTACTGATTAAGAAATAATTAAGAATGAGAACATCTTACCTGGTGGTCTAGGACGTGGGCTTGGTTTGGAATGAGCTTTTACTGAGGGGAATAAAAAGCCAAACAATAACAGGAAAGGTGAGATTGAATAAGGAAAATCTGTGCTTTGATGGAATCTATTCATATACATTGCAATCAGCTGGATGCCTGAAACTAGGAAATGTTAGCAGCTCCAGTTTTCAGGAAAAGAGTTGTCATGGACAAAGAGCTCATACTAAGAAAAATGTAGGAACTTGAACACTAAAGATGACATTATTGGCCTCAATGGGGACAAGATTTAATTCAGGTGACTCCATGGTTTCAGCAGGCAGCCCCATGCTCCAATGCATGCCTTGCAGCTGAAGTTGAGTCTCCTGTAAGTTGTCAGCACAATACACAAGTTTTCCTGAGGCAGCTGAGTGCCATTGCCCCTGTGGAGCCTTTAGTCTGCTCTCTAAGCATCCAGGGCAGAATGTTTTCAGGGAATGAGCAGAGCTTGCATTTCAGATTTGTCAGAAGATAAATCCCATGGTAGAAAACCCAGGTTCAAACCAAACCCAATGACTCCAATTCCCATTGGGATGCACCTTGCAAATTTCCATGGAGTCTGAGTTTATAGGAATGAGATGATCAGGAGCACATGTGAAATTATGCTGGTGCAGTGTGTCTGCCCCAGTGGTTTCCCCTTCCCCAGTACTTCCATCAGTGCAGGTATTTCTCCCCTGTCAATCCCAACAGCATCACTTACCAGTGGTAGTGGTGGTGGTTTCAGCAGTTGTTGTTTCTGGAGGAAGAGAACATAGGAAATTGGACATTGTCTGTGTTTTACATACATTTGTGACTGACATGAAAAGAAGTGAAGGGCTCAACACAGGTCTAGAAATGAGGACAGAAGAAAAGTACCTTTCTTTTCTGCTGTTGAGGATTCAGTTGGGGCTGTGAAAGAGAAAGTAAAAGGCACACATCAGTAACTCCTACATCAGGTGAAAGAAAAGCAAAGACCATTAATGGAGAGGGAACCAGCATTTCCCCCCAGGGTCACACATACCTGATGTTGTAGTTGTAGTCGTGGTTTCTGCAGTGGCTGGATAAGACAGGAGAGAAAACAAACCTGCAGGTTAGTGCTGGTCCCTGCACAGGGTATGTGTGAGGTACCCATTTTAGGTAAAAAAACTTCAAAACCATCCCCACTGAGTCAGCTTCCAGCTGGGATGCACCCTGGGAAACTTGCAGGGAACCTGACTTATTAGGAGTGAGATGTTGGAGATCAAATCTGAATTAATGCAGGCCTGTTTCTCAAATAAGTAATTCAGAATGTATGTAGTCAAGAATGTTATGCAATCAGTTAATTTTTATTAATTTTTAATAGATTAGGAAGTAATTAAGGATCGGAATAGATTACCTGGTGTTGTAGGTCGTGGGTGTGGTTTGGGACGAGGTTTTCCTAAATGGAAAAAAATCCAAAGAATAATAAATTTCACACTGAATAAGAAAACCCAGTGTTTTAGTATCATCAATTAATTCATTAAGAACATATATAATCAAGAACATAATGTGGTTGATTTACTACTGTTTTTTAATTTTTAGTTGCTAGTTCTTTAATCATTTAGTAACCAAAAAGAACTTAAGAATGAGACCACCTCACCTGGCCTTTTTGGACGTGGTCGTGGTTTGGGACGGGGTTTTACTGAGAAGGACAAATAATAACAGTGTAAATTGCAAACTGAACAAGGAAAATTTCTGCTTTTATGCAATGACTAATTGATTAAGAACTTAGATAATCAAGAATGTTATGCAATATATTATTTTTTAAAAGTCATTAAATATAAATTAAGAATTAGATCACCTCACCTGGCTTTCCAGGACGTGGACGTGGACGTGGTTTGGGACTGGGTTTTCCTGAGGGAAAAATTCCCCAAAAATAATATAAGAAATGAGACTGAATAAGGAAAATGTGTGCTTTTATGGAATCAATCATTTACTTAAGAAAATATGTAATCAAGAATCCTATGTCAGAAATAAAATAATAGTTCTAATTTATTTTAGCTAAGAATTAATAATGAAACAATTAATCAATTAAGAATGAGAACACCTTACCTGGCTTTCCAGGACGTGGTCTGGGATGGGGTTTTCCTTAGGGGAAAGCCAAACAATGTGAAATATGAGACTGAATAATGAAAATGTGTGCTCTTGTGTCATGGACTAGTTAATTAAGAACATGTATAATCAAGAATATAATATAATGGATTAATTACTATACAATAAATATTCTATAATTGTTAATACATTGATTATAAGAAAAAATAATTGCAAAGAAATTGATCATGAGAACACCATACCTGGCTTTCCAGGACGTGGACGTGGCTTGGGACGGGGTTTCCCTGAGGGGACAAAAACCCAAACAGGTTAAAAATTGAGACTGAATAAGGAAAATTAGTGCTTTTATGTAATCAATTATTAAACAAAAATGAACGTAATCAACAATGCTATGTAATTATTACTTAATATCCATTATTATTAATAATTACTGATTAAGAAATAATTAAGAATGAGAATATCTTACTTGTTGGTCTAGGACGTGGGCTTGGTTTGGAACGAGCTTTTACCGAGGGGAAGAAAAAGCCAAACAATAACAGGAAAAGTGAGATTGAATAAGGAAATTGTGTGCTTTTATGGAATTAATTAATATACATTGCAATCAGCTGGATGCCTTAAAGTAGGAAATGTTAGCAAATTCCAATTGGGATGCACCTTGGAAATTTCCATGGAGTCTGAGTTTATAGGAATGAGATGATCAGGAGCACATGTGAAATTATGCTGGTGCAGTGTGTCTGCCCCAGTGGTTTCCCCTTCCCCAGTACTTCCATCAGTGCAGGTATTTCTCCCCTGTCAATCCCAACAGCATCACTTACCAGTGGTAGTGGTGGTGGTTTCAGCAGTTGTTGTTTCTGGAGGAAGAGAACATAGGAAATTGGACATTGTCTGTGTTTTACATACATTTGTGACTGACATGAAAAGAAGTGAAGGGCTCAACACAGGTCTAGAAATGAGGACAAAAGAAAAGTACCTTTCTTTTCTGCTGTTGAGGATTCAGTTGGGGCTGTGAAAGAGAAAGTAAAAGGCACACATCAGTAACTCCTACATCAGGTGTGAGCAAAGCAAAGACCATTAATGGAGAGGGAATCAGCATTTCCCCCCCAGGGTCACACATACCTGATGTTGTAGTCGTCGTGGTGGTTGTTGTTGTGGTTGTGCTTTCTGTAGGGGCTGGATGAGACAGGAGAGAAAACAAACCTGCAGGTTAGTGCTGGTCCCAGAAAGGATACATGTGATGTACCATTTACAGACAAGAAAATTCAAATCGAACCCCACTGAGTCAGCTTCCAGCTGGGATGCACTCTGGGAAGGCTTGCAGGGAGCCTGGCTTGTTAGGAGTGAGATGATGGAGAGCAAATCTGAATCCCTGCATGTGTAGTGTGCCTTCCCCAGTGCTTTTGTCACAAGAAATATTTCTCCTGCACCAACCCCAAGAACCTTTTCCTCCTTTATTAGGCATGGAAGCCAAGAGACAGAATATTGGAATGGTCCCTGAAGATCATGGTGAAATCCATGAATTTATAAAGAAAGAGGAGATGAGAAGCAAGTCAAGACCTGGTCAGAGCTTGGACAGAGAACTGAGCATGCAAGCCAGAAACACTGTGGAATACTTACAGGTGGTAGTGTCTTCTTTTTCTTCCAGAGCTGATGAGTCTGTAGTTGTGAGAAAGAAGAGTTGACATTAAATATTTCCTTCTCTTTAATTGGAGATTTTATACTGTGACCCTTAGCAGCTTCCTATGCTTCTTGCACTATTACTCAAAGCCTTCTCAGTTACACCCACTAATAGTACAGTGGAATGCTTTTGGTTTGGTTGGACCATAAATATAATTTAGTTCCATGAGCAAAGACAGCATCTACATGACCAGGCTGATCCAAGACCCATCCAACCGATACCTGAATACTTCTAGTCATGGGGCAGAAAAATCTTCTTTGGGAAACCTGGACAAGGGTCTCTGCATCCACAACAGCAAAAACGTCCTTACAAATATCTCATCTAAATGTCCCCTCTCTCAGATTTCAGCCATCAATTCAGGGGGGGAACCAGCAGTTCATCCCAGGGTCACACATACCTGATGTTGTAGTTGTCGTCGTCGTCGTTGTGCTTTCTGCAGGTGTCGGACGAGACAGGAGAAAAAACAAACCTGCAGGTTAGTGCTGGTTCTGGCACAGGGTATGTGTCAGGTACCCATTACAGGTAAAAAAATTTCAAACCCATCCCCACTGAGTCAGCTTCCAGCTGGGATGCACCCTGGGGAGGTTGCAGGGAACCTGACTTGGTAGGAGTGAGATGCTGGAGATCAAATCTGAATTAATGCAGGTCTCTTTCTTTTGATTTACTACTGCTTTTTAATTTTTAGTTGGTAATTCTTTAATCATTTAGTAATTAAAAAGAACTTAAGAATGAGACCCCCTCACCTGGCCTTTTTGGACGTGGTCGTGGTTTGGGACGGGGTTTTACTGAGAAGGACAAATAATAACAGTGTAAATTGCAAACTGAACAAGGAAAATTTCTGCTTTTATGCAATGACTAATTAATTAAGAACTTAGATAATCAAGAATGTTATGCAATAAATTATTTTTTTTAATTCATTAAATATAAATTAAGAATTAGATCACCTCACCTGGCTTTCCAGGACGTGGACGTGGTTTGGGACGGGGTTTTCCTGAGGGGAAAAATCCCCAAAAATAATATAAGAAATGAAACTGAATAAGGAAAATGTGTGCTTTTATGGAATCAATCATTTACTTAAGAAAATATGTAATCAAGAATCCTATGTCAGAAATAAAATAATAGTTCTAATTTATTTTAGCTAAGAATTAATAATGAAATAATTAATCAATTAAGAATGAGAACACCTTACCTGGCTTTCCAGGACGTGGTCTGGGATGGGGTTTTCCTTAGGGGAAAAACAAACAATATGAAATGTGAGACTGAATAATGAAATGTATGCTCTTGTGTCATGGACTAGTTAATTAAGAACATATATAATCAAGAATATAATATAATAGATTAATTATTATACAATAAATATTCCATAATTGTTAATACATTGATTATAAGAAAAAATAATTGCAAAGAAATTGATCATGAGAACACCATACCTGGCTTTCCAGGACGTGGACGTGGCTTGGGACGGGGTTTCCCTGAGGGAACAAAATCCCAAACAAGTTAAAAATTGAGACTGAATAAGGAAAATTAGTGTTTTATGTAATCAATTATTAAACAAAAAATGAACGTAATCAACAATGCTATGTAATTATTACTTAATATCCATTATTATTAACAACTACTGATTAAGAAATAATTAAGAATGAGAACATCTTACTTGTTGGTCTAGGACGTGGGCTTGGTTTGGAACGAGCTTTTACTGAGGGGAAGAAAAAGACAAACAATAACAGGAAAAGTGAGATTGAATAAGGAAATTGTGTGCTTTGATGGAATTAGTTAATATATACTGCAATCAGCTGAATGACTTGAAGTAGAAAATGTTAGCAGTGACAAATATTACAAACAGGGTTGTTGTGGACAATGGGCTCATACTAAGAAAAATGTAGGGGTTTGAACACTAAAGATGACATTATTGGCCTCAATGGGGACAAGATTTAATTCAGGTGACTCCATGGTTTCAGCAGGCAGCCCCATGCTCCAATGCATGCCTTGCAGCTGAAGTTGAGTCTCCTGTAAGTTGTCAGCACAATACACAAGTTTTCCTGAGGCAGCTGAGTGCCATTGCCCCTGTGGAGCCTTTAGTCTGCTCTCTAAGCATCCAGGGCAGAATGTTTTCAGGGAATGAGCAGAGCTTGCATTTCAGATTTGTCAGAAGATAAATCCCATGGTAGAAAACCCAGTTTCAAACCAACCCCAATGACTCCAATTCCCATTGGGATGCACCTTGCAAATTTCCATGGAGTCTGAGTTTATAGGAATGAGATGATCAGGAGCACATGTGAAATTATGCTGGTGCAGTGTGTCTGCCCCAGTGGTTTCCCCTTCCCCAGTACTTCCATCAGTGCAGGTATTTCTCCCCTGTCAATCCCAACAGCATCACTTACCAGTGGTAGTGGTGGTGGTTTCAGCAGTTGTTGTTTCTGGAGGAAGAGAACATAGGAAATTGGACACTGTCTGTGTTTTACATACATTTGTGACTGACATGAAAAGAAGTGAAGGGCTCAACACAGGTCTAGAAATGAGGACAAAAGAAAAGTACCTTTCTTTTCTGCTGTTGAGGATTCAGTTGGGGCTGTGAAAGAGAAAGTAAAAGGCACACATCAGTAACTCCTACATCAGGTGTGAGCAAAGCAAAGACCATTAATGGAGAGGGAACCAGCATTTCCCCCCAGGGTGACACATACCTGATGTTGTTGTTGTTGTCGTTGTGGTTTCTGCAGGGGCTGGATGAGACAGGAGAGAAAACAAACATGCAGGTTAGTGCTGATCCCTGCACTGGGTACATGTGAGGTACCCAATAGACGTAAGAAAACAACAAATCCAACCCCACTGAGTCAGCTTCCAGCTGGGATGCACCCGGGGAAGGCTACAGGGAAAATGGCTTCTTAGGAGTGAGATGATGGAGAGCAAATCTGAATCCATGGAGGTGTAGTGTGCCTGCCCCAGTGCTTTTGTCGCTTCAAGTATTTCTCCTGAACAAACCCAAGACCTTTTTCTACTTTACTGTGCATGAAAGCCAAGAGAGAGATGACTGGGACGGTCCCTGAATCTCATGGGTAAATCCATTAAGGTTTACCCAGTGAGGAGATGGGGAGCCCATGAACACCTGGTCAGAGCTTGAGCAGACAACTGAGCATGCAAGCCAGAGACACTGTGTGTTACTTACAGGTGGTAGTGACTTCTGCTTTAGAAGTAGTAGACTCTGTAGCTGTGAGAAAGAAGAGATGATATTAAATATTTTGTTCAGATTAAATAGGGATTTTACACCATGAATCTTAGTAGCTTCCTCTGCTGCTTGCACTATTACTCAAAGCCTTCTCAGTAACACCCACTAACAGTATGGTGGAATGGTTTTGGTTTAGTTGGATCTTAAATAGAATTTATTTCCATGAGGAAAGACAGTATCCACATTACCAGGCTGATCCAAGACCTACCCTACCAATACCTGAATACTTCTAGGCAAAAGAAATCTTTCTTGGGAAACCTGGACAAGGGTCTCTGCATCCACAATAGCAAAAACGTCCTTACTAATATCTCATCTAAATGTCCCCTCTCTCAGATTTCAGCCATTATCTGTCGAGGGAACCAGCAGTTCACCCCAGGGTCACACATACCTGATGTTGTGGTCGTCGTTGTCGTCGTTGTGCTTTCTGCAGGGTTGAGATGAGAGAGGAGAGAAAACAAACCTGCAGGTTAGTGCTGGTCCCTGCACTGGGTACGTGTGAGGTACCCATAACAGGGAAGAAAATTTCAAGCCCCTGCTCACTGAGTCAGCTTCCAGCTGGGGTGCACCCTGGGGAGGTTGCAGGGAACCTGACATGGTAGGAGTGAGATTCTGGAGGTCAAATCTGAATTAATGCAGGTCTGTTTCTAAAATAAATAATTCAGAATGTATGTAGTCAAGAATTTTATGCATTCAGTTAATTATCTTTAATTGTTACAGAGTTATTAATTAATCAGTTAAATAATTAAGAATGAGAATACCCTGCCATTCTTTCCTGGATGTGGTTGTGGTTTGGGACGGGGTTTTAGTGAGGAGAAACAAATAATAACAACAATGTAAATATGAGAAGGAAAAAGGAAAAATTCTCCTTTTATGGAATGAATAGTTAATTAAGAACTTAGATAATCAAGAATGTTATGCAATAGATTATTGGATTTTAATCCCTTAAATATAAATTAAGAATTAGATCACCTCACCTGGCTTTCCAGGACGTGGACGTGGACGTGGTTTGGGACGCGGTTTTCCTGGGGGGAAAAAAACCAAAAAATACAAAAAGTCAGACTAAGAATGGAAGCTATGTGCCGTTATGGAATCAGTCCAGTAACTAAGAATGTATATAGTCAAGAATGTTATGCAAGCAATTAATTATTATATAATAACTGTTACAAATTTATGAAGTAATTGAGCATTAAAATATGTTACCTGTTGGTCTAGGTCGTGGGCTTGGTTTGGAACGAGTTTTTGCTGAGGGAAGAAAATGCCAAACAATAACAGGAAAGGTGAGATTGAATAAGGAAAATGTGTGCTTTTATGGAATCTATTCATATACATTGCAATCAGCTGGATGCCTGAAACTAGGAAATGTTAGCAGCTCCAGTTTTCAGGAAAAGAGTTGTCATGGACAAAGAGCTCATACTGATAAAAATGTAGGAGCTTGAACAGTAAAGATGACATTATTGGCCTCAGTGGGGACAAGATTTAATTCTGGTGACTCCATGGTTTCAGCAGGCAGCCCCATGCTCCAATGCATGCCTTGCAGCTGAAGTTGAGTCTCCTGTAAGTTGTCAGCACAATACACAAGTTTTCCTGAGGCAGCTGAGTGCCATTGCCCCTGTGGAGCCTTTAGTCTGCTCTCTAAGCATCCAGGGCAGAATGTTTTCAGGGAATGAGCAGAGCTTGCATTTCAGATTTGTCAGAAGATAAATCCCATGGTAGAAAACCCAGGTTCAAACCAAACCCAATGACTCCAATTCCCATTGGGATGCACCTTGGAAATTTCCATGGAGTCTGAGTTTATAGGAATGAGATGATCAGGAGCAAATGTGAAATTATGCTGGTGCAGTGTGTCTGCCCCAGTGGTTTCCCCTTCCCCAGTACTTCCATCAGTGCAGGTATTTCTCCCCTATCAATCCCAACAGCATTACTTACCAGTGGTAGTGGTGGTGGTTTCAGCAGTTGTTGTTTCTGGAGGAAGAGAACATAGGAAATTGGACACTGTCTGTGTTTTACATACATTTGTGACTGACATGAAAAGAAGTGAAGGGCTCAACACAGGTCTAGAAATGAGGACAAAAGAAAAGTACCTTTCTTTTCTGCTGCTGAGGATTCAGTTGGGGCTGTGAAAGAGAAAGTAAAAGGCACACATCAGTAACTCCTACATCAGGTGTGAGCAAAGCAAAGACCATTAATGGAGAGGGAACCAGCATTTCGCCCCAGGGTCACACATACCTGATGTTGTAGTCGTTGTTGTTGTTGTCGTTGTGGTTGTGGTTTCTGCAGGGGCTGGATGAGACAGGAGAGAAAACAAACATGCAGGTTAGTGCTGGTCCCTGCACTGGGTACATGTGAGGTACCCATTAGACGTAAGAAAACAACAAATCCAGCCCCACTGAGTCAGCTTCCAGCTGGGATGCACCTGGGGAAGGCTACGGGGAAAATGGCTTGTTAGGAGTGAGATGATGGAGAGGAAATCTGAATCCATGGAGGTGTAGTGTGCCTGCCCCAGTGCTTTTGTCGCTTCAAGTATTTCTCCTGAACAAACCCAAGACCTTTTTCTACTTTACTGTGCATGAAAGCCAAGAGAGAGATGACTGGGACGGTCCCTGAATCTCATGGGTAAATCCATTAAGTTTTACCCAGTGAGGAGATGGGGAGCCCATGAACACCTGGTCAGAGCTTGAGCAGACAACTGAGCATGCAAGCCAGAGACACTGTGTGTTACTTACAGGTGGTAGTGTCTTCTGCTTTAGAAGTAGTAGACTCTGTTGCTGTGAGAAAGAAGAGATGATACTAAATATTTTGTTCAGATTAAATAGGGATTTTACACCGTGACTCTTAGGAGCTTCCTCTGCTGCTTGCACTATTACTCAAAGCCTTCTCAGTAACACCCACTAACAGTATGGTGGAATGGTTTTGGTTTAGTTGGATCTTAAATAGAATTTAGTTCCATGAGGAAAGACAGTATCCACATTACCAGGCTGATCCAAGACCTACCCTACCAATACCTGAATACTTCTAGGCAAAAGAAATCTTTCTTGGGAAACCTGGACAAGGGTCTCTGCATCCACAATAGCAAAAACGTCCTTACTAATATCTCATCTAAATGTCCCCTCTCTCAGATTTCAGCCATTATCTGTCGAGGGAACCAGCAGTTCACCCCAGGGTCACACATACCTGATGTTGTCGTCGTTGTTGTCGTTGTGCTTTCTGCAGGGTCGAGATAAGAGAGGAGAGAAAACAAACCTGCAGGTTAGTGGTGGTCCCTGCACAGGGTACGTGTGAGGTACCCATAACAGGGAAGAAAATTTCAAGCCCCTGCCCACTGAGTCAGCTTCCAGGTGGGTGCACCCTGGGGAGGTTGCAGGGAACCTGACATGGTAGGAGTGAGATTCTGGAGGTCAAATCTGAATTAATGCAGGTCTGTTTCTAAAATAAATAATTCAGAATGTATGTAGTCAAGAATTTTATGCATTCAGTTAATTATCTTTAATTGTTACAGAGTTATTAATTAATCAGTTAAATAATTAAGAATGAGAATACCCTGCCATTCTTTCCTGGATGTGGTTGTGGTTTGGGACGGGGTTTTAGTGAGGAGAAACAAATAATAACAACAATGTAAATATGAGAAGGAAAAAGGAAAAATTCTCCTTTTATGGAATGAATAGTTAATTAAGAACTTAGATAATCAAGAATGTTATGCAATAGATTATTGGATTTTAATCCCTTAAATATAAATTAAGAATTAGATCACCTCACCTGGCTTTCCAGGACGTGGACGTGGACGTGGTTTGGGACGCGGTTTTCCTGGGGGGAAAAAAACCAAAAAATACAAAAAGTCAGACTAAGAATGGAAGCTATGTGCCGTTATGGAATCAGTCCAGTAAGTAAGAATGTATATAGTCAAGAATGTTATGCAAGCAATTAATTATTATATAATAACTGTTACAAATTTATGAAGTAATTGAGCATTAAAATATGTTACCTGTTGGTCTAGGTCGTGGGCTTGGTTTGGAACGAGTTTTTGCTGAGGGAAGAAAATGCCAAACAATAACAGGAAAGGTGAGATTGAATAAGGAAAATGTGTGCTTTTATGGAATCTATTCATATACATTGCAATCAGCTGGATGCCTGAAACTAGGAAATGTTAGCAGCTCAGTTTTCAGGAAAAGAGTTGTCATGGACAAAGAGCTCATACTAAGAAAAATGTAGGGGTTTGAACACTAAAGATGACACTATTGGCCTCAATGGGGACAAGATTTAATTCAGGTGACTCCATGGTTTCAGCAGGCAGCCCCATGCTCCAATGCATGCCTTGCAGCTGAAGTTGAGTCTCCTGTAAGTTGTCAGCACAATACACAAGTTTTCCTGAGGCAGCTGAGTGCCATTGCCCCTGTGGAGCCTTTAGTCTGCTCTCTAAGCATCCAGGGCAGAATGTTTTCAGGGAATGAGCAGAGCTTGCATTTCAGATTTGTCAGAAGATAAATCCCATGGTAGAAAACCCAGGTTCAAACCAACCCCAAAGACTCCAATTCCCATTGGGATGCACCTTGGAAATTTCCATGGAGTCTGAGTTTATAGGAATGAGATGATCAGGAGCAAATGTGAAATTATGCTGGTGCAGTGTGTCTGCCCCAGTGGTTTCCCCTTCCCCAGTACTTCCATCAGTGCAGGTATTTCTCCCCTGTCAATCCCAACAGCATCACTTACCAGTGGTAGTGGTGGTGGTTTCAGCAGGAGTGGAAGCTGCTGAGCTTGTTTCTGGAGGAAGAGAACATAGGAAATTGGACACTGTCTGTGTTTTACATACATTTGTGACTGACATGAAAAGAAGTGAAGGGCTCAACACAGGTCTAGAAATGAGGACAAAAGAAAAGTACCTTTCTTTTCTGCTGTTGAGGATTCAGTTGGGGCTGTGAAAGAGAAAGTAAAAGGCACACATCAGTAACTCCTACATCAGGTGTGAGCAAAGCAAAGACCATTAATGGAGAGGGAACCAGCATTTCCCCCCAGGGTCACACATACCTGATGTTGTAGTCGTTGTTGTTGTCGTTGTGGTTTCTGCAGGGGCTGGATGAGACAGGAGAGAAAACAAACCTGCAGGTTAGTGCTGGTCCCTGCACAGGGTATGTGTGAGGTACCCATAACACATTAGAAAACAACAAATCCAACCCCACTGAATCAACTTCCAGGTGGGATGCAATCCCGGAAGGCTGCAGGGAGCGTGGATTGTTAGGAGTGAGATGATGGAGAGGAAATCTGAATCCATGGAGGTGTAGTATGCCTGCCCCAGTGCTTTTGTCTCTTCAAGATTTTCTCCTGAACAAACCCAAGACCCATTTTCCGACTTTACTGTGCATAAGAGCCAAGAGACAGATGACTGGGATGGTCCCTAAATCTCATGGGTAAATCCATGAAGTTCTACCCAGTGAGGAGATGGGGAGGCAGTGAACACCTGATCAGAGGTTGGGCAGAGAACTGAGCATGCAAGCCAGAGACACTGTGTGTTACTTACAGGTGGTAGTGTCTTCTGCTTTAGAAGTAGTAGACTCTGTAGCTGTGAGAAAGAAGAGATGACAGTAAATATTTTCTTCCCGTTAATCGGGGATTTTACACCGTGAATCTTAGGGTCTTTCTTTGCTGCTTGCACTATTACTCAAAGCATTCTCAGTAACACTCACTAATAATACGGTGAAATGTTTTGGGGTTTGGTTGGCCTTAAATATTCTGTAGTTCCACAGGAAAAGAGAACATCCACATGACCAGGCCAATCCAAGACCCATCACTCTGAGACCTGAATACTTCTAGGCATGGGGCAGAAACATCTTCTTTGGAAAAGCTGGGACAGGGTCTCCAGTCTCAGCACACTCAAACCAAAGATGTCCTTCATAATACCTCATCTAAATCTTCACTCTCTCAGGAATTTCAGCCATTATCAGTGGAGGGAACCAGCAGTTCACCTCAAGGGTCACACATACCTGGTGTTGTAGTCGTTGTCGTTGTCGTTGTGGTTTCTGCAGAGGCTGGATGAGACAGGAGAGAAAACAAACCTGCAGGTTAGTCCTTGTCCCTGCACAGGGTACGTGTCTGATACCCATTACACATAAGGAAACAACAAACCCAACCCCACCGAGTCAGCTTCCAGCTGGGATGCACCCCAGGAAAGTTGCATGGAACGTGGATTGTTAGGAGTGAGATGATGGAGAGCAAATCTGAATTCATGCACATGTAGTGTGCTTGCCCCAGTGCTTTTTTCAGTTCAGTTATGTCTCCGGCATCCATTCCAAGACTGTTTCCCTCCTTTCTTACACATGGAAGCGAAGCGACAAAATATTGGGATTGTCCTGGAAACTCATGGGTAAATCCATGAAATTAGACCCAGTGAAGAGATGGGGAGGCAGTGAACACCTGGTCAGAGCTTGGGCAGAGAACTGAGCATGCAAGCCAGAGACACTGTGTGTTACTTACAGGTGGTAGTGTCTTCTGCTTTAGAAGTGGTAGAATCTGTAGCTGTGGGAAAGAAGAGATGACATTAAGTATTTCCTTCTCTTTACTTAGAGATTTTACACCGTAACCATTAGGGTCATCCTCTGCTGCTTGCAATATCATAAAAATGTTATTGACTAAAACTGAATAATGATCTTCTGGAGTGGTTTGGCTTGTAATGTACCTTAAATATTCTTTAATTCCCTGGGCAGGGACAACTTCCCCGTGAACAGGTTGTTCCAATCCCTATCCATTCCCAATATCAAAAGTTGCAGGGAATGGCAGACACAATATTTTATGAAACATCAGTCATGGTCTCACGAGCCTCATGGAAAACAATTCCTTCCAGATAATGGATCTGAACTCCTCTCTCAGGAATTTCAGACATTATCAGTGGAGGGAACGAGCCGTTCACCCCAGGGTCACACATACCTGCTGGTGTCGTCGTCGTCGTTGTGGTTGTGGTTTGTGCAGGGGCTGGATGAGACAGGAGAGAAAACAAACCTGCAGGTTAGTGCTGGTCCCTGCATAGGGTATGTGTGAGGTAAGAAAATTTCAAACCAAACCCACTGAGTAAGCTTCCATCTGGAATGCACCCAGGAAAGGCTACAGGGAACCTGATTTGATAGGAGTGAAATGATGGAGACCAAATTTGAATGCATGGAGATGTAGTATGCCTGCCACAGTGCTTCTGTAAATGCAACTAATTCCCCAGCATCAAACCCAAAACACTTTTCCTACTTTATTGTGCATAAAAGATAATGGAGACATGATTGGGGTGGTCCCTGAAGCTCATGGATAAATTTATGAGGATAAAAACACAGAGAGGAGATGGGAAGGCAGTGAACACCTGGTCAGAGCTTGGGCAGAGAACTGAGCATGCAAGCCAGAGACACTGTGTGTTACTTACAGGTGGTAGTGTCTTCTGCTTTAGAAGTAGTAGACTCTGTAGCTGTGAGAAAGAAGAGATGACATTAAATATCTTGTTCAATTAAAATAGGGATTTTACACCATGACTCTTAGGAGCTTTCTGTGCTCCTTGAACTATTACTCAAAGCATTCTCAGTAACACTCACTAATAATACGATGAAATGTTTTGGGTTTGGTTGGCCTTAAATATTCTGTAGTTCCACAGGAAAAGAGAACATCCACATGACCAGGCCAATCCAAGACCCATCACTCTGAGACCTGAATACTTCTAGGCATGGGGCAGAAACATCTTCTTTGGAAAAGCTGGGACAGGGTCTCAGGTCTCAACACACCCAAAGCAAAGACTTCCTTCCTAATATCTCATCTAAATCTTCCCTCTCTCAGGAATTTCAGCCATTATCAGTGGAGGGGACCAGCAGTTCACCACAGGGTCACACATACCTGCTGTTGTAGTCGTCGTCGTCGTTGTGGTTGTGCTTTCTGCAGAGGCTGGATGAGACAGGAGAGAAAACAAACCTGCAGGTTAGTCCTGGTCCCTGCACAGGGTATGTGTCAGGTACCCATAACACATAACAAAAACAACAAACCCAACCCCACCGAGTCAGCTTCCAGCTGGGATGCAGCCCAGGAAGTCTACAGGGAGCCTGGCTTGTTAATAGTGAGATGATGGAGAGGAAATCTGAATCCATGCACGTGTAGTGTGCCTGCCCCAGTGCTTTTTTCAGAGGAAGTATTTCACCTGCACCAACCCCAGGACCCTTTTCCTACATTATTGTGCCTGGACGCCAAGGGAGAGGTGATTGGGATGGTGGAATGTCCCTTAAAGATCATGGGTAAATCCATGAAGTTCTACCCAGAGAGGAGATGGGGAGGCAGTGAACACCTGGTCAGAGCTTGGGCAGAGAACTGAGCATGCAAGCCAGAGACACTGTGTGTTACTTACAGGTGGTAGTGTCTTCTGCTTTAGAAGTAGTAGACTCTGTAGCTGTGAGAAAGAAGAGATGACATTAAGCATATTCTTTTATTTAATTGGAGATTTTATACCATGACAGCTAGGAGCATACTCTGCTGCTTACACTACTATTTATAACCTTTTCTGTAACACCCACGAATACTATGGCGTAATTTTTTGTGGCTCTTTGGACTTTAAATATAATTTATTTCCATGGAAAAAGACAACATCCACATGACCAGGCTTGTCCTAGACCCATCCACAAAGACCTCAGTACTTCTGGTATTGGGGCAGAAAAGTTTTTTATGGGAAACATGCGCAAGGGTCTCTACATACTGAAAAGCAAAATTTGCCTTCCTAATATCTAAATGTCACCTCTTCCAGATTTCAGCTATTAACTCATGGAGGGAACCAGCAGTTCATCCCAGGGTCACACATACCTGCTGTTGTAGTCGTCGTCGCTGTCGTTGTGGTTGTGGTTTCTGCAGTGGCTGGATGAGACAGGAGAGAAAACAAACCTGCAGGTTAGTGTTGGTCCCTGCACAGGGTACGTGTGAGGTACCCATTACACATAAGGAAAAAACAAACCAAACCCCACTGAGTCAGCTTCCAGCTGGGATGCACCCCGGGAAGGTTACAGGGAACGTGGATTGTTAGGAGTGAGATGATGGAGAGCAAATCTGAATTCATGCACGAGAAGTGTACCAGCCCCAGTGCTTTTTTCAGTTCAGTTATGTCTCCTGCAGCCACCCTAAGACTGTTTCCCTCCTTTCTTACACATGGAAGCCAAGCGACAGATGATTGGGATTGTCCTGGAACCTCATGGATAAATCCATGAAGTTCTACCCAGAGAGGAGATGGGGAGGCAGTGAACACCTGGTCAGAGGTTGGGCAGAGAACTGAGCATGCAAGCCAGAGACACTGTGTGTTACTTACAGGTGGTAGTGTCTTCTGCTTTAGAAGTAGTAGACTCTGTAGCTGTGAGAAAGAAGAGATGACATTAAATATTTTCTTCCCTTTAATCGGGGATTTTACACCGTGACTCTTAGGGTCTTTCTTTGCTGCTTGCACTATTACTCAAAGCATTCTCAGTAACGCTCATTAATAGTATGGTGAAACGTTTTGGTTTTGGTTGGCCTTAAATATTCTGTAGTTCCATAGGAAAAGAGAACATCCACATGACCAGGCCAATCCAAGACCCATCACTCTGAGACCTGAATACTTCTAGGCATGGGGCAGAAACATCTTCTTTGGAAAAGCTGGGCCAGGGTCTCAGGTCTCGGCACACTCAAAGCAAAGACTTCCTTCCTAATATCTCATCTAAATCTTCCCTCTCTCAGGAATTTCAGCCATTATCAGTGGAGGGGACCAGCAGTTCACCTCAAGGGTCACACATACCTGCTGTTGTAGTCGTCGTCGTCGTTGTGGTTGTGGTTTCTGCAGAGGCTGGATGAGACAGGAGAGAAAACAAACCTACAGGTTAGTCCTGGTCCCTGCACTGGGTATGTGTCAGGTACCCATAACACATAAGGAAGCAACAAACTCAACCCCACTGAGTCAGCTTCCAGCTGGGATGCACCTTGGGAAGGCTACAGGGAGCCTGGCTTGTTAGGAGTGAGATGATGGAGAGGAAATCTGAATCCATGCAGGTGTAATGTGCCTGCCCCAGTGCTCTTTTCAGAAGAAGTATTTCTCCTGCACCAACCCCAGGACCCTTTTCCTACTTTATTGTGCCAAGAAGCCAAGAGAGAGGTGATTGGGATGGTCCCTTAAAGATCATGGGCAATTCCATGAAGTTCTACCCAGTGAGGCGATGGGGAGGCAGTGAACACCTGGTCAGAGATTGGGCAGGGAATTGAGCATGCAAGCCAGAGACACTGTGTGTTACTTACAGTTGGTAGTGTCTTCTGCTTTCGAAGTAGTAGACTCTGTAGCTGTGGGCAAAAGAGATGAAATTAAATATTGTCTTCAGTTTAAATAGGGATTTTAGATGGTGACTCTTAGGAGGTTCCAGTGCTGCTTGCACTACTACTCAAAGCATTCTCAGTAACACTCAGTAATAATACAGTGAAATGATTTGGGTTTGGTTGGCCTTAAATATTCTGTAGTTCCATAGGAAAAAGACAACACCCACATTACCAGGCTTGTCCAAGACCCATCTTACCGAGACGGTATTACTTCTAAGCATGGGGCAGAAAAATATATTAAAGGAAACATGGGCAATGATCTCTGCACCCTGAACAGCACAATCTTCCTTCCTTTTATATAGATGTCCCCTCTCCCACATTTCAGCTACTAACTCATGGAGGGAACCAGCAGTTCATCCCAGGGTCACACATACCTGCTGTTGTAGTCGTCGTCGTTGTCGTTGTGGTTGTGGTTTCTGCAGAGGCTGGATGAGAGAGAAGAGAAAACAAACCTGCAGGTTAGTGTTGGTCCCTGCACAGGGTACATGTGAGGTACCCATTACACATAAGGAAACAACAAACCAAACCCCACTGAGTCAGCTTCCAGCTGGGATGCACCCCGGGAAGGTTACAGGGAACGTGGATTGTTAGGAGTGAGATGATGGAGAGCAAATCTGAATTCATGCACGTGTTGTATACCCTCCCCAGTGCTTTTTTCAGTTCAGTTATGTCTCCTGCAGCCACCCCAAGACTATTTCCCTCCTTTCTTACACATGGAAGCCAAGCAACAGATGATTGGGATTGTTCTGGAAACTCATGGATAAAAACATGAAGTTCTACCCAGAGAGGAGATGGGGAGGCAGTGAACACCTGGTCAGAGGTTGGGCAGAGAACTGAGCATGCAAGCCAGAGACACTGTATGTTACTTACTGGTGGTAGTGTCTTCTGCTTTAGAAGTAGTAGACTCTGTAGCTGTGAGAAAGAAGAGATGACATTAAATATTTTCTTCCCTTTAATCAGGGATTTTACACCGTGACTCTTAGGAGCTCTCTGTGCTGCTTGCACTATTACTCAAAGCATTCTCAGTAACACTCACTAATAATACGATGAAATGTTTTGGGTTTGGTTGGCCTTAAATATTCTGTAGTTCCACAGGACAAGAGAACATCCACATGACCAGGCCAATCCAAGACCCATCACTCTGAGACCTGAATACTTCTAGGCATGGGGCAGAAACATCTTCTTTGGAAAAGCTGGGACGGGGTCTCAGGTCATCAGCACACCCAAAGCAAAGACTTCCTTCCTAATATCTCATCTAAATCTTCCCTCTCTCAGGAATTTCAGCCATTATCCATAGAGGGAACCAGGATTTCCCCTAAGGGTCACACATACCTGATGTTGTAGTCGCCGTCGTCGTTGTGGTTGTGCTTTCTGCAGAGGCTGGATGAGACAGGAGAGAAAACAAACCTGCAGGTAAGTCCTGGTCCCTGCACAGGGTACGTGTCTGATACCCATAACACATAAGGAAGCAACAAACCAAACCCCACTGATTCAGCTTCCAGCTGGGATGCACCCCAGGAAGGTTGCAGGGAGCCTGGCTTTCTGGGAGTGAGATGATGGAGAGGAAATCTGAATCCATGCAAGTGTAGTGTGCCTGCCCCAGTGCTTTTTTCAAAAGAACTATTTATCCTGCACCAACCCGAAGCCACTTTTCCTACATTATTGTGCCTGGAAGCCAAGGGAGAGGTGATCGGGATGGTCCCTTAAAGATCATGGGTAAATCCATGAAGTTCTACCCAGTGAGGAGATGGGGAGGCAGTGAACACCTGGTCAGAGGTTGGGCAGAGAACTGAGCATGCAAGCCAGAGACACTGTGTGTTACTTACAGGTGGTAGTGTCTTCTGCTTTAGAAGTAGTAGACTCTGTTGCTGTGGGAAAGAAGAGATGACATTACATATTTTCTTCTCTTTACTTAGAGATTTTACACCGTAACCATTAGGGTCATCCTCTGCTGCTTCGGATATCATTAAAATGTTATTGACTGAAACTGAATTATGGTCTTCTGGAGTGGTTTGTCTTGTAATGTACCTTAAATATTCTTTAATTCCATGGGCAGGGACAACTTCCACTTGAACAGGTTGTTCCAATCCCTATCCATTCCCACCATCAAAACTTGCAGTGAATGGCAGACATAACTTTTTTCAGGAATATGAGTCGCTGTCTCATGAACCTCATGAAAAATAAATCCTTCCAGATAATGCATCTGAACTCCTCTCTCAGAAATTTCAGCCATTATCAGTGGAGGGGACCAGCAGTTCACCCCAGGGTCACACATACCTGCTGGTGTCGTCGTCGTCGTGGTTGTCGTTGTGGTTGTGGTTTGTGCAGGGGCTGGATGAGACAGGAGAGAAAACAAACCTGCAGGTAAGTCCTGGTCCCTGCACAGGGTACCCATAACACATAAGGAAACAACAAACCCAACCCCACTGATTCAGCTTCCAGCTGGGATGCACCTCGGGAAGGCTACAGGGAGCCTGGCTTGTTAGGAGTGAGATGATGGAGAGCAAATCTCAATCCATGGAGGTGTAGTGTGCCTGCCCCAGTGCTCTTTTCAGAAGAACTATTTCTCCTGCACCAACACCAGGACCCTTTTCCTACATTATTGTGCCTGGAAGCCAAGGGAGAGGAGATTGGGATGGTCCCTTAAAGATCATGGGTAAATCCATGAAGTTCTACCCAGAGAGGAGATGGGGAGGCAGTGAACACCTGGTCAGAGTTTGGGCACAGAACTGAGCATACAAGCCAGAGACACTGTGTGTTACTTACAGGTGGTAGTGTCTTCTGCTTTAGAAGTAGTAGACTCTGTAGCTGTAGGAAAGAAGAGATGACATTAAGTATATTCTTTTCTTTAATTGGAGATTTTATAGCATGACAGCTAGGAGCATACTCTGCTGCTTACACTACTATTTATAACCTTTTCTGTAACACCCACTAATACTATGGCGGAATGTTTTGTGGCTCTTTGGACTTTAAATATAATTTATTTCTATGGAAAAAAACAACATCCACATGACCAGGCTTGTCCAAGACCCACCCACAAATACCTCAGTACTTCTAGTCTTGGGGCAGAAAAGTTTTTTATGAGAAACATGCGCAAGGGTCTCTACATACTGAAAAGCAAAATTTGCCTTCCTAATATCTAAATGTCACCTCTTCCAGATTTCAGCTATTAACTCATGGAGGGAACCAGCAGTTCACCCCAGGGTCACACATACCTGCTGTTGTGGTCGTCGTCGTTGTGGTTGTGGTTTCTGCAGAGGCTGGATGAGACAAGAGAGAAAACAAACCTGCAGGTTAGTCCTGGTCCCTGCACAGGGTATGTGTCAGGTACCTATAACACATAAGGAAACAACAAACACAATCCCACTGAGTCAGCTTCCAGCTGGGATGCACCCCAGGAAGGCGACAGGGAACGTGGCTTGTTAGAAGTGAGATGATGGAGAGGAAATCTGAATCCATGCACGAGAAGTGTGTCTGCCCAGTGCTTTGTTCAGTTCAATTATTACACTTGCATCCACCCCAAGACTGTTTCCCTCCTTTCTTACACATGGAAGATAAGCCACAGATGATTGGGATTGTCCCGGAAACTCATGGATAAATCCATGAAGTTCTACCCAGAGAGGAGATGGGGAGGCAGTGAACACCTGGTCAGAGGTTGGGCAGAGAACTGAGCATGCAAGCCAGAGACACTGTGTGTTACTTACAGGTGGTAGTGTCTTCTGCTTTAGAAGTAGTAGACTCTGTAGCTGTTAGAAAGAAGAGATAACATTAAGCATATTCTTTAATTGGAGATTTTATACCATGAAACCTAGGAGCATCCTCTGCTGCTTACATAATTAGTTATAATCTTTTCAGTAACACCCACTAAAAGTACGCTGGAATGTTTTGTGGCTCTTTGGACTTTAAATATAATTTATTTCTATGGAAAAAGACAACATCCACATGACCGGGCTTGTCTGAAACCCATCTAACCGAGATGGTATTACTTCTAAGCATGGGGCAGAAAAATAAAGGACACATGGGCAAGGATCTCTGCACCCTGAACAGCACAATCTACCTTCCTTTTATATATATGTCCCCTCTCCCACATTTCAGCCATTAACTCATGGAGAGAACCAGCAGTTCACCCCAGGGTCACACATACCTGCTGTTGTCGTTGTCGTCGTTGTCGTTGTGGATTCTACAGGGGCTGGATGAGACAGGAGAGAAAACCAACCTGCAGGTTAGTCCTCGTCCTGGCACAGGGTATGTGTTAAGTAAGAAAATTTCAAACCAAACCCAACTGAGTAAGCTTCTAGCCTGGATGCACCCAGGGAAGGTTACAGGCAACCTGATTTGATGGGAGTGAGATGATGGAGACCAAATTTGAATCCATGCAGGTGTAGTGTGTCTGTTCCACTGCTTTTGTCAGTGCAATTATTTGTCCTGCATCAAACCCAAAACACTTTTCCTACTTTATTGTGCATGGAAGATAATAGAGACATGATTGGGATGGTCCCTGAAGCTCATGGATAAATTTATGAGGACAAAAACACAGAGAGGAGATGGGGAGGCAGTGAACACCTGGTCAGAGCTTGGGCAGAGAACTGAGCATGCAAGGCAGAGACACTGTGTGTTACTTACAGGTGGTAGTGTCTTCTGCTTTAGAAGTAGTAGACTCTGTAGCTGTGAGAAAGAAGAGATGACATTAAATATTTTCTTCCCTTTAATCTGGGATTTTACACCGTGACTCTTAGGAGCTTTCTGTGCTGCTTGCTCTATTACTCAAAGCATTCTCAGTAACACTCACTAATAATACAGCGAAATGTTTTGGGTTTGGTTGGCCTTAAATATTCTGTAATCCCACAGGAAAAGAGAACATCCACATGACCCGGCCGATCCAAGACCCATCACTCTGAGACCTGAATACTTCTAGGCACGGGGCAGAAACATCTTCTTTGGAAAAGCTGGGCCAGGGTCTCAGGTCTTAGCACACTCAAAGCAAAGGCTTCCTTCCTAATATCTCATCTAAATCTTCCCTCTCTCAGGAGTTTCAGCCATTATCAGTGGAGGGAACCAGCAGTTCACCTCAAGGTCACACATACCTGCTGTTGTAGTCGTCGTCGTTGTCGTTGTGGTTTCTGCAGGGGCTGGATGAGACAGGAGAGAAAACAAACCTGCAGGTTAGTGCTGGTCCCTGCACAGGGTATGTGTGAGGTAAGAAAATTTCAAACCAAACCCCACTGAGTCAGCTTCCATCTGGGATGCACCCAGGAATGGTTACAGGGAACCTGACTTGATAGGTGTAAGATGATGGAGACCAAATTTGAATGCATGCAGGTTTGGTGTGTCTGCTCTAGTGCTTTTGTCAGTGGAACTCTTTGTCCTGCATCAAACCCAAAACACTCTGATACTTTATTTTGCATGGGAGATAATGGAGACATGATTGGAGTGGTCCCTGAAGCGCATGGATTAATTTATGAGTATGAAAACACAGAGAGGAGATGGGGAGGCAGTGAACACATGGTCGGAGCTTGGACAGAGAATTGAGCATGCACGGCAGAAACACCCAAAGTTACTTACAGGTGGTAGTGTCTTCTGCTTTAGAAGTAGTAGACTCTGTAGCTGTGAGAAAGAAGAGATGACATTACATATTTTCTTCTCTTTACTTAGAGATTTTACACCTTGACCCTTAGGGTCATCCTCTGCTGCTTCGGATATCATTAAAATGTTATTGACTGAAACTGAAAAATGGTCTTCTGGAGTGTTTTGGCTTGTAATGCAACTTAAATATTCTTTAATTCAATGGACAGGGAAAGCTTCCACATGAAAAGGCTGTTCCAATCCCTATCCATCCCCACTACCAAAACTTGCAATGAATGTCAGACACAACTTTTTTAGGAAATATGAGTCATGGTCTCACGAACCTCATGGCAACAAATTCCTTCCAGATAATGCATCTGAACTCCCCTCTCCCAGCTGTCAGCCCAGGGTCACACATACCTGCAGTTGTTGTAGTCGTCGTGGTTGTGGTTTCTGCAGGGGCTGGATGAGACAGCAGAGAAAACAAACCTGCAGGTTAGTGCTGGTCCCTGTACTGGCTATGTGTCAGGTACCCACTACACATAGGAAACTTCAAACCCAACCCCACTGAGTCAGCTTCCAGCCAGGAAGATTGCAGGGAGCCTGGCTTGTTAGGAGTGAGGTGATGGAGAGAAAATATAAATCCATGCAAGTGTGTTGTGCCTGCCCCAGTGCTTTTTTCAGAAGAACTATTTCTCCTGCACCAACCCCAGGACACTTTTCCTACATTGTTGTGCCTGGAAGCCAAGGGAGAGGTGATTGGGATGGTCCCTTAAAGATCATGGGTAAATCCATGAAATTATACCCAGAGAGGAGATGGGGAGGCAGTGAACACCTGGTCAGAGCTTGGGCAGAGAATTGAGCATGCAAGCCAGAGACACTGTGTGTTACTTACAGGTGGTAGTGTCTTCTGCTTTAGAAGTAGTAGACTCTGTAGCTGTGAGATAGAAGAGATGACAGTAAGCACATTCTTTTCCTTAATTAGAGATTTTATACCATGACAGTTAGGAGCATACTCTTCTGCTTACATTATTATTTATAACCTTTCATGTAACACCCAGTAAGAGCACGCTGGAATGTTTTGGAGTTCGTTGGACTTTAAATATAATTTATTTCTATGGAAAAGGACAACATCCGTATGACCAGGGTTGTCCAAGACCCATCTAACCAAGACGGTATTGCTTCTAACATTGGGGCAGAAAATCTATGAAAGGACACAAGGGCAAGAATCTCTGCACCCTGAATAGCATAATCTGCCTTCCTTATATATAAATGTCCCCACTTCCACATTTCATCCATTAACTCATGGAGGGAATCAACAGTTCACCCCAGGGTCACACATACCTGCTGGTGTCGTCGTCGTTGTCGTCGTCGTTGTCGTTGTGCTTTCTGCAGGGGCTGGATGAGACAGGAGAGAAAACAAACCTGCAGGTTAGTGCTGGTCCCTGCATTGGGTATGTGTGAGTTAAGGAAATTTCAAACCAAATCCCACTGAGTCAGCTTCCATCTGGAATGCACCCAGGGAAGATTATAGGGAACCTGACTTATAGGAGTGAGATTATGGAGACCAAATCTGAATCCATGCAGGTGTAGTGTGCCTGCCCCAGTGCTTTTGTCAGTGCAACTCTTTCTCGGGCATCAAACCCAAAACACTTTTCCTACTTTATTGTGCATAAAAGATAATGGAGACATGATTGGGGTGGTCCCTTAAGCTCATGGATAAATTTATGAGGATAAAAACACAGAGAGGAGATGGGGAGGCAGTGAACACCTGGTCAGAGCTTGGGCAGACAATTGAGTATGCAAGCCAGAGACACTGTGTGTTACTTACAGGTGGTAGTGTCTTCTGCTTTAGAAGTAGTAGACTCTGTAGCTGTGAGAAAGTAGAGATGACATTAAATATTTTGTTCAGTTTAAATAGGGATTTTACACCATGACTCTTAGGAGCTTTCTGTGCTCCTTAAACTATTACTCAAAGCAATCTCAGTAACACTCACTAATAATATGATGAAATGATTTGGGTTTGGTTGGCCTTAAATATTCTGTAGTTCCACAGGAAAAGAGAACATCCACATGACCAGGCTGACCCAAGACCCATCACTCTGAGACCTGAATACTTCTAGGCATGGGGCAGAAACATCTTCTTTGGAAAAGCTGGGCCAGGGTCTCAGGTCTTAGCACACTCAAAGCAAAGACTTCCTTCCTAATATCTCATCTAAATCTTCCCTCTCCCAGATTTCGGCCATTATCAGTGGAGGGAACCAGCAGTTCACCACAGGGTCACACATACCTGCTGTTGTCGTTGTCGTCGTTGTGGTTGTGGTTTCTGCAGGGGCTGGATGAGACAGGAGAGAAAACAAACCTGCAGGTTAGTGCTGGTCCCTGCATTGGGTTTGTGTGAGGTACCCATAACACATAAGAAAACAACAAACCCAACCCCACTGAGTCAACTTCAACTGGGATGCACCCCAGGAAGGTGACAGGGAACGTGGATTGTTAGGAGTGAGATGATGGAGAGTAAATCTGAATTCATGCACGAGAAGTGTGCCTGCCCCAGTGCTGTTGTCAGAGTAAGTATTTCTCCTGCACCCACCATAAGACGGTTTCCCTCCTTTCTTACAAATGGAAGCCAAGCAACAGATGATTGGGATTGTCTCTGAAACTCATGGATAAATCCATGAAGTTATACCCAGAGAGGAGATGGGGAGGCAGTGAACACCTGGTCAGAGGTTGGGCAGAGAACTGAGCATGCAAGCCAGAGACACTGTGTGTTACTTACAGGTGGTAGTGTCTTCTGCTTTAGAAGTAGTAGACTCTGTAGCTGTGAGAAAGAAGAGAAGACATTACGCATATTCTTTTCTTTCATTGAAGATTTTACACCCTGACACCTAGGAGTATCCTCTGCTGCTTACACTATTATTTATAATATTTTCAGTAACACCCACTAATAGTACAGTGGAATGTTTTGATGTTTATTGGACTATTAATATAATTTATTTCTATGGAAAAAGACAATATCCACATGACCAGGCTTGTCCAAGACCCATCCAACTGAGACATGAATACTTCTAGGCATACGGCACAAAGGTCCTTTTTGGGAAAGGTGTGCAAGAGTCTCTGCAGCCTGAAAAGCAAAATCTGCATTCCTAATATTTAAATATCCTCTCTTCCAGATTTTACCATTTAAATCATGGAGGGAACCAGCAATTCACCCCAGGGTCACACATACCTGCTGGTGTAGTCGTCGTCGTCGTTGTCGTTGTTGTTTCTGCAGGGGCTGGATGAGACAGGAGAGAAAACAAACCTGCAGGTTAGTGCTGGTCCCTGCACTGGCTTTGTGTGAGGTACCCATTACACATAAGGAAACAACAAACCCAACTCCACTGAATCAGCTTCCAGCTGTGATGCACCCTGGGAAGCCTAGAGGGAGCCTGGCTTGTTAGGAGTGAGATGCTGGAGAGGAAATCTGAATCCATGCATGTGTAGTGTGCCTGCCCCAGTGCTTTTATCAGTGCAAGTATTCATCCTGCACCAACCCCAGGACCCTTTTCCTACTTTACTGTGCCTGGAAGCTAGTAGAGAGGTGATTGGAATGGTCCCTGGAGCTCATGGGTAAATTCATGAGGTTATAAACTCACAGAGGAGATGGGAAGCCAGACAACACCTGGTCAGAGCTTGGGCAGAGAAATGAGCATGCAAGCCAGAGACACTGTGTGTTACTTACAGGTGGTAGTGTCTTCTGCTTTAGAAGTAGTAGACTCTGTAGCTGCGAGAAAGAAGAGATGACATTAAATGTTTTCTTCAATTTAAATGGAGATTTTACTTTGGGAACCTTAAGATCAGCCTCAGCTGACTTCAATGTAATCATGGAATCATAAAATCATGGAAAGTGAGCCTTTGGAATTTGCCTCGAAATATCATCTAGTCCAACAGCCCTGCCAGATCAGGGTCACCTATAGCAGGTCACACAGGAACCTATCCATGTGGGCTTTGAAAGTCTCCAGGGACAGAAACTCCACATGCTCTGTGGACAGCCTACGTAAGGTATGCTCTGTCACCCACACAGAGAAAAAATCTTCCTAATATTTATTCAGAACCAACTCCGCTCCAGTTTATAAGCATGGCCCCTTCTCCTATTATTAATCAGCCCTGAGAAAAGCTTTACTCTCTGCTCCTCACACAATCCCCTTACATGTTTATAATCATTGATGATTTCACCCCAGGGTCACACACACCTGCTGTTGTCTCTGACGTTGTGGTTGTGCTTTCTGCAGGGGCTGGATGAGACAGGAGACAAAAAAACCTGCAGGTTAGTGCTGGTCCCTGCACAGGGTACATGTCAGGTACCCATAATACATAAGAAAATTTCAAACCAAACACAACTGATTTAGCTATGAGCTGGGATGCAGGAAGGTTGCAGGGAGCCTGACTGGGTGGGAGTGAGATGATGGAGAGGAAATCTGAATCCATGGAGGTGTAGGGTGCCTGCTTTTGTGCTTTTGTCAGTGCAAGTATTTTTCCCCTGTACCAACCCTAAACATGTATGTCTTCTTTTATGTGCATGGAAGCCAAAGGAGAGGTGATGGGGATGTCCCTTAAAGATGATGGGGATATCCATGAAGATAAAAACACAGAGAGGAGATGGGGAGCCCATGAACACCTGGTCAGAACTTGGGCAGAGAACTGAGCATGCAAGCCAGAAACACTGTGTGTTACTTACAGGTGGTAGTGTCTTCTGCTATAGAAGTAGTAGACTCTGTAGCTGTGAGAAAGAAGAGATGTCATTAAATATTTTCTTTTCTTTTATTTGGAGATTTTACACCGTGACCCCTAAGGTCATCCTCTTCTGCTTGCAGTATTACTCAAAGTAGTCTCAGTAACACCCAGAAATTGTACTGTGGAATGGTCTGGCATTCTGTAGACTTTAAATATAATTTAGATGCCTGGTAGAAGACAACATCTACGTGACCACGCTGATCCAAGGCCCGTCCAACCGAGACGTCATTACTTCTAAACATGGGTCAGAAAAAGTCATTTATGGGAAACATGGGCAAGGATCTTTGCACCCTCAAAAGGATAATCTATCCTCCAGATATCGAAATCTCCCCTGTTCCAGACTTCATCCATTAATTTATGGAGGGAACCAGCAGTTCACCCCAGGGTCACACATACCTGCTGTGGTCTCTGACGCCGTCGTTGTGCTTTCTGCAGGGGCTGGATGAGACAGGAGAGAAAAGAAACCTGCAGGTTAGTGCTGGTCCCTGTAAAGGGTTTGTGTCACCTAACACATAAGAAAACATCAGACACAACCCCACTGATTCAGGGTCCAGCAGGGATGCACCTCTGGAAAGTTGCAGGGAGCTTGGATTTTTAGGACTGAGATGATAGAGAGCAAATCTGAATCCATGGAGGTGTAGTGTGCCTGCCCCAGTGCTTTCATCAGTGCAAGTATTTCTCCTGCACCAACCCCAAGCCCCATTCACTCTTTGTTGTTCAAGGAACATAATGGAGACATGATTGGGCTGATCCCTGAAGATCATGGGTAAATTCCTGAGGTTATAAATTCACAGGTGAGTTGGTGACGCAGTGAACACCTGGTCAGAGCTTGGGCAGAGAACTGAGCATGCAAGCCAGAGACACTGTGTGTAACTTACAGGTGGTAATGTCTTCTGCTTTAGTAGTAGTAGACTCTGTAGCTGTGAGAAAGCAGAGATGACATTAAATATTTTGTTCAGTTTAAATAGGGATTTTATACGGTGAAATGTTTTGGGTTTGGTTGGCCTTAAATATTCTGTAGTTCCATAGGAAAAGAGAACATCCACATGACCAGGCCGACCCAAGACCCATAACTCTGAGACCTGAATACTTCTAGGCATGGGGCAGAAACATCTTCTTTGGAAAAGCTGGGCCAGGGTCTCAGGTGTCGGCACATTCAAAGCAAAGACTTCCTTCCTAATATCTCATCTAAATCTTCCTTCTCCCAGATTTCAGCCATTTTCTGTCGAGGAAACCAGCAGTTCACCACAGGGTCACACATACCTGATGTTGCACTCATTGTTGTCGTTGTGGTTGTGGTTTCTGCAGAGGCTGGATGAGACAGGAGAGAAACCAAACCTACAGGTTAGTCCTGGTCCCTGCACTGGGTATGTGTCAGGTACACATTACTGATAGGAAACTTCAAACCCAACCTCACTGATTCAGCTTCCAGCTAGGATGCACCCCGTGAAGGCTACAGGGAACGTGGATTGTTAGGAGTGAGTGGATGGAGAGCAAATCTGAATCCATGAATATGTAGTGTGCCTGCCCTAGTGCTTTTTTCACAAGATGTATTTCTCCTGCACCAACCCCAGGACACTTTTCCTACTTTATTGTGCCTGGAAGCCAAGGGAGAGGTGATCGGGATGGTCCCTTAAAGATCATGGGTAAATCCATGAAGTTCTACCCAGTGAGGAGATGGGGAGGCAGTGAACACCTGGTCAGAGCTTCGGCAGAGAACTGAGCATGCAAGGCAGAGACACTGTGTGTTACTTACGGGTGGTAGTGTCTTCTGCTTTAGAAGTAGTAGACTCTGTAGCTGTGAGACAGAAGAGATGACATTACGCATATTCTTTTCTTTCATTGGAGATTTTATACCCTGACACCTAGGAGTATCCTCTGCTGCTTACACTATTATTTATAATATTTTCAGTAACACCCACTAATAGTACAGTGGAATGTTTTGATGTTTATTGGACTTTTAATATAATTTATTTCTATGGAAAAAGACAATATCCACATGACCAGGCTTGTCCAAGACCCATCCAACTGAGACATGAATACTTCTAGGCATACGGCACAAAGGTCCTTTTTGGGAAAGGTGTGCAAGAGTCTCTGCAGCCTGAAAAGCAAAATCTGCATTCCTAATATCTAAGTATCCTCTCTTCCAGATTTTACCATTTAAATCATGGAGGGAACCAGCAATTCACCCCAGGGTCACACATACCTGCTGGTGTAGTCGTCGTCGTCGTTGTCGTTGTTGTTTCTGCAGGGGCTGGATGAGACAGGAGAGAAAACAAACCTGCAGGTTAGTGCTGGTCCCTGCACTGGCTTTGTGTGAGGTACCCATTACACATAAGGAAACAACAAACCCAACTCCACTGAATCAGCTTCCAGCTGGGATGCACCCTGGGAAGCCTAGAGGGATCCTGGCTTGTTAGGAGTGAGAGGATGGAGAGGAAATCTGAATCCATGCATGTGTAGTGTGCCTGCCCCAGTACTTTTGTCAGTGCAAGTATTCATCCTGCACCAACCCCAGGACCCTTTTCCTACTTTACTGTGCCTGGAAGCTAGTAGAGAGGTGATTGGAATGGTCCCTGGAGCTCATGGGTAAATTCATGAGGTTATAAACTCACAGAGGAGATGGGAAGCCAGACAACACCTGGTCAGAGCTTGGGCAGAGAAATGAGCATGCAAGCCAGAGACACTGTGTGTTACTTACAGGTGGTAGTGTCTTCTGCTTTAGAAGTAGTAGACTCTGTAGCTGCAAGAAAGAAGAGATGACATTAAATGTTTTCTTCAATTTAAATGGAGATTTTACTTTGAGAACCTTAGGATCAGCCTCAGCTGACTTCAATGTAATCATGGAATCATAAAATCATAGAAAGTGAGCCTTTGGAATTTACCTCGAAATATCATCTAGTCCAACAGCCCTGCCAGATCAGGGTCACCTATAGCAGGTCACACAGGAACCTATCCATGTGGGCTTTGAAAGTCTCCAGGGACAGAGACTCCACATGCTCTGTGGACAGCCTACGTAAGGTATGCTCTGTCACCCACACAGAGAAAAAATCTTCCTAATATTTATTCAGAACCAACTCTGCTCCAGTTTATCAGGATGGCCCCTTCTCCTATTATTAATCAGCCCTGAGAAAAGCTTTACTCTCTGCTCCTCACACAATCCCCTTACATATTTATAATCATTGATGATTTCACCCCAGGGTCACACACACCTGCTGTTGTCTCTGACGTTGTGGTTGTGCTTTCTGCAGAGGCTGGATGAGACAGGAGAGAAAATAAACCTGCAGGTTAGTGCTGGTCCCTGCACAGGGTACATGTCAGGTACCCATAACACATAAGAAAATTTCAAACCAAACACAACTGATTTAGCTATGAGCTGGGATGCAGGAAGGTTGCAGGGAGCCTGACTGGGTGGGAGTGAGATGATGGAGAGGAAATCTGAATCCATGGAGGTGTAGGGTGCCTGCTTTTGTGCTTTTGTCAGTGCAAGTATTTTTCCCCTGTACCAACCCTAAACATGTATGTCTTCTTTTATGTGCATGGAAGCCAAAGGAGAGGTGATGGGGATGTCCCTTAAAGATGATGGGGATATCCATGAAGATAAAAACACAGAGAGGAGATGGGGAGCCCATGAACACCTGGTCAGAGCTTGGGCAGAGAAATGAGCATGCAAGCCAGAAACACTGTGTGTTACTTACAGGTGGTAGTGTCTTCTGCTATAGAAGTAGTAGACTCTGTAGCTGTGAGAAAGAAGAGATGTCATTAAATATTTTCTTTTCTTTTATTTGGAGATTTTACACCGTGACCCCTAAGGTCATCCTCTTCTGCTTGCAGTATTACTCAAAGTAGTCTCAGTAACACCCAGAAATTGTACTGTGGAATGGTCTGGCATTCTGTAGACTTTAAATATAATTTAGATGCCTGGTAGAAGACAACATCTACGTGACCACGCTGATCCAAGGCCCGTCCAACCGAGACGTCATTACTTCTAAACATGGGTCAGAAAAAGTCATTTATGGGAAACATGGGCAAGGATCTTTGCACCCTCAAAAGGATAATCTATCCTCCAGATATCGAAATCTCCTCTGTTCCAGACTTCATCCATTAATTTATGGAGGGAACCAGCAGTTCACCCCAGGGTCACACATACCTGCTGTGGTCTCTGACGCCGTCGTTGTGCTTTCTGCAGGGGCTGGATGAGACAGGAGAGAAAAGAAACCTGCAGGTTAGTGCTGGTCCCTGTAAAGGGTTTGTGTCACCTAACACATAAGAAAACATCAGACACAACCCCACTGATTCAGGGTCCAGCAGGGATGCACCTCTGGAAAGTTGCAGGGAGCTTGGATTTTTAGGACTGAGATGATAGAGAGCAAATCTGAATCCATGGAGGTGTAGTGTGCCTGCCCCAGTGCTTTCGTCAGTGCAAGTATTTCTCCTGCACCAACCCCAAGCCCCATTCACTCTTTGTTGTTCAAGGAACATAATGGAGACATGATTGGGCTGATCCCTGAAGATCATGGGTAAATTCCTGAGGTTATAAATTCACAGGTGAGTTGGTGACGCAGTGAACACCTGGTCAGAGCTTGGGCAGAGAACTGAGCATGCAAGCCAGAGACACTGTGTGTAACTTACAGGTGGTAATGTCTTCTGCTTTAGTAGTAGTAGACTCTGTAGCTGTGAGAAAGCAGAGATGACATTAAATATTTTGTTCAGTTTAAATAGGGATTTTATACGGTGAAATGTTTTGGGTTTGGTTGGCCTTAAATATTCTGTAGTTCCATAGGAAAAGAGAACATCCACATGACCAGGCCGACCCAAGACCCATAACTCTGAGACCTGAATACTTCTAGGCATGGGGCAGAAACATCTTCTTTGGAAAAGCTGGGCCAGGGTCTCAGGTGTCGGCACATTCAAAGCAAAGACTTCCTTCCTAATATCTCATCTAAATCTTCCTTCTCCCAGATTTCAGCCATTTTCTGTCGAGGAAACCAGCAGTTCACCACAGGGTCACACATACCTGATGTTGCACTCATTGTTGTCGTTGTGGTTGTGGTTTCTGCAGAGGCTGGATGAGACAGGAGAGAAACCAAACCTACAGGTTAGTCCTGGTCCCTGCACTGGCTATGTGTCAGGTACACATTACTGATAGGAAACTTCAAACCCAACCTCACTGATTCAGCTTCCAGCTAGGATGCACCCCGTGAAGGCTACAGGGAACATGGATTGTTAGGAGTGAGTGGATGGAGAGCAAATCTGAATCCATGAATATGTAGTGTGCCTGCCCTAGTGCTTTTTTCACAAGATGTATTTCTCCTGCACCAACCCCAGGACACTTTTCCTACTTTATTGTGCCTGGAAGCCAAGGGAGAGGTGATCGGGATGGTCCCTTAAAGATCATGGGTAAATCCATGAAGTTCTACCCAGTGAGGAGATGGGGAGGCAGTGAACACCTGGTCAGAGCTTGGGCAGAGAACTGAGCATGCAAGGCAGAGACACTGTGTGTTACTTACAGGTGGTAGTGTCTTCTGCTTTAGAAGTAGTAGACTCTGTAGCTGTGAGACAGAAGAGATGACATTACGCATATTCTTTTCTTTCATTGGAGATTTTATACCCTGACACCTAGGAGTATCCTCTGCTGCTTACACTATTATTTATAATATTTTCAGTAACACCCACTAATAGTACAGTGGAATGTTTTGATGTTTATTGGACTTTTAATATAATTTATTTCTATGGAAAAAGACAATATCCACATGACCAGGCTTGTCCAAGACCCATCCAACTGAGACATGAATACTTCTAGGCATACGGCACAAAGGTCCTTTTTGGGAAAGGTGTGCAAGAGTCTCTGCAGCCTGAAAAGCAAAATCTGCATTCCTAATATCTAAGTATCCTCTCTTCCAGATTTTACCATTTAAATCATGGAGGGAACCAGCAATTCACCCCAGGGTCACACATACCTGCTGGTGTAGTCGTCGTCGTCGTTGTCGTTGTTGTTTCTGCAGGGGCTGGATGAGACAGGAGAGAAAACAAACCTGCAGGTTAGTGCTGGTCCCTGCACTGGCTTTGTGTGAGGTACCCATTACACATAAGGAAACAACAAACCCAACTCCACTGAATCAGCTTCCAGCTGGGATGCACCCTGGGAAGCCTAGAGGGATCCTGGCTTGTTAGGAGTGAGAGGATGGAGAGGAAATCTGAATCCATGCATGTGTAGTGTGCCTGCCCCAGTACTTTTATCAGTGCAAGTATTCATCCTGCACCAACCCCAGGACCCTTTTCCTACTTTACTGTGCCTGGAAGCTAGTAGAGAGGTGATTGGAATGGTCCCTGGAGCTCATGGGTAAATTCATGAGGTTATAAACTCACAGAGGAGATGGGAAGCCAGACAACACCTGGTCAGAGCTTGGGCAGAGAACTGAGCATGCAAGCCAGAGACACTGTGTGTTACTTACAGGTGGTAGTGTCTTCTGCTTTAGAAGTAGTAGACTCTGTAGCTGCAAGAAAGAAGAGATGACATTAAATGTTTTCTTCAATTTAAATGGAGATTTTACTTTGGGAACCTTAGGATCAGCCTCAGCTGACTTCAATGTAATCATGGAATCATAAAATCATAGAAAGTGAGCCTTTGGAATTTACCTCGAAATATCATCTAGTCCAACAGCCCTGACAGATCAGGGTCACCTATAGCAGGTCACACAGGAACCTATCCATGTGGGCTTTGAAAGTCTCCAGGGACAGAGACTCCACATGCTCTGTGGACAGCCTACGTAAGGTATGCTCTGTCACCCACACAGAGAAAAAATCTTCCTAATATTTATTCAGAACCAACTCTGCTCCAGTTTATCAGGATGGCCCCTTCTCCTATTATTAATCAGCCCTGAGAAAAGCTTTACTCTCTGCTCCTCACACAATCCCCTTACATATTTATAATCATTGATGATTTCACCCCAGGGTCACACACACCTGCTGTTGTCTCTGACGTTGTGGTTGTGCTTTCTGCAGAGGCTGGATGAGACAGGAGAGAAAATAAACCTGCAGGTTAGTGCTGGTCCCTGCACAGGGTACGTGTCAGGTACCCATAACACATAAGAAAATTTCAAACAAAACACAACTGATTTAGCTATAAGCTGAGATGCAGGAAGGTTGCAGGGAGCCTGACTGGGTGGGAGTGAGATGATGGAGAGGAAATCTGAATCCATGGAGGTGTAGGGTGCCTATTTTTGTGCTTTTGTCAGTGCAAGTATTTTTCCCCTGTACCAACCCTAAACATGTATGTCTTCTTTTATGTGCATGGAAGCCAAAGGAGAGGTGATGGGGATGTCCCTTAAAGATGATGGGGATATCCATGAAGATAAAAACACAGAGAGGAGATGGGGAGCCCATGAACACCTGGTCAGAGCTTGGGCAGAGAAATGAGCATGCAAGCCAGAAACACTGTGTGTTACTTACAGGTGGTAGTGTCTTCTGCTATAGAAGTAGTAGACTCTGAAGCTGTGAGAAAGAAGAGATGTCATTAAATATTTTCTTTTCTTTTATTTGGAGATTTTACACCGTGACCAAGGTCATCCTCTTCTGCTTGCAGTATTACTCAAAGTAGTCTCAGTAACACCCAGAAATTGTACTGTGGAATGGTCTGGCATTCTGTAGACTTTAAATATAATTTAGATGCCTGGTAGAAGACAACATCTACGTGACCACACTGATCCAAGGCCCGTCCAACCGAGACGTCATTACTTCTAAACATGGGTCAGAAAAAGTCATTTATGGGAAACATGGGCAAGGATCTTTGCACCCTCAAAAGAATAATCTATCCTCCAGATATCGAAATCTCCTCTGTTCCAGACTTCATCCATTAATTTATGGAGGGAACCAGCAGTTCACCCCAGGGTCACACATACCTGTTGTGGTCTCTGACGCCGTCGTTGTGCTTTCTGCAGGGGCTGGATGAGACAGGAGAGAAAACAAACCTGCAGGTTAGTGCTGGTCCCTGTAAAGGGTATGTGTCACCTAACACATAAGAAAACATCAGACACAACCCCACTGATTCAGGGTCCAGCAGGGATGCACCTCTGGAAAGTTGCAGGGAGCTTGGATTTTTAGGACTGAGATGATAGAGAGCAAATCTGAATCCATGGAGGTGTAGTGTGCCTGCCCCAGTGCTTTCATCAGTGCAAGTATTTCTCCTGCACCAACCCCAAGCCCCATTCACTCTTTGTTGTTCAAGGAACATAATGGAGACATGATTGGGCTGATCCCTGAAGATCATGGGTAAATTCCTGAGGTTATAAATTCACAGGTGAGTTGGTGACGCAGTGAACACCTGGTCAGAGCTTGGGCAGAGAACTGAGCATGCAAGCCAGAGACACTGTGTGTAACTTACAGGTGGTAGTGTCTTCTGCTTTAGTAGTAGTAGACTCTGTAGCTGTGAGAAAGCAGAGATGACATTAAATATTTTGTTCAGTTTAAATAGGGATTTTATACGGTGAAATGTTTTGGGTTTTGTTGGCCTTAAATATTCTGTAGTTCCATAGGAAAAGAGAACATCCGCATGACCAGGCCGACCCAAGACCCATAACTCTGAGACCTGAATACTTCTAGGCATGGGGCAGAAACATCTTCTTTGGAAAAGCTGGGCCAGGGTCTCAGGTGTCGGCACATTCAAAGCAAAGACTTCCTTCCTAATATCTCATCTAAATCTTCCCTCTCCCAGATTTCAGCCATTTTCTGTCGAGGAAACCAGCAGTTCACCACAGGGTCACACATACCTGATGTTGCACTCGTTGTTGTCGTTGTGGTTGTGGTTTCTGCAGAGGCTGGATGAGACAGGAGAGAAACCAAACCTACAGGTTAGTCCTGGTCCCTGCACTGGGTATGTGTCAGGTACACATTACAGATAGGAAACTTCAAACCCAACCTCACTGATTCAGCTTCCAGCTAGGATGCACCCCGTGAAGGCTACAGGGAACATGGATTGTTAGGAGTGAGTGGATGGAGAGCAAATCTGAATCCATGAATATGTAGTGTGCCTGCCCTAGTGCTTTTTTCACAAGATGTAATTCTCCTGCACCAACCCCAGGACCCTTTTCCTACTTTATTGCGCCTGGAAGCCAAGGGAGAGGTGATTGGGATGGTCCCTTAAAGATCATGGGTAAATCCATGAAGTTCTACCCAGTGAGGAGATGGGGAGGCAGTGAACACCTGGTCAGAGCTTGGGCAGAGAACTGAGCATGCAAGGCAGAGACACTGTGTGTTACTTACGGGTGGTAGTGTCTTCTGCTTTAGAAGTAGTAGACTCTGTAGCTGTGAGAAAGAAGAGATGACATTACGCATATTCTTTTCTTTCATCGGAGATTTTATACCCTGACACCTAGGAGCATCCTCTGCTGCTTACAGTATTATTTATAATATTTTCAGTAACACCCACTAATAGTACAGTGGAATGTTTTGATGTTTATTGGACTATTAATATAATTTATTTCTATGGAAAAAGACAATATCCACATGACCAGGCTTGTCCAAGACCCATCCAACTGAGACATGAATACTTCTAGGCATACGGCACAAAGGTCCTTTTTGGGAAAGGTGTGCAAGAGTCTCTGCAGCCTGAAAAGCAAAATCTGCATTCCTAATATCTAAGTATCCTCTCTTCCAGATTTTACCATTTAAATCATGGAGGGAACCAGCAATTCACCCCAGGGTCACACATACCTGCTGGTGTAGTCGTCGTCGTCGTTGTCGTTGTTGTTTCTGCAGAGGCTGGATGAGACAGGAGAGAAAACAAACCTGCAGGTTAGTGCTGGTCCCTGCACTGGCTTTGTGTGAGGTACCCATTACACATAAGGAAACAACAAACCCAACTCCACTGAATCAGCTTCCAGCTGGGATGCACCCTGGGAAGCCTAGAGGGATCCTGGCTTGTTAGGAGTGAGATGCTGGAGAGGAAATCTGAATCCATGCATGTGTAGTGTGCCTGCCCCAGTACTTTTGTCAGTGCAAGTATTCATCCTGCACCAACCCCAAGACCCTTTTCCTACTTTACTGTGCCTGGAAGCTAGTAGAGAGGTGATTGGAATGGTCCCTGGAGCTCATGGGTAAATTCCTGAGGTTATAAACTCACAGAGGAGATGGGAAGCCAGACAACACCTGGTCAGAGCTTGGGCAGAGAACTGAGCATGCAAGCCAGAGACACTGTGTGTTACTTACAGGTGGTAGTGTCTTCTGCTTTAGAAGTAGTAGACTCTGTAGCTGCGAGAAAGAAGAGAAGACATTAAATGTTTTCTTCAATTTAAATGGAGATTTTACTTTGAGAACCTTAGGATCAGCCTCAGCTGACTTCAATGTAATCATGGAATCATAAAATCATAGAAAGTGAGCCTTTGGAATTTGCCTCAAAATATCATCTAGTCCAACAGCCCTGCCAGATCAGGGTCACCTATAGCAGGTCACACAGGAACCTATCCATGTGGGCTTTGAAAGTCTCCAGGGACAGAGACTCCACATGCTCTGTGGACAGCCTACGTAAGGTATGCTCTGTCACCCACACAGAGAAAAAATCTTCCTAATATTTATTCAGAACCAACTCTGCTCCAGTTTATCACCATGGCCCCTTCTCCAATTATTAAACACCCCTGAGAAAAGCTTTACTCTCTGCTCCTCACACAATCCCCTTACATGTTTATAATCATTGATGATTTCACCCCAGGGTCACACACACCTGCTGTTGTCTCTGACGTTGTGGTGGTGCTTTCTGCAGAGGCTGGATGAGACAGGAGTGAAAAAAACCTGCAGGTTAGTGCTGGTCCCTGCACAGGGTACATGTCAGGTACCCATAATACATAAGAAAATTTCAAACGAAACACCATTGATTTAGCTATGAGCTGGGATGCACCGCAGGAAGGTTGCAGGGAGCCTGACTGGGTGGGAGTGAGATGATGGAGAGGAAATCTGAATCCATGGAGGTGTAGGGTGCCTGCTTTTGTGCTTTTGTCAGTGCAAGTATTTTTCCCCTGCACCAGCCCTAAACATGTATGTCTTCTTTTATGTTCATGGAAGCCAAAGGAGAGGTGATGGGGATGTCCCTTAAAGATGATGGGGATATCCATGAAGATAAAAGCACAGAGAGGAGGTGGGGAGCCCATGAACACCTGGTCAGAGCTTGGGCAGAGAAATGAGCATGCAAGCCAGAAACACTGTGTGTTACTTACAGGTGGTAGTGTCTTCTGCTATAGAAGTAGTAGACTCTGTAGCTGTGAGAAAGAAGAGATGTCATTAAATATTTTCTTTTCTTTTATTTGGAGATTTTACACCGTGACCCCTAAGGTCATCCTCTTCTCCTTACAGTATTACTCAAAGTAGTCTCAGTAACACCCAGAAATTGTACTGTGGAATGGTCTGGCATTCTGTAGACTTTAAATATAATTTAGATGCCTGGTAAAAGACAACATCTACGTGACCACGCTGATCCAAGGCCCGTCCAACCAAGACGTCATTACTTCTAAACATGGGTCAGAAAAAGTCATTTATGGGAAACATGGGCAAGGATCTTTGCACCCTCAAAAGAATAATCTATCCTCCAGATATCGAAATCTCCCCTGTTCCAGACTTCATCCATTAATTTATGGAGGGAACCAGCAGTTCACCCCAGGGTCACACATACCTGTTGTGGTCTCTGACGCCGTCGTTGTGCTTTCTGCAGGGGCTGGATGAGACAGGAGAGAAAAGAAACCTGCAGGTTAGTGCTGGTCCCTGTAAAGGGTTTGTGTCACCTAACACATAAGAAAACATCAGACACAACCCCACTGATTCAGGGTCCAGCAGGGATGCACCCCGGGAAGTTAGAAAGGCGCATCAATTTCTAGGAGTGAGATGATGGAGAGGAAATCTGAATCCATGGAGGTGTAGTGTGCCTGCCCCAGTGCTTTTGTCAGTGCAAGTATTTCTCCTGCACCCACCCCAAGCCCCATTCCCTTTTTATTGCTCAAGGAAGCTGATGGAGACATGATTGTGCTGATCCCTGAAGCTCATGGATAAATTCCTGAGGTTATAAATTCGCAGAGGAGATGGGGAGGCAGTCAACACTTGGTCAGAGCTTGGGCAGAGAACTGAGCATGCAAGCCAGAGACACTGTGTGTTACTTACAGGTGGTAGTGTCTTCTGCTTCAGCATTTTCGGAATCTTCAGCTGTGAAAAACAAGAGAAGACATTAAATATTTTCTTCAATTTCAATACAGATTTTACTCTGAGACCCTTGGGAGCATCCCCAGCTGACTGCAATACAATCATAGAATCACTGAATCATAGACAGTGAGTGGTTAGAAATTACATCGAAAGGTCGCCGAGTCCATCCCCCCTGCCAGAGCAGGGCCATCAATAGCAGGTCACACAGGATAAAACCCAGGTAGGTTTTTTATATCAATCACTCCCTGCCCAACTCTCCAGTCTGTTTGTATCTCTTTAAATGGCAGCGCAGCCTTCTAGGCTGTCAGCATCTCCACCTAGCTTTGTGCCAAAATTACTCAAAAGCTTCTCAGTATCATCCAGAAATGGTATTATGGAGTGGTTGGGATAGATTATAAGAATAATTTACTCCCATGGACAGGGATACATTCTACCAAACCAGGTTACTCCAATCATCACCCATCCTGGCCTTGAACATATCTAGAGACTGGGCAGCCACAGCTTCTCTGGGCACCATAGGCCAGGATGTCACCACCCTCAGAGCAAAGACTTTCTTCCTACTATCCCATCGAAATCTCCCCTCTTCCAGATTTCAGCCATTAATTCATGGAGGGAGCCAGCAGTTCATCCCAGGGTCACACATACCTGCTGTGGTCTCTGCAGCCGTTGTGCTTTCTGCAGGGGCTGGATGAGACAGAGGAGAAAACAAACCTGCAGGTTAGTGCTGGTCCCTGCACAGGGTATGTGACAGGTACCCATGGAAGATGAGAAAATATCGAACCCAGTCAGCTTCCAGCTGGGTTGCATCCCGGGAAAGTTGCAGAGATTCTGGCTTGTTAGGAGTGAGATGATGGAGAGGAAATCTGAATCCCTGCAGGTGTAGTGTGCCTGCCCCAGAGCTTTTGTCAGTGCTAGTATTCTTCCTGCACCAACCCCAGGACCCTTTTCCTACTTTATTGTGCCTGGAATTCAAGGGAGAGGTGATTGGGATTGTCCTTGAAGCTCATGGGTAAATCCATGAAGTTCTACCCAGTGAGGACATGGGGAGCCAGTCAGCACCTGGTCAGAGCTTGGGCAGAGAACTGAGCATGCAAGCCAGAGACACTGTGTGTTACTTACGGGTGGTAGTGTCTTCTGCTTCAGAAGTAGTAGACTCTGTAGTTGTAAAAAAGAAGAGATGACATTAAATATTTTCTTCAATTTTAATGGGGATTTTACTTTGTGAAGTATAGGAGCTTCCTCTTCTGCTTGCAGTATTACTCAAAGCCTTCTCAGTAACACCCACGAATAGTACAGTGGAATATTTGCTTTGGGTTTGGTGTGACCTTAAATAGAATTTAGTTCCATGGGGAAAGACAAAATCCCCATGACCAGGCTGATCCAAGACCCATCCAACCAAGATGTTATTCCTCCGAAGCATGGAGCAGAAATTACTTTTATATGAAACGTGGGCAATGGTCCCTGTACCCCCAAAACCAAAACCTGCCTTCCTAATATCTAAATGTCCTCTCTTCCAGATTTCAGCCATTAATTCATGGTGGGGAACCAGCAGTTCACCCCAGGGTCACACATACCTGCTGTGGTCTCTGATGCCATCGTTGTGCTTTCTGCAGGGGCTGGATGAGACAGGAGAGAAAAAAAACCTGCAGGTTAGTGCTGGTCCCTGTAAAGGGTTTGTGTCACCTAACACATAAGAAAACATCAGACACAACCCCACTGATTCAGGGTCCAGCAGGGATGCACCCCGGGAAGTTAGAAAGGCGCATCAATTTCTAGGAGTGAGATGATGGAGAGGAAATCTGAATCCATGGAGGTGTAGTGTGCCTGCCCCAGTGCTTTTGTCAGTGCAAGTATTTCTCCTGCACCCACCCCAAGCCCCATTCCCTTTTTATTGCTCAAGGAAGCTGATGGAGACATGATTGTGCTGATCCCTGAAGCTCATGGATAAATTCCTGAGGTTATAAATTCGCAGAGGAGATGGGGAGGCAGTCAACACTTGGTCAGAGCTTGGGCAGAGAACTGAGCATGCAAGCCAGAGACACTGTGTGTTACTTACAGGTGGTAGTGTCTTCTCCTTCAGCATTTTGGGAATCTTCAGCTGTGAAAAACAAGAGAAGACATTAAATATTTTCTTCAATTTCAATACAGATTTTAATCTGAGACCTTTGGGAGCATCCTCAGCTGACTGCAATACAATCATAGAATCACTGAATCATAGACAGTGAGTGGTTAGAAATTACATCGAAAGGTCGCCGAGTCCATCCCCCCTGCCAGAGCAGGGCCATCAATAGCAGGTCACACAGGATAAAACCCAGGTAGGTTTTTTATATCAATCACTCCCTGCCCAACTCTCCAGTCTGTTTATATCTCTTTAAATGGCAGCGCAGCCTTCTAGGCTGTCAGCATCTCCACCTAGCTTTGTGCCAAAATTACTCAAAACCTTCTCAGTAACATCCAGAAATGGTATTATGGAGTGGTTGGGATAGATTATAAGAATAATTTACTCCCATGGACAGGGATACATTCTACCAAACCAGGTTACTCCAATCCTCACCCATCCTGGCCTTGAATACATCCAAAAATTGTGCAGCCACAGCTTCTCTGGGCACCATAGGCCAGGATGTCACCACCCTCAGAGCAAAGACTTTCTTCCTACTATCCCATCGAAATCTCCCCTCTTCCAGATTTCATGCATAAATTCATGGAGGGAACCAGCAGTTCACCCCAGGGTCACACATACCTGCTGTGGTCTCTGACGCCGTCGTTGTGGTTTCTGCAGGGGCTGGATGAGACAGAGGAGAAAACAAACCTGCAGGTTAGTGCTGGTCCCTGCACAGGGTATGTGACAGGTACCCACTGAAGATGAGAAAATATCGAACCCAGCCCCACTGAGTCAGCTTCCAGGAGGGATGCACCCCGGGAAGTTTGCATGGAATCTGACTTGTTAGGAGTGAGATAATGGAGAGGAAATCTGAATCCCTGCAGGTGTAGTGTGCCTGCCCCAGAGCTTTTGTCAGTGCTAGTATTCTTCCTGCACCAACCCCAGGACCCTTTTCCTACTTTATTGTGCCTGGAATTCAAGGGAGAGATGATTGGGATTGTCCTTGAAGCTCATGGGTAAATCCATGAAGTTCTACCCAGTGAGGAGATGGGGAGCCAGTCAGCAAATGGTCAGAGCTTGGGCAGAGAACTGAGCATGCAAGCCAGAGACACTGTGTGTTACTTACGGGTGGTAGTGTCTTCCGCTTCAGAAGTAGTAGACTCTGTAGTTGTAAAAAAGAAGAGATGACATTAAATAATTTCTTCAATTTTAATGGGGATTTTACTTTCTGACCCTTAAAAGCTTCCTCTTCCGCTTGCAATATTACTCAAAGCCTTCTCAGTAACACCCACGAATAGTACAGTGGAATATTTGCTTTGGGTTTGGTGTGACCTTAAATAGAATTTAGTTCCATGGGGAAAGACAACATCCCCATGACCTGGCTGATCCAAGACCCATCCAACCAAGATGTTATTTCTCCGAAGCATGGTGCAGAAACTACTTTTATATGAAACGTGGGCAATGGTACCTGTACCCCCAAAACCAAAACCTGCCTTCCTAATATCTAAATGTTCCCTCTTCCAGATTTCAGCCATTAATTCATGGAGGGAACCAGCAGTTCACCCCAGGGTCACACATACCTGCTGTGGTCTCTGACGCTGTCGTTGTGCTTTCTGCAGGGGCTGGATGAGACAGGAGAGAAAACAAACCTGCAGGTTAGTGCTGGTCCCTGCACAGGGTATGTGTCAGCTACCCACTACAGACAGGAAACTTCCAACCCAACCCCACTGAGTCAGCTTCCAGCTGGGATGCACCCCAGGAAGGTTGCAGGGAGCCTGGCTTGCTGGGAGTGAGATGATGGAGAGGAAATCTGAATCCATGGAGGTGTAGTGTGCCTGCCCCAGTGCTTTTGTCAGTGCAAGTATTTCTCCTGCACCAACCCCAGAACACTTTTCTTACTTTATTGTGCATCAAAGCTAGTGAGACGTGATTGGGCTGATCCCTGAAGCTCATGGATAAATTCCTGAGGTTATAAACTCACAGAGGAGATGGGGAGACAGTGAACACCTGGTCAGAGGTTGGGCAGAGAACTGAGCATGCAAGCCAGAGACACTGTGTGTTACTTACAGGTGGTAGTGTCTTCTGCTTTAGAAGTAGTAGACTCTGTAGCTGTGAGAAAGAAGAGAAGACATTAAATATTTTCTTCAATTTAAATGGAGATTTTACTTTGGGAACCTTAGGATCATCCTCAGCTGACTTCAATGTAATCATGGAATCATGAAATCATAGAAAGTGAGCCTTTGGAATTTGCCTCGAAATATCATCTAGTCCAACAGCCCTGACAGATCAGGGTCACCTATAGCAGGTCACACAGGAACCTATCCATGTGGGCTTTGAAAGTCTCCAGGGACAGAGACTCCACATGCTCTGTGGACAGCCTACGTAAGGTATGCTCTGTCACCCACACAGAGAAAAAATCTTCCTAATATTTATTCAGAACCAACTCTGCTCCAGTTTATCAGGATGGCCCCTTCTCCTATTATTAATCAGCCCTGAGAAAAGCTTTACTCTCTGCTCCTCACACAATCCCCTTACATGTTTATAATCATTGATGATTTCACCCCAGGGTCACACATACCTGCTGTTGTCTCTGACGTTGTGGTTGTGCTTTCTGCAGAGGCTGGATGAGACAGGAGAGAAAAAAACCTGCAGGTTAGTGCTGGTCCCTGCACAGGGTACATATCAGGTACCCATAACACTTAAGAAAATTTCAAACCAAACACAACTGATATAGCTATGAGCTGGGATGCAGGAAGGTTGCAGGGAGCCTGACTGGGTGGGAGTGAGATGATGGAGAGGAAATCTGAATCCATGGAGGTGTAGGGTGCCTCCTTTTATGCTTTTGTCAGTGCAAGTATTTTTCCCCTGTACCAACCCCAAATATATATGTCTCCTTTTATGTGCATGGAAGCCAAAGGAGAGGTGATTGGGATGTCCCTTAAAGATGACGGGGAAATCCATGAAGCCAGTGAGGAGATGGGGAGCCCATGAACACCTGGTCAGAGCTTGGGCAGAGAAATGAGCATGAAAGCCAGAAACACTGTGTGTTACTTACAGGTGGTAGTGTCTTCTGCTTTAGAAGTAGTAGACTCTGTAGCTGTGAGACAGAAGTGATGACATTTAATATTTTCTTTTCTTTAATTGGAGATTTTACACGGTGGCCACTCAAGTCATCCTCTTCTGCTTGCAATATTACTCGAAGCCCTAATTAACTCCCACTAACAGTATCGTGGAATGTTTTGGGGTTCTGTGGCCTTTAAATATAATTTAGATCCCTGGGAAAAGACAACATCTACATGACCATGCTGATCCAAGGCCCGTCCAACCAAGACCTCATTACTTCTAAACATGGGTCTGAAAAATTATTTATGTGAAACATGGGCAAGGATCTTTGCATCCCCAAAAGCATAATCTACCTTCTTAATATCTAAATCTCCCCTCTCCCAGATTTCATCCATTAATTCATGGAGGGAACCAGCAGTTCACCCCAGGGTCACACATACCTGCTGTGGTCTCTGACGCCGTCGTTGTGCTTTCTGCAGGGGCTGGATGAGACAGGAGAGAAAACAAATCTCCAGGTTAGTGCTGGTCTCTGCAAAGGGTTTGTGTCACATAACATAAGAAAACATCAGACACCACCCCACTGAGTCAGCTTCCAGTTAAGAGATGCACCCCAGGAAGCTTGCAGGGAGCCTGGCTTGCTGGGAGTGAGATGATGGAGAGGAAAGCTGAATCCATGGAGGTGTAGTGTGCCTGCCCCAGTGCTTTTATCAGTGCAAGTTTTTCTCCTGCACCCACCCCAAGGCCTATTCCCTCTCTATTATTCAAGGAATCTAATGCAGACATGATTGGGCTGATCCCTGAAGCTCATGGATAAATTCCTGAGGTTATAAGAAAGTTTCAAAGCAAACACAACTGATTTAGCTATGAGCTGGGATGCACCCCAGGAAGGTTGCAGGGAGCCTGACTGTGGGAGTGAGATGATGGAGAGGAAATCTGAATCCATGAAGGTGGAGGGTGCCTGCCCTGGTGCTTTTGTCAGTGCGAGTATATTTCCCCTGTACCAACCCCAAACATACATGTCTCCTTTTTTGTGCATGGAAGCCAAGGGAGAGGTGATTGGGATGTTCTCTTAAGGATCATGGAAATCCATGAAGCCAGTGAGGAGATGGGGAGCCCAGGAACACCTGGTCAGAGCTTGGGCAGAGAACTGAGCATGCAAGCCAGAGACACTGTGTGTTACTTACAGGTGGTAGTGTCTTCTGCTATAGAAGTAGTAGACTCTGTAGCTGTCAGAAAGAAGGGATGACATTAACTATTTTCTTCAATTTAAATGGGGATTTTACACCGTGATTCTTAGGAGCTTCCTCTTCTGCTTGCAATATTACTCAAAGCCTTCTCAGTAACATCCACGAATAGTACCATGGAATGCTTTGAGTTTGGTTGGACCTTAAATATAATTTATTTCCCTGGGAAAAGACAACATCCTCATGACCAGGCTGATCCAAGACCCACCCAACGAAGATGTTATTCCTCCGAAGCATGGGGCAGAAACTACTTTTATGTGAAACGTGGGCAGTGGTCTCTCCACCCTCAAACCAAAACCTGCCTTCCTAATATCTAAATGTCCCCTGTCTCAGATTTCAGCCGTTAATTCATGGAGGGAACCAGCAGTTCACCCCAGGGTCACACATACCTGCTGTGGTCTCTGATGCCGTCGTTGTGGTTTCTGCAGGGGCTGGATGAGACAGGAGAGAAAACAAACCTGCAGGTTAGTGCTGGTCCCTGCACAGGGTATGTGTGAGGTACCCATTATAGACAGGAAAAGATCAATCCAAACACCACTGAATCAGCTTCCAGCTGGGATGCACCCTGGAAAAGCTATAGGGATCCTTGGCTTTTTGGAGTGAGATGATGTGTTGGAAATCTGGATCCATGGTGTTCCTGCACTGGTGCTTTTGTCAGTGCACGTATTTTTCCTGCACCAATCCTAAGACCCTTTTCCTACTTTAATGGGCATGGAAGCCAAGGGAGAGGAGATTGGGATGGTCCCTGAAGCTTATGGGTAAATTCATGAGGATAAAAACACTGAGAGGAGATGGGGAGCCAGTCATCACCTGGTCGGAATTTGGGCAGAGAACTGAGCATGCAAGCCAGAGACACTGTGTGTTACTTACAGGTGGTAGTGTCTTCTGCTTCAGCATTTTCGGAATCTTCAGCTGTGAAAAACAAGAGAAGACATTAAATAATTTCTTCAATTTCAATACAGATTTTACTCTGAGACTCTTGGGAGCATCCTCAGCTGACTGCAATACAATCATAAAATCACTGAATCATAGACAGTGAGTGGTTAGAAATTAGATTGAAAGATCGCCGAGTCCATCCCCCCTGCCAGAGCAGGGCCATCAATAGCAGGTCACACAGGATAAAACCCAGGTAGGTTTTTTGTATCAGTAACTCCCTGCCCAACTCTCCAGTCTGTTTATATCCCTTTAAATGGCAACACAGCCTTCTAGGCTGTCAGCATCTCCACCTAGCTTTGTGCCAAAATTACTCAAAACCTTCTCAGTAACATCCAGAAATGGTATTATGGAGTGGTTGGGATAGATTATAAGAATAATTTACTCCCATGGACAGGGATACATTCTACCAAACCAGGTTACTCCAATCATCACCCATCCTGGCCTTGAACATATCTAGAGACTGGGCAGCCACAGCTTCTCTGGGCACCATAGGCCAGGATGTCACCACCCTCAGAGCAAAGACTTTCTTCCTACTATCCCATCGAAATCTCCCCTCTTCCAGATTTCAGCCATTAATTCATGGAGGGAGCCAGCAGTTCATCCCAGGGTCACACATACCTGCTGTGGTCTCTGACGCCGTTGTGCTTTCTGCAGGGGCTGGATGAGACAGAGGAGAAAACAAACCTGCAGGTTAGTGCTGGTCCCTGCACAGGGTACGTGACAGGTACCCATGGAAGATGAGAAAATATCGAACCCAGTCAGCTTCCAGCAGGGTTGCATCCCGGGAAAGTTGCAGAGATTCTGGCTTGTTAGGAGTGAGATGATGGAGAGGAAATCTGAATCCCTGCAGGTGTGGTGTGCCTGCCCCATTGCTTTTGTCAGTGCTAGTATTCTTCCTGCACCAACCCCAGGACCCTTTTCCTACTTTATTGTGCCTGGAATTCAAGGGAGAGGTGATTGGGATTGTCCTTGAAGCTCATGGGTAAATCCATGAAGTTCTACCCAGTGAGGAGATGGGGAGGCAGTGAAGACCTGGTCAGAGCTTGGGCAGAGAACTGAGCATGCAAGCCAGAGACACTGTGTGTTACTTACAGGTGGTAGTGTCTTCTGCTTCAGAAGTAGTAGACTCTGTAGTTGTAAAAAAGAAGAGATGACATTAAATATTTTCTTCAGTTTTAATGGGGATTTTATTTTGTGACCCTTACGAGCTTCTTCTACTGCTTGCAATATTACTCAAAGCCTTCTCAGTAACACCCACGAATAGTACAGTGGAATATTCGTTTTGGGTTTGGTTGGACCTTAAATAGAATTTAGTTCCATGGGGAAAGACAACATCCCCGTGACCAGGCTGATCCAAGACCCATCCAACCAAGATGATATTTCTTCAACGCATGAGGCAGAAACTATTTTTATATGAAACGTGGGCATTGTCCCTGCAACCCCCAAAACCAAAATCTGCCTTCCTAATATCCAAATGTTACCTCTCTCAGATTTCAGCCATTAATTCATGGAAGGAACCAGCAGTTCACCCCAGGGTCACACATACCTGCTGTGGTCTCTGACGCCGTTGTGGTTTCTGCAGGGGCTGGATGAGACAGAGGAGAAAACAAACCTGCAGGTTAGTGCTGGTCCCTGCACAGGGTATGTGTCAGCTACCCACTACAGACAGGAAACTTACAACCCAACCCCACTGAGTCAGCTTCCAGCTGGGATGCACCCAAGGAAGGTTGCAGGGAGCCTGGCTTGCTGGGAGTGAGATGATGGAGAGGAAATCTGAATCCATGGAGGTGTAGTGTGCCTGCCCCAGTGCTTTTGTCAGTGCAAGTATTTCTCCTGCACCAACCCCAGAACACTTTTCTTACTTTATTGTGCATGAAAGCTAGTGAGAGGTGACTGGAATGGTCCCTGGAGCTCATGGGTAAATTCATGAGCTTCTAAACTCACAGAGGAGATGGGAAGCCAGAAAACACCTGGTCAGAGGTTGGGCAGAGAACTGAGCATGCAAGCCAGAGACACTGTGTGTTACTTACAGGTGGTAGTGTCTTCTGCTTTAGAAGTAGTAGACTCTGTAGCTGTGAGAAAGAAGAGATGACATTAAATATTTTCTTCAATTTAAATGGAGATTTTACTTTGGGAACCTTAGGATCAGCCTCAGCTGACTTCAATGTAATCATGGAATTCTAAAATCATAGAAAGTGAGGCTTTGGAATTTGCCTCAAAATATCATCTAGTCCAACAGCCCTGACAGATCAGGGTCACCTATAGCAGGTCACACAGGAACCTATCCATGTGGGCTTTGAAAGTCTCCAGGGACAGAGACTCCACATGCTCTGTGGACAGCCTACGTAAGGTATGCTCTGTCACCCACAGAGAGAAAAAATCTTCCTAATATTTGTTCAGAACCAACTCTGCTCCAGTTTATCAGGATGGCCCCTTCTCCTATTATTAATCAGCCCTGAGAAAAGCTTTACTCTCTGCTCCTCACACAATCCCCTTACATATTTATAATCATTGATGATTTCACCCCAGGGTCACACACACCTGCTGTTGTCTCTGACGTTGTGGTTGTGCTTTCTGCAGAGGCTGGATGAGACAGGAGAGAAAAAAACCTGCAGGTTAGTGCTGGTCCCTGCACAGGGTACGTGTCAGGTACCCATAACACTTAAGAAAATTTCAAACCAAACACAACTGATATAGCTATGAGCTGGGATGCAGGAAGGTTGCAGGGAGCCTGACTGGGTGGGAGTGAGATGATGGAGAGGAAATCTGAATCCATGGAGGTGTAGGGTGCCTGCTTTTGTGCTTTTGTCAGTGCAAGTATTTTTCCCCTGTACCGACCCCAAATATATATGTCTCCTTTTATGTGCATGGAAGACAAGGGAGAGGTGATTGGGATGTCCCTTAAAGATGATGGGGATATCCATGAAGCCAGTGAGGAGATGGGGAGCCCATGAACACCTGGTCAGAGCTTGGGCAGAGAAATGAGCATGAAAGCCAGGGACACTGTGTGTTACTTACAGGTGGTAGTGTCTTCTGCTTTAGAAGTAGTAGACTCTGTAGCTGTGAGACAGAAGAGATGACATTTAATATTTTCTTTTCTTTAATTGGAGATTTTACACGGTGGCCACTCAGGTCATCCTCTTCTGCTTGCAATATTACTTGAAGCCCTAATTAACTCCCACTAATAGTATCGTGGAATGTGTCGGGGTTCTGTGGCCTTTAAATATAATTTAGATCCCTGGGAAAAGACAACATCTACATGACCATGCTGATCCAAGGCCCGTCCGACCAAGACGTCATTACTTCTAAACATGGGTCTGAAAAATCATTTATGGGAAACATGGGCAAGGATCTTTGCATCCTCAAAAGCATAATCTACCTTCCTAATATCTAAATCTCGCCTCTCCCAGATTTCATCCATTAATTCATGGAGGGGACCAGCAGTTCACCCCAGGGTCACACATACCTGCTGTGGTCTCTGATGCCGTCGTTGTGCTCTCTGCAGGGGCTGGATGAGACAGGAGAGAAAACAAACCTGCAGGTTAGTGCTGGTCCCTGTAAAGGGTTTGTGTCACATAACACATAAGAAAACATCAAACACAACCCCACTGAGTCAGCTTACAGCTGAGATGCACCCCGGGAAGTTTGAAAGGCGTATGAATTTCTAGGAGTGAGATAATGCAGAGGAAATCTGAATCCATGGAGGTGTAGTGTGCCTGCCCCAGTGCTTCTGTCAGTGCAAGTGTTCCTCCTGCACCCACCCCAATCCCCGTTCCGTTTTTATTGTGCAAGGAAGCTAATGGAGACATAGAATTATCATAGAATCATAGAATCATAGAATTAGCCGGGTTGGAAGGGACCTCAGAGATCATCAAGTCCAACCCTTGACCCACCGGAGCACAGTTGCTAGACCATGGCACTGAGTGCCACATCCAGTCTTTTTTTAAATGTCTCTAGGGACGGAGAATCTACCACCTCACTGGGCAGACCATTCCATTGCCTGATCACCCTCTCCGTGAAGAAATTCTTTCTAATATCCAACCTAAATCTCCCCTGACACAACTTAAGACTGTGTCCTCTTGTTTTGTTGAAAGTCATCTGGGAAAATAGTCCAACTCCCACCTTGCTACAGCCTCCTTTCAGGTAGTTGTAGAGAGCAATGAGGTCTCCCCTGAGCCTCCTCTTCTTCAGGCTGAACAGCCCCAGCTCTCTCAGTCTCTCTTCATAGGGCCTGTGCTCGAGTCCCTTCACCAGTCTGGTTGCCCTCCTTTGGACCTGCTCCAGGACCTCGACATCCTTCTTAAACTGAGGGGCCCAGAACTGGACACAGTACTCGAGGTGTGGCCTAACTAGCGTTGAGTACAGGGGCACGATCACCTCCCTGGACCTGCTGGCGACGCTGTTTCTGATCCAGGCCAGGATGCCATTGGCCTTCTTGGCCACCTGGGCACACTGCTGGCTCCTGTTCAGCTTCCTGTCAATCCAGACTCCCAGGTCCCTCTCTGCCTGGCTGCTCTCAGCCACTCTGTGCCCAGCCTGGAGCTCCCCATGGGGTTGTTGTGGCCAAAGTGCAGGACCCGGCACTTGGCCGTGTTGAACCTCATCCCATTGGAATCAGCCCATCTCTCCAGCCTGTCCAGGTCCCTCTGCAGAGCCCTCCTGCCTTCCAGTTGGTCCACACTTCCTCCCAGCTTGGTGTCATCTGCGAATTTGCTGATGATGGACTCAATCCCTTCATCTAGGTCGTCGATAAAGATATTGAACAGAACTGGGCCCAACACCGATCCCTGGGGGACACCACTAGTGACCGGCCGCCAACTGGATGCAGCCCCGTTCACCACCACTCTTTGGGCCCGGCCCTCCAGCCAGTTCCTAACCCAGCACAGGGTGCTCCTGTCCAAGCTGTGGGCCGACAACTTTTTTAGAAGAATGCTGTGGGGGACGGTGTCAAAGGCCTTGCTGAAGTCCAGGTAGATCACATCCACCGCCTTCCCCTCATCCACCAGACGGGTCACCTGATCATAAAAGGAGATCAGGTTGGTCAGGCAGGACCTTCCCTTTCTAAACCCGTGCTGGCTGGGTCTGATCCCTTGCCCATCCTGCAGGTGCTGTGCGATTGCCTCCAGGATGATCTGTTCCATAATCCTACCAGGCACTGAGGTCAGGCTGACGGGCCTGTAGTTTCCCGGATCCTCCTTCCGGCCCTTTTTGTGGATCGGCGTGACATTCGCCAACTTCCAATCATCCGGGATGTCCCCAGTGAGCCAGGACTGTTGGTAGATGATAGAGAGGGGCTGGGCAACCACTTCTGCCAGCTCCCTCATCACTCTTGGGTGGATCCCATCCGGTCCCATAGACTTGTGGGGATCTAAGCAGCTCAAGAGGTCACTGACTGTGTCCTTCACTATTTCAGGGGGGCTGTTTAGATTTTTGATTGGGCTGATCCCTGAAGCTCATGGATAAATTCCTGAGGTTATAAATTCACAGAGGAGATGGGGAGCCCAGGAACACCTGGTCAGAGCTTGGGCAGAGAACTGAGCATGCAAGCCAGAGACACTGTGTGTTACTTACGGGTGGTAGTGTCTTCTGCTTTAGAAGTAGTAGACTCTGTAGCTGTGAGAAAGAAGAGATGACATTAACTATTTTCTTCAATTTAAATGGGGATTTTACACCGTGACTCTTAGGAGCTTCCTCTTCTGCTTGCAATATTACTCAAAGCCTTCTCAGTAACATCCACGAATAGTACCATGGAATGCTTTGAGTTTGGTTGGACCTTAAATATAATTTAGTTCCCTGGGAAAAGACAACATCCTCCTGACCAGGCTGATCCAAGACCCATCCCACCAAGATGTTATTCCTCTGAAGCATGGGGCAGAAACTACTTTTATGTGAAATGTGGGCAGTGGTCTCTGCACCCTCAAGCCAAAACCTGCCTTCCTAATATCTAAATGTCCCCTGCCTCAGATTTCAGCCGTTAATTCATGAGGGGAACCAGCAGTTCACCCCAGGGTCACACATACCTGCTGTGGTCTCTGATGCCGTCGTTGTGGTTTCTGCAGGGGCTGGATGAGACAGGAGAGAAAACAAACCTGCAGGTTAGTGCTGGTCCCTGCACAGGGTATGTGTGAGGTACCCATTATAGACAGGAAAAGATCAATCCAAACACCACTGAATCAGCTTCCAGCTGGGATGCACCCTGGAAAAGCTACAGGGATCCTTGGCTTTTTGGAGTGAGATGATGTGTTGGAAATCTGGATCCATGGTGTTCCTGCCCTGGTGCTTTTGTCAGTGCACGTATTTTTCCTGCACCAATCCTAAGACCCTTTTCCTACTTTAATGGGCATGGAAGCCAAGGGAGAGGAGATTGGGATGGTCCCTGAAGCTTATGGGTAAATTCATGAGGATAAAAACACTGAGAGGAGATGGGGAGCCAGTCATCACCTGGTCGGAATTTGGGCAGAGAACTGAGCATGCAAGCCAGAGACACTGTGTGTTACTTACGGGTGGTAGTGTCTTCTGCTTCAGAAGTAGTAGACTCTGTAGTTGTGAGAAAGAAGAGATGACATTAAATAATTTCTTCAATTTTAATGGGAATTTTACTTTGGGACCCTTACAAGCTTCCTCTTCTGCTTGCAATATTACTCAAAGCCTTCTCAGTAACACCCACGAATAGTACAGTGGAATATTTGCTTTGGGATTGGTGTGACCTTAAATAGAATTTAGTTCCATGGGGAAAGACAACATCCTCATGACCAGGCTGATCCAAGACCCATCCAACCAAGATGTTATTCCTTCAAAGCATGGGGCAGAAACAACTTTTATGTGAAACGTGGGCAATGGTCCCTGTACCCCCAAAACCAAAATCGGCCTTCCTAATATCTAAATGTCCCCTCTTCCAGATTTCAGATATTAATTCATGGAGGGAACCAGCAGTTCACCCCAGGGTCACACATACCTGCTGTTGTGTCTGATGCCGTCGTGCTTTCTGCAGGGGCTGGATATGACAGGAGAGAAAACAAACCAGCAGGTTAGTGCTGGTCCCTGCACATCATACCTGTGAGGTACCCATTACAGGTAAGAAAATTTCAAGCCCAACCCCATTGAGTCAGATTCCAGATGGGATGCAGCCCAGGAAGGTTGCAGGGATCCTGGCTTGTTAGGAGTGAGATGATGGAGAGGAAATCTGAATCCATGGAAGTGTAGTGTGCCTGCCCCAGTGCTTTTGTCAGTGCAAGTATTTCTCCTGCACCCACCCCAAGGCCTATTCCCTCTCTATTACTCAAGGAAGCTAATGGAGATATGATTGGGATGGTCTCTTAAAGATCATGGGTAAATTCATGAGGTTATAAATTCGCAGAGGAGATGGGGAGGCAGTCAATACTTGGTCAGAGCTTGGGCAGAGAACTGAGCATGCAAGCCAGAGACACTGTGTGTTACTTACAGGTGGTAGTGTCTTCTGCTTCAGCATTTTCGGAATCTTCAGCTGTGAAAAACAAGAGAAGACATTAAATATTTTCTTCAATTTCAATACAGATTTTACTCTGAGACTCTTGGGAGCATCCTCAGCTGACTGCAATACAATCATAAAATCACTGAATCATAGACAGTGAGTGGTTAGAAATTACATTGAAAATCGCAGAGTCCATCCCCCCTGCCAGAGCAGGGCCATCAATAGCAGGTCACACAGGATAAAACCCAGGCAGGCTTTTTTATATCAATCACTCCCTGCCCAACTCTCCAGTCTGTTTGTATCTCTTTAAATGGCAGCGCAGCCTTCTAGGCTGTCAGCATCTCCACCTAGCTTTGTGCCAAAATTACTCAAAACCTTCTCAGTAACATCCAGAAATGGTATTATGGAGTGGTTGGGATAGATTATAAGAATAATTTACTCCCATGGACAGGGATACATTCTACCAAACCAGGTTACTCCAATCCTCACCCATCCTGGCCTTGAATACATCCAAAAATTGTGCAGCCACAGCTTCTCTGGGCACCATAGGCCAGGATGTCACCACCCTCAGAGCAAAGACTTTCTTCCTACTATCCCATCGAAATCTCCCCTCTTCCAGATTTCATGCATAAATTCATGGAGGGAACCAGCAGTTCACCCCAGGGTCACACATACCTGCTGTGGTCTCTGCAGCCGTTGTGCTTTCTGCAGGGGCTGGATGAGACAGGAGAGAAAACAAACCTGCAGGTTAGTGCTGGTCCCTGCACAGGGTATGTGACAGGTACCCATTAGAGATCGGAAAAGATCAAACCAAACAGCACTGATTTAGCTATGAGCTAGGATGCACCCAAAACCCTTTCCCTCCTTTATTGTGCATGGAAGCCAATGGAGAGGCCATTGGAATGAGTGGTCTCTTAAAGATCATGGATAAATGAAGTTATATCCAGTGAGGAGATGGGGAGGCAGTCAACACCTGGTCAGAGCTTGGGCAGAGAACTGAGCATGCAAGGCAGAGACACTGTGTGTTACTTACAGGTGGTAGTGTCTTCAGTAGCAGAAGAGTCTGTAGCTGTGAGGAAGAAGAAACAAAATTAAATATATTCTTTATTTTAAATGGACCTAGAGATCCTAGAGAACCACAGCATCTGCTTTCAATATTACACATTTTTTAGTAACATTCAATAATTTTATCTTAGACTTTTTGTTTGATATAATACTGTTTTCGTTTTAAACTGAGGATTCATTTTTTTTATGTATTCTAGTCTCCCCTGGTTTTCGTTCCATGTATTTTTCTTATCTGATGGTTCCAGACAAATAATTACAATGAATATTTGAGAAATCACATACAGTTTCTTTAATTAGGAGATCCCACAACCTCTCTAGGCAGCCTGTGCCAGTGCTCCATCACCCTCACATTAAAGAAGTTTCTCCTGATATTGAGGTGGAACTTCCCATATTTGAGCTCAAACCCATTGTTCCTTGTCCTATTACTGGGCACCACTGAAAAAACCTTGGCTCCTTCCTCTTGACACCCACCCCTCAGATATTTATAGACATTGGTAAGATTCAATTGCTTTCAGACTGTGTGGAACAACAGTGTTTGTCCACATCCACTGATGTTGGTAAGAAGTGAATCTTCATGTTTATACTTTGCATTTCAACCCTCACATTCTTTGGTTTGATCTCCTTGCCCTATGGAGCATCCCTGTCAGCAGGTGGGAGCTGTGCTGAGGAGGGCAGGGAGGGCACAGACACCAAGGTCTCTCCTCCCCACCTTGCATCCTGGGCCACAGCTTGGGAGAGGCTGAATCTGACCTGAGGAATCCTCAGGAGGCAGAACAGGACCTGCCCTTCATCCTGGACCAGCTGGATAAGAAAGCTGAGGCCTTAAAAATTGTTCAGAATCCCAGTAGATAATGTTATAAGCAGTGAGCAACACAGACTGGGAAATGGGGAAATTCATAGATGAAGCTTTAGCTGCAAGATTTCTTGACATCTCCACTGATGTCCCCTCCTAACCAATATTTTAGCCAGGTTTCTCTAACACCCTGCACATTGTGCTCATGCCCTTTTCCTGTCTGCAGAGTGGTTGGGATTTCCACTGACCCCTCTTCCTCTGGGATGGCCTTGGAATTGGAGGAGACACTTGTGCTAGGAGAGGAGGCTGTTAGGAGAGAAAGGGAATGTCTGAAAGTCACAATGAAAAGCACAAGTGTGATCTGAGGAGCTTGTGACTTGCTCTAAGTGAAGAAAAGCTGCAGGTAAGAGTGCCTCAGATGAGCCAATTGTAAAGATCTGCCCATACATACCTGCAGTCTTGATATCAGCAGGTAGAGCTAATCACATACCTATTCCCCTCGCACCACTTTTTCCTATGAAAATGAAGATGATCCTATCCTGGCTATTGCCTTTTCCAAGGCTAATGACAGGCAGAGTTATTCAGTATTTTTACTGAATTCCCAGTGTTCATCCTGTCTACTCTAACAAAATATTAATATATATTACTGAAAATTTCCATGCATGACTTTTGTAGGTTAATTTTTCTCCTTGCCTTCAGAAGTAGTAGTTTGGGGTTCTGTGGTATCTGTCACATCAGTGCTTTCACTGGTAGATGTTGGTGCAGCAGTGGTGGTTGTATTTGAGTTCATTGAAGACTCTGGAATGTACAGACAAAAAATTATTTAAGAATGGTCATGAGAACTGAGACAATGGAGAAATCACTCAAATGATTGATTTTGTGCAGCACTGGGTTGGCGCTCCTACTTTCAGATTCAGTGCTTGCTGCTGTCATTCTTTGTATTTTGTCCTGAACTTTGTTTTGTTCCTCAACCACACAAACCAGCTTAGATAGAAGAAGCCTCCACATGCAGAGAGTTCATGTCTAGTCGGATTTAATGGACTTAAAGAATTGTTTGGGTCGGAAGGGACCTACAGGTTTATCCAGTTCCAACCCAACAGCCACGGACAGGGACACCTCCCACTAGACCAGTTTGTTCCAAGCCCCATCCAACCTGGCCTTGAAGCCACAACTTCTCTGGGCAATCAGGACCAATGTCTCACCACACTCATAGTGAAGAATTTCTTCCTAATACCCAGTCTAAATCTCCCTTTTTCATTATTAAATTCATTGCTATCTGTCCCATCACTCCAGGCCTTTCTCAAAAGTGCCTCCCCAGCTTCCTGTTGCCCCTTAACGTACTGGAATGTCTCCCTGGAGCTTTCCCTTCTCCCAGTGGAACAACCCCAACTCTCTCAGCCTGGCTCTATAGCAGAGCTGCTCCAGCCCTCTGAGCATCTCTGTGGCCTCCTCTGCACATGCTTCAACAGCTCCATGTCTTTTCTGTGTTGAGAGCTCCAGAACTGGACACAGTGCTCCAGGTGGGGTTTCATGAGAGCAGAGGGGGAGAATCATCTCCTCTGACCTGCTGCTCAGGCTGCTCTTGATGAAGCCCAGACTATGATCAATGTTCTGGGCTCCAAGTGCACATTTCCAGACTCTGCTCTGATGACTCCTGTGATTATGGTCACAGGAAGACCCAAACACATTTTTAAGAGCACACAGTCTTTTGGTTTGGTTAGGATTTTTTACCTGAACAGATGACACTGACATCCTCATCATGACTACAGTTATGTTTGCCCCAGCCTTCGTTCTGACAGTCCCAAAGCTGAGATTCACTTCCTTCACACTGCACCTCACTCAGGAAGATGTCATCTGTGCCAGGGCCAAAGTAAGCCTCATCCAAGACTGAAACAACTTCACCACAACTGAGTTGTTTGCACACAACGTCGCCACTTTCTTTTGCAAAGTAATCATCACAGACTGTCCCCCATTTGCCATCGTGGTAGACTTCCACCCTCCCGGAGCATTCGTCCTCTCCAGATACCAATCGCAGTTTTGTCTCTGTAGTTTAAACAAAAAATAGATGGGTAAACATCTCAGTTTGTTTATTCTCACAATGTCTAAACTTCTGAGTTCTAAACTTGCCTCCCCCTCCATGCAGGGATGGGCTGCCTGGTGTGTCCCCAGTACCCGGGGTTTACTGGGAACACCTCCAAGCAGGGCAGGGAAGAGAGATGGACAGGAGAACTGAAACCAGGGCTTAATTCAGTTCTGTCCTCATGGTCTGCTGAATGCAGGACCTGGCCTATAGCATGGGAGGTTGTTGTGGCTGTGCTGGTGGGATAACCAGCTCAGCTCCAGATGGCTTCTGTAGCTCTGCAGATGTGTGGTTCGTTCACATGCAGGAGCTCCCCTCACTATCTTACCTTTGGGTTTCAATGAGAGTTTTAGTCAGTGTAAAAATTTCTTCCATGCAGTACCTGAGCCTCCGGTTTGATCCTCTTCTTCTGCCCTTGCTGTGACAGATAAGAAAAAAGTTAGTATTGATGTAAGATGTCACAATTCTGGGTATAATTTGTGTGTTAGTGCAAGGTGATGCCCGGTGTGTGGGTTGTGAGTGATACTGCAGGAGACCCTTTGCCACCCCTTCCCCACAAGGCTCTCTGTATTACTGATTCCTTCTGTCTGTAACATTTCCCTGCAAACATAAAAATTTTCAGAGGCAGTACCTGGTTCAGCGAGGAGAGCAGCACTTAGCAGCAGCAGCAGCCAGGTGAGACGAGCTTGCCAGTCCATTGCCTTTGTGGCTGTCTGTTCACCTGATGGCACCTTCAGAATTTATACTGAATGGGTTCTGGTTTCCACCAAAGGTGTGTGCTGTGCAATTTGATCTTTCTTCCTGAACGTCTTCTAGACCAATGCCAAGGCAGTGATATACTGAATATTTTCATTTCACAGGGTACATCCCAACATCCTGATAATAAATCCGGATCTCAGCAGCGCTGGTTCTGGATTGGCTACTGAGATCTTCCCAAACATTGCCCAAGCCACCTTTGAGGCCTTGCTTTGCTGAGGTGGTTATTCCAGGAAGCAGTGATTTACGTTTGGAGGTTAGGCTGTTTGGTAAGGATTCTCATACCACCAGTCAAGTGACTTTCCAATTTACAACTGTATTAAATCAGATTAAACCCCTCTGAGAATTATGCCAAAAGAAGATTAGCATCCTAGAAATGTCAGGAAAGTCTCAGCCAAATTGTCTGTTTGCTACTCCTGTAAGGAGCAGTTTCTATGCTTTTTCATATTCCTCTGACTCCTCTTTAACCTGGGACTGGATACCTCCAGCATGGTTCAGCTCTGCAGTTCTCTTTCTCTCTCTCTCTTGCAGCCTGCAGAGCAATACAACAGCTGTAAGAGAGATTGGCCAAGGTTTGGTTGGGTGAAAATCGTTTTTTGGGGTGTAACCAAGGAAACGAGGGAGAAGGAGGAAGACAGGGGCAGAGGGTGCTAAAGTTAGCTAAAAGTGAGCAGGTAACAGCTGTGGGGCATGAGCAGTGTGGGGCAGTGTGAAGTCCTGGGGCCCTATGCAGTGACCTACACTGCTGTGCTGGGACCCCAAGAACATGGGGAGCACCCATGAAGCACAGTGGAGAAAATCCAAGTCAGGTTGCCAAAGGGAATCAGTCACCTTCCTCACTTTACAGTAACCACAAATCCTGGAGAAGATGAAGATTTCACTGCCCTGCTCTCTATCCACCTGTTTCACAGCTGGCTTGGTTTGGATCAGAACAGACAGAGCCTGAGGAAGTGGAGCTTTTGCCTGGCAGGACTTAGGAGATGTGCTTCTGGATCTGTGAAATATTACACAAAAGAATCCAGACACAACATATTTATCCCATGAAGGGCAGAAACTAGCAACAGGTTTTTAATCCAGAGGACTGTAGGATGAGAGGGAGAAGAGATTGCATTTTTGAAGTACAAATAACTAAAGACTAGGAAAAAGCATGAGAAATCCTTGTGAAGAGAGAACATACAACAGCTTATCCTGGAGATTAACCTTTGTCATCTCTCTCCACGGTGGTTTTCCATCTTAGGATTTCTTGACTTGCCTGGCAAAAGGGAATCCCTCCTACAAAGGGCATCCTACAGAGCTGGAAAGGATTTGCCTCTAGCAAAGCCATGGAGCCAGCAGAATCCCTCCAGCCACAGAGTCTTCTCCTTGGAATGAGGTGCTGGTGACACCACCACTGTGGCCTCTGATACCCCAAAGGGTAGATCCAGCTCTACCTCTCTCTGTCGTGTCAGGGAGGAGATGGCTCTCAGCTAGAGAGAGAAAAAAGCAAACCCAAATTGTTCTTAGCGGATTCAGAAATGAGCATCAACTCTCTCTTTCTGTGCATGCTTTTTGTAATTTCTCAGCAGAGTAGGCTGTGTGGTATCTATGTTCTGACCTTCACAGTAACTTCTTGAGCAGACAGAGTCATGTCAGGTATCCAGACTCCTGGTTCCATGTGTCTGTGTGAATGACTTGAATTCGGGGTCATTCCCTGAACTGACTTAAGTGTGTTTAGGGAAGATCCTTATAAATATATTTCTATCCACATAGCTCTAAGCTGGGCCTGAACAGTATGGTGTGTACCAGTTATATTTCCTGGCAATAATGAAACTGTTTTACGCAAGCATTTTTCACCTTTGAATCCCAGGCTGGTTTGTGTTGGAGGTGACCTTAAAGATGATTTTCTGTAAAATTTAAATTGTTATGTTGTCTGCAAGTGTATTACTATTTTGCTGTCTCTCTACTTTCACTGATTTCCCACATACACACCATTCTCTAAGTCCTGATGATCTGAGGCTAGTTAAAGGTTCTATTAATAGTCTCTAATTGCAGGGAACGTTTCTTTTAGTGCTGTGATTCAAATGATATTGAATGACTTACTGGCTTCTGGTGAAATGAAGTAATAGAAGACAAGGAAGTTTTATGCAAAAGCCACGGAGTTTGTTGTTATGAGGAAAGTTAAACTGTCTGAAGATGACTGAAGTACTGGGACTATATCAGTATCATTATACACTTGTCCAAGAAGAGGAGAATTAATTGAAGAACCACCATATACTTTTATACTTTGTGTTTCACAGCTTGAAGAAGAAGCAAATCTATTGGGAAAAAAAAAAACAAAACAAAACAACAATGAGAATGTTGGACTCTTAAGCTCGGAGTCCACAGCACAGGTTCAGTCCTGAGAACTATTTGGAGATGACTCTTTTTTGCCATATTCTAGTGGGAGGAAAGCATCTGGAGGAAACACTTACTGAAAATGGGAGAAGACGAGCCGAATGGCTTGATTTGCATTCCTCTGAATCTGACAGATGCAGTTTGTGTTTGCATCCAGGACAATCCTTGATACTTTGTTGAGGTCATGAAGCAAAGCCCCACAGCGTGGTACACCTACTGGAAAAGAGCAACAGCAAAGAACCACTTGCAAGGATCTCATAACTTTCTTTTGCAATTATGTTTTATCCTCCACCATACGAAGACTCTGAGATGGCTCATTTGGAACCAGACATGCAAAATGTTTTTATTTTGTTTGTTTCTTTTAATTTCTGTTACTGCAGTTCACAAAACCTGAAGGATCAAGGAGTAAAAGAATATCAGAACACACTCTAAGTCTTTGATTGCCTTGTGCCAGAGAAAAGGGGAGTTAGGAACACATCACAGACAAAGCCAATGGTAAAACTGGAAATGCCAGGTGACAACAATTCTATTCTGCAAGGTTGTCACCAAATGCACTTCAAGACTCTTGTCATCCCCTTGCTTTGTTTTTCCAAAGATCATTGAATTCTGTTCTAAAGGTCAGGATCACGTGTAGGATTTACTGCTGCTCACTGTTCTGGTCCTCCAGCTCTGAAAGGGTAATGCTAAACTGGAAGAGCTTCAGAGAACACCAGCAAAGAACACCAAAAGTGTAGAATGGCTTCCAAATAATAGGGAAATGGATTGAAGCATTTCAGGTCAGAAAAGAGATAAGTAGGGAAGTGAGGAGGTGCTAGAGTTCTGTAAATGTTTGAGGAGGGTTAATGTGAGGTATTTTCTTCCAATACAATAGCTTAGTGGTCTGGAATGAGAGCAGTAAGGTGTGGGTTTGAAACAAAGCAAAGGAACTATCTCTTTGCAGATGGATCTCGGCTGCAGAGTGATGTGGATTGGAAGGAAACCAATGAGCCAGGTACATCCATGAAAGGAAAAGCTTTTGGTAATGAGTGGATGCCAAGACAGCCTTTCCTCTCTGGTTTTGAAAGTCTGGGACCGTATGTTTTGGTGACTGGGAGAGTATTCTGGGCCAGTATTATGCAGCCTTGGATCTGTGTTCTTACCTGAGCATCCTCTGTTGACTCTTAGTGGTTTCGGGAGGGACTCGTGTCCCAGGGGTTCCTGAAGGACTCTCCTGTCAGAGGGACCCTGCCTTGGAGCAGGGGATGAGTGTGAGGAGGCTTCCTCTGAGGAGGAAAAGTGTCAGAAACCCTGTGTGGGGAACTGATCCTGAACCCCCCCTGCCCATCCCCTGTGCCCTAAGGGGAGGTGACGGTGAAGTGATGCGGGGCATGGGAAAAGGAGGTAGGGGAGGTATTAATGTCTGGCTGTGTTTTCTCTTTCTCCTTGCAGCTTAAATTAACAATTTCCCTTCCCAAACTGCTCCCAAACTGTCTGATTTGTGTCTGTTACTGTCATTGGGGAATGCAAGAGAGACAGAGAGAGAATTGCAGAGCTGAACCATGCTGGAGGTATCCAGTCCCAGGTTAAAGAGGAGTCAGAGGAATATGAAAAAGCACAGAAACTGCTCCTTACAGGAGTAACAAACAGACAATATGGATGAGACTTTCCTGACATCCTCTAGGTTGCTATTCTCCTTTTGGCATAATTCTCGGAGTGGTTTAATCTGATTTAATACAGTTGTAAATTGGAAAGTCACTTGACTGGTGGTATGAGAATCCTTACCAAACAGCCTAACCTCCACACGTAAATCACTGCTTCCTGGAACAACCACCTCAGCAAAGCAAGGCCTCAAAGGTGGCTTGGGCAATGTTTGGGAAGATCTCAGTAGCCAATCCAGAACCAGTGCTGCTGAGATCCGGATTTATTATCAGGATGTTGGGATGTACCCTGTGAAATGAAAATATTCAGTAAATCACTGCCTTGGCGTTGGGCTGGAAGTCATTCAAGAAGAATGATCAAATTGCACAGCACACACCTTTGGTGGAAACCAGAACCCATTCAGTATAAATTCTGAAGGTGCCATCAGGTGAACAGACAGCCACAAAGGCAATGGACTGGCAAGCTCGTCTCACCTGGCTGCTGCTGCTGCTAAGTGCTGCTCTCCTCGCTGAACCAGGTACTGCCTCTGAAAATGTTTATGTTTGCAGGGAAATGTTACAGACAGAAGGAATCAGTAATACAGAGAGCCTTGTGGGGAAGGGGTGGCAAAGGGTCTCCTGCAGTATCACTCACAACCCACACACCGGGCATCACCTCGCACTAACACACAAATTATACCCAGAATTGTGACATCTTACATCAATGATAATTTTTTTCTTATCTGTCGCAGCACGTGCAGAAGAGGAGGACTCAAAGGAATGCTCAGACAAAAAATGGGTCAAATATGCATATAAAAAAAAATACTCATATAAAGAAAAAGGTAAGATAGTGAGGGGAGCTCCTGCATGTGAACGAACCACACATCTGCAGAGCTACAGAAGCCATCTGGAGCTGAGCTGGTTATCCCACCAGCACAGCCACAACAACCTCCCATGCTATAGGCCAGGTCCTGCATTCAGCAGACCATGAGGACAGAGCTGAATTAAGCCCTGGTTTCAGTTCTCCTGTCCATCTCTCTTCCCTGCCCTGCTTGGAGGTGTTCCCAGTAAATCCTGGGGTTTAGACATTGTGAGAATAAACAAACTGAGATGTTTACCCATCTATTTTTTGTTTAAACTACAGAGACAAAACTGCGATTGGTATCTGGAGAGGACGAATGCTCCGGGAGGGTGGAAGTCTACCACGATGGCAAATGGGGGACAGTCTGTGATGATTACTTTGCAAAGGAAAGTGGTGACGTTGTGTGCAAACAGCTTGGTTGTGGTGAAGCTGTTTCAGTCTTGGATGAGGCTTACTTTGGCCCTGGCACAGATGACATCTTCCTGAGTGAGGTGCAGTGTGAAGGAAGTGAATCTGAGCTGTGGGACTGTCAGAACGAAGGCTGGGGCAAACATAACTGTAGTCATGATGAGGATGTCAGTGTCATCTGTTCAGGTAAAAAAACCTAACCAAACCAAAAGACTGTGTGCTCTTAAAAATGTGTTCGGGTTTTCCTGTGACCATAATCACAGGAGTCATCAGAGCAGAGTCTGGAAATGTTCCTCTGGAGCCCAGAACACTGACCATAGTCTGGGCTTCATCAAGAGCAGCCTGAGCAGCAGGTCAGAGGAGATGATTCTCCCCCTCTGCTGTCATGAAACCCCACCTGGAGCACTGTGTCCAGTTCTGGAGCTCTCAACACAGAAAAGACATGGAGCTGTTGAAGCATGTGCAGAGGAGGCCACAGAGATGTGGATTTAAGGAGGAACAAGGGAGATTTAGATTGCATCTTAGAAAGAAATTCTTCACTATGAGTGTGATGAGACATTGGTCCTGATTGCCCAGAGAAGTTGTGGCTACAAGGCCAGGTTGGATGGGGCTTGGAGCAACCTGGTCTAGTGGAAGGTTGGAATCACATGACAGGGGAGTTGGAACTGGATGATCTTGAAGGTCCCTTCCAACCCAAACAATTCTTTAAGTCCATTAAATCAGACTAGACATGAACTCTTTGCATGTGGAGGCTTGTTATATCTAAGCTGCTTTTTGTGACTGAGGAACAAAACAAAGTTCAGGACAAAATACAAAGATTGGTAGCAGCAAGCACTGAGTCTGAAAATGGTGACAAGAGGGAGCACCAACCCAGTGCTGGACAAAATCAAATGTTTGAGTGATTTCTCCATTGTCTCAGCTCTCATGACCATTCTGAAAGTTCTCCGGTAATTTATTTGCTCTACCTTCCAGAGTCCTCAATGAACTCAAATACTACTGCTGAACCATCTCCCTGTGACAGCAATGATGAGACAGATACCACAGAATCCCCAACTTCTGCTCCTAAAGACAACAAGGAAACAACAAGTAAGAAAGTTGATAGCCAAGATCATCTTCATTTTCATAGGAAAATGTGGTGGGAGGGGAATAGGCATGTGATTAGCTCTACCTGCTGATATCAAGACTGCAGGTATGTATGGGCAGATCTTTACAATTGGCTCATCTGAGGCACTCTTACCTGCAGCTTTTCTTCACTTAGAGCAAGTCACAAGCTCCTCAGATCACACTTGTGCTTTTCATTGTGACTTTCAGACATTCCCTTTCTCCTCCTAGCTGCCTCCTCTCCTAGCACAAGTGTCTCCTCCAATTCCAAGGCCATCCCAGAGGAACAGGGGTCAGTGGAAATCCCAACCACTCTGCAGACAGGAAAAGGGCATGAGCACAATGTGCAGGGTGTTAGAGAAACCTGGCTGAAATATTGGTTAGGAGGAGACATCAGTGGAGATGTCAAGAAATCTTGCAGCTAAAGCTTCATCTATGAATTTCCCCATTTCCCACTCTGTGTTTCTCATCATCCATAAAATGGTGATTTTTTCCATAAAGCCTGAAGGCCATTAAACCTTAGCAATGTCTATAAATATCTGAGAGGTGGCTTTCTAGAGAAAGATGCCCAGCAATAGGAAAAGAAATAATGGTGGAAAACAGGAAGTTCACTTTGAACATTGGAATAAACTTCTTTAATGTGAGGGTGATAGAGCAGTGGCACAAGATGCCCAGAGATGTTGTGGGGTTTCCTACTTCAACAAACTTTATACAACTTCTTAAATACTCATTGTAACTATTTGTCATAAAAAAATCAGCTAAGAAAAATACATAGAACCAAAAACAGGGGAGAGCAGAATTAATAACAAAAAGCTCAGTTTGAAATGAGGACAATGCTTAATTTCATCTCTTCTTTCTCACAGAAGAAGACTATGCTTATTCTGAAGATGAGACTACCACCTGTAAGTAACACACAGTGTCTCTGCCTTGCATGCTCAGTTCTCTGCCCAAGCTCTGACCAGGTGTTCACTGCCTCCCCATCTCTCTTCTGTGTTTTTATTCTCATTAATTTACTCATGAGCTTCAGGGACCATTCCAATCACCTCTCCCTTCCTGGGGTGCATCCCAGCTGGAAGCTGACCCAGTGGGGTTGGGTTTGAAGTTTCCTATCTGTAATGGGTACCTCACAGATACCCTGTGCAGGGACCAGGACTAACCTGCAGAAAGCACAACCCTTTTGATTCTGAGAGTGGACTGGTGGTTCCCTCTTTCAGATAAACGTTTAACTCTGGGAGAGGGGCAATTTAGATGAGATATTTGGAATGAAGCCTTCGCTGTGAGTATGGTGAGACACTTTTCCAGGTTGCCCAGAGAACCTGGGGTTGTCCAATCCCCAGAGGTGTTCAAGGGCAGGTTGGATGTGGCCTGGATCGCCCTGGTCTGATAGAAGGTGTCCCTGTCCAATGCATTAAATTGTATTTAAGTTCCCTCCCACACAAACCATACCATGACACCAGTATTGCATTTTAAAAGAAAGGATTTGTGTAATATTGCAGACAGCTGAGGATGCTCTGTAGGGTCCTATAGTAAAAGTCTTCATTTAAAAGAAATGAAATATCTAATTAAATCTCTTCTTTTTCACAGATGAAGACTATGCTGGAGCAGAAGACACTACCACCTGTAAGTAACACACAGTGTCTCTGGCTTGCATGCTCAGTTCTCTGCCCAAGCTCTGACCAGGTGTTCACTGCCTCCCCATCTCCTCTCTGGGTAGAACTTCATGGATTTACCCATGATCTTTAAGGGACCATCCCAATCACCTCTCCCTTGGCTTCCATGCACAGTAAAGTAGGAAAAGGGGGTTGGAGGCTGGTGCATGAGAAATAGTTGCACTGACAAAAGCACTGGGGCAGGGCACTACACGTACATGGATTCAGATTTGCTCTCTATCATCTCACTCCTAACAATCCACGTTCCCTGCAACCTTCCCGAGATTCATCCCAGCTGGAAGCTGACTCAGTGGGGTTGGGTTTGTTGTTTCCTTATGTGTTATGGGTACCTGACACATACCCTGTGCAGGGACCAGCACTAACCTGCAGGTTTGTTTTCTCTCCTGTCTCATCCAGCCCCTACAGAAAGAACAACGACAACAACAACAACAACTACAACAGCAGGTATGTGTGACCCTGGGGGGAGCTGCTGGTTCCTTCAAGGCTTAAATCTGGAAGATGGGAGATTTAGATGAGATATTGAGAAGAAATTCTTTGCTGTGATTGTGGTTAGACCCTCAGCCATTTTGCTCATGTAAAATGTGTCATGACGCTTTCATGATTTGGACATTTCTTGTCTATAATGAGTACCACACATGTGCCTTGAGCAGGGACCAGCACTAACCTGCAGGTTTGTTTTGTCTCCTGTCTTTTCCAGCCACTACAGAAAAAACAACCACGACTACAACAGCAGGTATGTGTGACCCTCTGGGGCTGAACTGCTGCTTCCCTCCAACAGATAATGGATTAAATCTGGGAGAGGGGAGATCTTCATGATTTATTAGGGAGAAATTTTATGCTGTGAGGATGCTTTGATCGTAGATCAGGGTACCAAGAAAAGCAGTGGCATGTCCCATTCATCATTTGCACATTTCTTGTCTATAATGAGTATTTCACATGTGCCATGTGCAGGGACCAGCACTAACCTGCAGGTTTGTTTTCTCTCCTGTCTCTTTCAGCCACTACAAAAAAAACAACTACGACTACAACAGCAGGTATGTGGGACCCTGGGGGGAAACTGCTGGATCCTCCAGCACATAATACATTAAATCTGGAAAAGGGGAGATTTAGATGACATTTTAGAAAGAAATTATTTGCTGTGTGATTGAGTTCAGACCCCACTAGACCACATTTCTCAGATAAGCAATATCATGACCCATTCATATTTTAAAACATGTTCTCTATTATGGGTATCTGATAAGTGCCCTGTGAAGTGATCAGCACTAACCTGCAAATTTGTTTTCTCTCCTCTTTGCTCCAGCCACTACGAAAACAACGACTACAACAGCAGGTATGTGTGACCCTCTGGAGGAACTGCTGGTTCCCTCAAACAGATAATAGATTAAATCTGAAACAGGGGAGATTTAGATGAGATATTTGGAAGAAATTCCTTGCTGCGATACTGGTTAGACCATGGGCCATGTTTCCAAGAAAAGAAGCAGTGCCATGACCCATTCATAGTTTAAAATTTGTTATCTATAATGGTTATCTCACATGTGACAGGTGCAGGCACCAGTACTAACCTGCAGGTTTGTTTTCTCTCCTGTCTCTTCCAGCCACTACAAAAAAAACAACCACAACTACAACAGCAGGTAAGTGTGACCAGGGGGGGACTGATGGTTCCCTCCAACAGATAATGGATTAAATCTGGAAGAGGGGAGATTGTCATGACATATTAGGAAGAAAATCTTTGTTGTGATGGAGGTTTGATTCTTCATCTGGATACCAAGAGAAGCTGTGGCGTGTCCCATTCATGGTTTGAAAATTCTTATCTATAATCAGTATCTCACATGTGCCTTGAGCAGGGACCAGCACTAACCTGCAGGTTTGTTTTGTCTCCTGTCTTTTCCAGCCACTACAGAAAAAACAACCACGACTACAACAGCAGGTATGTGTGACCCTCTGGGGCTGAACTGCTGCTTCCCTCCAACAGATAATGGATTAAATCTGGGAGAGGGGTGATCTTCATGATTTATTAGGGAGAAATTTTATGCTGTGAGGATGCTTTGATCGTAGATCAGGATACCAAGAAAAGCAGTGGCATGTCCCATTCATGATTTGCACATTTCTTGTCTATAATGAGTATTTCACATGTGCCATGTGCAGGGACCAGCACTAACCTGCAGGTTTGTTTTCTCTCCTGTCTCTTCCAGCCACTACAAAAAAAACAACTACGACTACAACAGCAGGTATGTGGGACCCTGGGGGGAAACTGCTGGATCCTCCAGCACATAATACATTAAATCTGGAAAAGGGGAGATTTAGATGACATTTTAGAAAGAAATTATTTGCTGTGTGATTGAGTTCAGACCCCACTAGACCACATTTCTCAGATAAGCAATATCATGACCCATTCATATTTTAAAACATGTTCTCTATTATGGGTATCTGATAAGTGCCCTGTGAAGTGATCAGCACTAACCTGCAAATTTGTTTTCTCTCCTCTTTGCTCCAGCCACTACGAAAACAACGACTACAACAGCAGGTATGTGTGACCCTCTGGAGGAACTGCTGGTTCCCTCAAACAGATAATAGATTAAATCTGAAACAGGGGAGATTTAGATGAGATATTTGGAAGAAATTCCTTGCTGCGATACTGGTTAGACCATGGGCCATGTTTCCAAGAAAAGAAGCAGTGCCATGACCCATTCATAGTTTAAAATTTGTTATCTATAATGGTTATCTCACATGTGACAGGTGCAGGCACCAGTACTAACCTGCAGGTTTGTTTTCTCTCCTGTCTCTTCCAGCCACTACAAAAAAAACAACCACAACTACAACAGCAGGTAAGTGTGACCAGGGGGGGAACTGATGGTTCCTTCAAGGAGATAATGGATTAAATCTGGGAAAGGGGATATTTAGTTGAGATATTAGGAAGAAATCTTTTGCTGTTAGGGTGATGAGACCCTGGCCATGTTGCAGAGAGAAGCAGTGGCATGACCCATTCAATATTTGGACATTTTTTATCTATACTCAGTATCTCACATGTGCCTTGTGCAGGGACCAGCACTAACCTCCAGGTTTGTTTTCTCCTGTCTCTTCCAGCCACTACAACAAAAAGTAAAACGACTACAACAGCAGGTATGTGTGACGCTGGGCGGAAACTGCTGGTTCCTTCCAAAAGATAATTGATTAAATCTGGAAGAGGGGACACTTACATGAAATATTATGAAAAACAATTTTGCTGTGATTGTCGTTAAAGTTAGAGGAATTATCAGGAAGAAATTTTTTTCTGTGAAGGCGTTTAAACCCTTTATCAGGTTGTCCCAAGAAACAGTGGTATCACCCATTCATAGTTTAAAGTTTATTATCTGTAATGGGTATCACACACGTGCCCTGTGAAAGGACCAGCACTAAGCTAAAGGTTTGGTTTCTCTCCTGTCTCTTCCAGCCACTACAACAAAAAGTAAAACGACTACAACAGCAGGTATGTGTGACGCTGGGCGGAAACTGCTGGTTCCTTCCAAAAGATAATGGATTAAATCTGGAAGAGGGGACACTTACATGAAATATGATGAAAAACAATTTTGCTGTGATTGTCGTTAAAGTTAGACCAGTTATCAGGAAGAAATTTTTTGCTGTGAAGGTGTTTAAACCCTTTACCAGGTTGTCCCAAGAAGCAGTGGTATCACCCATTCATAGTTTAAAGTTTGTTACATGTAATGGGTATCACACACGTGCCCTGTGCAGGGACCAGCACTAAGCTAAAGGTTTGTTTTCTCTCCTGTCTCTTCCAGCCACTACAAAAAAAACAACTACGACTACAACAGCAGGTATGTGTGACCAGGGGGTGAACTGCTGGTCCCCTCAAAGAGATAATGGATTAACTGATTAACTGGATTAAATCTTGAAGAGGTTAGATTTAGATGAGTTATTGGGAAAAAATTTGCTGTGAGGGCGGTGAGTCCCTGGACCATGTTTCCCAGAGAAGCAGTGCCATTACCAATTCATGGTTTAAAGTTTGTTATCTGTAATGAGTATCTCACATGTACCCAGTGCAGGGAACAGCACTAACCTAAAGGTTTGTTTTCTCTCCCGTCTCATCCAGCCACTACAAAAAGAACAACCACAACTACAACAGCAGGTATGTGTGACCCTGGGGGGGAAACTGCTGGTTCCCTCCACAGATAATGGCTTAAATCTGGAAGAGGGGACACTTACATGAAATATTAGGAAGAAATTTTTTGCTGTGATAGTGGCTAGAGCCTGGACCATGTTGCTCACATAAGCAGTGCCATGACCTATTCATGGTCTGAGCATTTGTTACATACAATGGGTATCTCATATGTACCCTCTTCAAGGACCAGCACTAACCTGCAGGTTTGTTTTCTCTCCTGTCTCTTCCAGCCACTACAAAAAGAACAACCACAACTACAAAAGCAGGTATGTGTGACCATGGGGGGAACTGCTCTTTCCTACAGGAGATAATAGATTAAATGTGGAAGAGGGAAGATTTACATGACATTTTAGAAAGAAATTATTTACTGTGAGGGTGGTGAGACACTGACCCTGGCTCCTCAGAAAAACGGTGGCTTAACCATTCCTTCAAGTTTTCAAGACCAGGTTGGATGGGGATTGCAGTAGCCTTGTTTAGTAGAAGCTGTCCCTGCCCATTGAACTTAACTATATTTGTCCCTTCTAACACAAACCATTCCCCCCAAATTTATTGGATTTTACAGTAAAATTTTGTTGATATTGCAAAAAGCTAATGTTATTGCTATGCATCATGGAACAAAAATCTCCACTTGAAATGAAGACAATATTTAATTTCATGCCTTGTTTCTCACAGCTACTGAACCAGAAGAGACTACCACCTGTAAGTAACACAAAGTTACTCTGAATTTCATGCTCTGTTCTCTGCCAAAACTCTAACCATGTGTTCACTGGCTCCCTGACACCGGTCTGTGAATAACTTCATGGATTTACCCATGAGCTTCAGGGACCATCACAATCATGTCTGAGAATGGGCCTTGGGGTTGGTGCAGGGGAAATACTTTCACTGACAAAAGCACTGGGGCAGGCACACTACACCTCCATGGATTCAGATTTGGTCTCCATCATCTCACTCCTAACAAGTCAGTTTCCCTGTAGCCTTCCTGTTGTGCATCCCAGATGGAAGCTGACTCCTTCAGTTTGTATTTTTTTTATCTGTAATGGGTATCTCACATGTACCCTGTGCAGGGACCAGCACTAACCTGAAGAAAACACAACTCTTTAAGAGTAGGTATGTGTGATCCTGGGTGGGAACTGTTGGTTGCCTCTTTCAGATAAGGGTTTAACTCTGGAAGAGGGTGATTTAAATGAGATATTGGGAATGAAGCCTTTGCTGTGAGTATGGTGAAACCTTGGCCCATGTTCCCCAGAGAACCTGTGGCTACCTGATTTCTAGCAATGTTCAAGGACAGGTTGGATGTGGCTTGGAGCAGCCTGGTCTGATACAGTGTCCCTGACCATGAACCTAGATTATATTTAAGGACACTTCCAACATAAACCATACCATGAGACCAGTAATGGATGTTAATCAAAAGGATTTGTGTGATATTGCAAGAAACTGAGGATGCTCCCAAGGGTCTCAGGGTAGTATCTCCATTTAAAACAAATAAAACATTTAATTAAATCTCTTCTTTCTCACAGATGAAGACTATGCTTATGGTGAAGATGAAGACACTACCACCTGTAAGTAACACACAGTGTCTCTGCCTTGCATGCTCAGTTCTCTGCCCAACCTCTGACCAGGTGTTCACTGCATCCCCATCTCCTCACTGGGTAGAACTTCATGGATTTACCCATGATCTATAAGGGACATCCCCGTCATCTGTCTCTTGGCTTTCATGCACAATAAAGTAGGAAAAGGGTCTTGGGATTAGTGCAGGAGAAATAGTTGCACTGAAAAAAGTACTGGGGCATCCCATCTGGAAGCTGATTCAGTGGGGATGGGTTTGTACATTAGATTTCTAAAATGGGTACCTCACACATACCCTGTGCAGGGACCAGCACTAACCTGCAGGTTTGTTTTCTCTCCTGTCTCATCCAGCCCCTGCAGGAAGCAAAACCACAACAACGACGACGACGACTACAACATCAGGTATGTGAGACCCTGGGGTGAACTGCTGGTTCCTTCCATAAATTGATGACTGAAATCTGGAAGAGTGAAGATTTAGATGAGATAGGGTGAAGAAAGTCTTTGCTTTTAGTGTGCTGAGACCCTGAGACCCTGGCCCAGCTTTTCCAAACAAGATGTTTCTGCTCCATGCCTAGAAGTATTCAGGTCTTGGTTGGATGGATCTTTAAGGGACCATCCCAATCACCTCTCCCTTGGCTTCCATGCACAGTAAAGTAGGAAAAGGGTCTTGGGGTTGGTGCAGGAGAAATACTTGCACTGATGAAAGCACTGGGGCAGGCACACTACACCTGCATGGATTCAGATTTGCTCTCCATCATCTCACTCCTAACAAGCCAGGCTCCCTCCAACTTTCCCGGGCTGCATCCCAGCTGGAATCTGACTCAGTGGGGTTCAGTTTGAACCTTTGTTATCTGTACCAGGACCAGGACTAACCTGCAACTTTTTTTTTTTCTCATGTCTCATCCAGCCCCTACAAAAACCACAACAAAGACGACTACAACAGAAGGTATGTGTGACCCTGGGATGAACTGCTGGTTCTCTCTCTATTAATAGTCTTTGCTTTGCTCACACCTGATATAACAGTTTCTGATATTTGGTTTTACTTTCTCTTTGACAGCCCAAGAGAAGTACACAAAAGAAAAAAAGAAAGGTATTATCTTCCGCTCATCCTTTGAACCATGTGGAGCAGTTTACTCATTTTTATGAGGTTCCCAAGTGTATGTAAAACACAGATAATATCCAATTTCATGATTTTGTTTTTCTCCCAGAAGCAAGCTCAGAAGAGCAAGATAATGATGAAGATGACACTACCACCAGTAAGTAATGCTGTTGAGATTGACAGGGGAGAAATACCTGCACTGATGGAAGTACTGGGGAAGGGGAAACCACTGGGGCAGACACACTGCACCAGCATAATTTCACATGTGCTCCTGATCATCTCATTCCTATAAACTCAGACTCCATGGAAATTTCCAAGGTGCATCCCAATGGGAATTGGAGTCATTGGGTTTGGTTTGAACCTGGGTTTTCTACCATGGGATTTATCTTCTGACAAATCTGAAATGCAAGCTCTGCTCATTCCCTGAAAACATTCTGCCCTGGATGCTTAGAGAGCAGACTAAAGGCTCCGCAGGGGCAATGGCACTCAGCTGCCTCAGGAAAACTTGTGTATTGTGCTGACAACTTACAGGAGACTCAACTTCAGCTGCAAGGCATGCATTGGAGCATGGGGCTGCCTGCTGAAACCATGGAGTCACCTGAATTAAATCTTGTCCCCATTGAGGCCAATAATGTCATCTTTAGTGTTCAACCCCTACATTTTTCTTAGTATGAGCTCTTTCTCCATGACAACTCTTTTCCTGAAAACTGGAGCTGCTAACATTTCCTAATTTAAGGCATTCAGCTCATTACAATGTATATTAATTGATTCCATAAAAGCACACATCTTCCTTATTCAAACTCACTTTCTTTGTTGTTGTTTGACTTCTTCTTCCTCCCCAAAAAAGCTCGCCCCAAACGACGCCCACGTCCTAGAAAACCAGGTATGGTGTTCTCATTCTGAATTAGTAATTAATTGAGTAAAAAAATTATTAAATTTATTAAAAATTAATAATAATTCATTTATCTATCGCATAAAATTCTTCGTTATACACATTCTTTATAAATTAGATCAATGATTACAGAAAAACACACACTTTCATTATTCAGTCTCATATCCTCTTTTACTGTTTGTTTTCTTTTCCATCAGGAAAACGCCGTCGCAGACCTCGCATATTTCGTAAGAAGATAGGTAAGGTATTCTTATTCTTAAATACTTAATTTATTACTTACATGAAAGTATACATTTTGCTTATTCAGTCTCACTTATATTGTTGTTGTTTCGGTTTTATCCCATCAGTAAAATTCCGTCGCAGACCTCGCAAATTTCCTATCAAAATAGGTAACATATTTTCATTCTTAATTAATTAATTGGCTGGTTATTAATCCTTCATTAATTCAAACTATTAAGCACTAATAATAATTAATTGATCAGTTGACATTCTTTATTACATTCTTAATAATTAATGAATCAATCAACCACATAAATGCATACATTTTCCTTATTCAATCTCATGTCTTACATTATTGTTTGGTTTTTTTCCCTCAGTAAAAAAGCAACCCGTAATAGTTATAAAACCTGTATACGTAGGTAAGGTATTCTTATTCTAAATTAATTAATTAATTGATTACATAAAAGCACATATTTTTCTTATTCAGTCTCACTTTTTATGTTGTTTGTTTTTCCCCTCAGTAAAACCCCTTCCCAAACCACTTCCTGTATACAAAGGTAAGGTTTTGTAATTGTTAATTAGTAATTTATTGACTAATAAATTTATTAATTAAAATAATTAACAATTAATAAGAATTCATGTATCTATTATATACATTCTAGATTACACACATTCTTATTAATTAGATCATTTATTACAGAAAAGCTTATTCAGTGTCACATCTTAAGTAATTGTTTGGGTTTTTTCCCATCAGTAAAACCCCGTCGCAAGTCTCGCCTGTTTCGTAAGAAGAAAGGTAAGGTGTTCTCATTCTTAATTACTTAATTTATTAATTACATAAAAGTGCACATTTTGCTTATTCAGTCTCACATTTTATGTTCTTGTTTTTTGGGCTTTTTTCTCTCAGTAAAACAATGGTCCAAATCACGCATATTTCCTATCAAAAAAGGTAACATATTTTCATTCTTAATTAGTTGGTTGGTTAATTTATCCTTCATTAAATAAAATAATTAACTATTAATGATTACTAATTGAGCACTTAAATTCCTTAACTACATGCATTCTGAACAATCAATCAATCAATCAATCACATAAATGCATACATTTTCCTTATTCAATCACATGTCTTACATTATTTTGGGGTCTTTTCCCTCAGTAAAACCCCTTTACAAACTACGTCCACGTGTTGTAAAAAAAGGTAAGGGATTCTTATTCTAAATTAATTAATTAATTGATAACATAAAATCCAATATTCCTTATTCGATCTCACTGTTATGTTGCTTTATTTTCCCCTCAGTAAAATTCCGTCCTAAATCACGTCGACGTCCTGTATACCGAGGTAAGGATTTCTCATTCTTAATTAATTAATTGAATCATTAATTTAGTATTTAAAACAACTAGCTACTAGTTATGTAATTTATCTGTTACATAACATTCTTGGTTACGCACATTCCTATTAATTAAAAAATCACATAAAAGCACATACTTTCCTTACTCAGTCTCACTTTTTAAGCTGTTATTTGGGCTTTTTTCCCTCAGCAAAAGTCAATACCAAGTCACGCTCGCGTTCTGGAAAAGCAGGTAAGGGGTTCTCATTCCTTCTGGGTTTCAATGACTTCTCTCCCTAAGGACAGGAGATGCTGGGTAAGAGATGGGAGCTGGGAAAGCCTGGCAGTTCAGGGCCAGGGGGGATCTGGAGAGAGAAGAAAAGGGGAAGTGGGAGAGGTCAGGAGCAGGCAGAGAGCCTGGGGACCACACACTGCTGGGAACAGGGGCTGGCAGCCAAACCAGCCTTGGGGGGGAGGCTCAAGGGGATGACCTGCCCTACGTCTGCACCAGTCCAGGAAAAAAAAAAACCCTACAAAAGAGGTGCCTGCATCCTGCCAGGCTGCTGGCCAGCCCATGCCAGTGTGCTCTGGAGGGCTGGCAGGCAAAGAAACAGCTCGGGTCATCACAGCAAGCTCACCCTCTGCCCAGGGGAGAAGGGACAGGCAGTGGGCACTTGGGGAACCTCGGGGTCAGGTGTAGGAGAGAGTGATGAGCTGCTAATGGGACACCAGCAAAACCAAAACCAATAATATCCTCTCCACTCAGCTGCTCGTTCCAGATCTTTCTCAGCTGCTCGTTCCAGATCTTCCTCCCGCCGCAGCAGGAGACGTCGGGTCTGAGGCAAAAGAAGCACAAGTGAAAGTGGCAGCACACTTCTTACCATCATCTCCAAATAATAACAGCCCCAATCATGTTTCTTCTAACCCTAACCCTATGTTGATCATTTCTACATGTGGGTGTGCTGCACATCTGCTACTAATTTCTAAAAAGTAAAATATAAGGGTGGGTGTCAATCAAAAGGTATTTTAATCTTAACTGTGCTTCTGTTCCTTAATTTCAGATCCTTTGGATCTATACTCCAGATCTGTAAAACCCTAAACTTCAATAAATACTCTCAGTGACAAAAAGTACTTTTATCTGCTGGGTGATTTTTCTCATCAAGATTTTGTTTCCCTTTCACAGTTCTTCCCCATTGTACCAAATATCTCAAACACTTTAAGATATTTAAGCATTTAAGAAAGATTGAGCTGCCTTACAAATAAACGTCCCAGTGCTGCTTTATGGGCTCACCAAGTGACATAAATCAAAAGACAAGCACCCCTTGTAACCAGTGATATCTGAGCACTACATCACTTAGGATCCCACCAGCTGGTTGTTTCCACTCACTCTTCTCCAGCCTCTTATGCAGTCATGAACAGGTCCTTTGGGTCCTAGAGATCACTCTTCCCTCTTGGGCCCCCAATTTACCCAAAAAGTTCTGCCTTGCATGAGACATCTCTGCTGCATTACTTCGGCAGCCTCGACCCAAAAAAGGCTGTCCCTAAAAACTTACAGGTACCTATACCTTATAATCCAATAAACCTCATGCACAGTTCTTGTCCACGCCCACAGTGAGATCTTAGAAGTGGAATCCCTCTGAGAAATCTCAGGGCATGTGCCATGGTTGTCCATTTCCCCATCAATCCTGCAGCCGGGTGGAGAAGTGTCCCATCTGGGGTACCAAAAATTGACTTGCGGAAAAACAACCCTACAGCTTGGAAAGTTATAGAGAGGAATGTTTATCCAGTGCTGGGAGCACCAGGGGATAATTCCTCCAGAATCTGCGAGCACCAATCTCACAATGAGGCTTCAGTTACATGCACTGAAGTTTTACATATTCATCAGATTTCACAATACGCCGAGACACATCCACCTCCTACTCCCGCTTTGTATTGAAATTAGACCCAAGAGCTCATTTTCCTCATCTCTTCCCTCTTGTGCTTGTGTAGTGGCTCCTGGGAGTTGTGGGGGTCATGGAGATGAAGTAAAAATGAAGCAAAGGTCTTTCTCCAGCTACGTGCATAGAAATATATTTATAAGGATCTTCTCTAAACACACTTAAGTCAGTTCAGGGAATGACCCCGAATTCAAGTCATTCACACAGACACATGGAACCAGGAGTCTGGATACCTGACATGACTCTGTCTGCTCAAGAAGTTACTGTGAAGGTCAGAACATAGATACCACACAGCCTACTCTGCTGAGAAATTACAAAAAGCATGCACAGAAAGAGAGAGTTGATGCTCATTTCTGAATCAGCTAAGAACGATTTCGGTTTGCTTTTTTCTCTCTCTAGCTGAGAGCCATCTCCTCCCTGACACGACAGAGAGAGGGAGAGCTGGATCTACCCTTTGGGGTATCAGAGGCCACAGTGGTGGTGTCACCAGCACCTCATTCCAAGGAGAAGACTGTGGCTGGAGGGATTCTGCTGGCTCCATGGCTTTGCTAGAAGCAAATCCTTTCCAGCTCTGTAGGATGCCCTTTGTAGGTGGGATTCCCTTTTGCCAGGCAAGTCAAGAAATCCTAAAATGGAAAACCACCGTGGAGAGAGATGGCAAAGGTTAATCTCCAGGATAAGCTGTTGTATGTTCTCTCTTCACAAGGATTTCTCATGCTTTTTCCTAGTCTATATACATTTGTACTTAAATGGGCACTGCAATCTCTTCTCCCTCTCATCATACAGTCCCCTGGATTAAAAACCTGTTGCTAGTTTCTCCCTTTAATGGAATAAATATGTTGTGCCTGTATTCTATTGTGTACTGTTTCACAGATCCAGAAGCACATCTCCTAAGTCCTGCCAGGCAAAAGCTCCACTTCCTCAGGCTCTGTCTGGTTTGATCCAAAACCAAGCCAGCTGTGAAACAGGTGGATAGAGAGCAGGGCAGTGGAGTCTTCATCTTCTCCAGGATCTGTGGTTACTGTAAAGTGAGGAAGGTGACTGATTCCCTTTAGCAACCTGACTTGGGTTTTCCCCACTGTGCTTCGTGGGTGCTCCCCATGTTCTTGGGGGTCCCAGCACAGCAGTGTAGGTCACTGCATAGGGCCCCAGGACTTCACACTGCCCCACACTGCTCATGCCCCACAGCTGTTACCTGCTCACTTTTAGCTAACTTTAGCACCCTCTGCCCCTGTCTTCCTCCTTCTCCCTCATTTCGTTGGTTACACCCCAAAAAACGATTTTCACCCAACCAAACCTTAGCCAATCTCTCTTACAGCTGTTGTATTGCTCTGCAGGCTGCAAGAGAGAGAGAGAGAAAGAACTGCAGAGCTGAACCATGCTGGAGGTATCCAGTCCCAGGTTAAAGAGGAGTCAGAGGAATATGAAAAAGCACAGAAACTGCTCCTTACAGGAGTAACAAACAGACAATTTGGCTGAGACTTTCCTGACATTTCTAGGATGCTAATCCTTACCAAACAGCCTAACCTCCACACGTAAATCACTGCTTCCTGGAATAACCACCTCAGCAAAGCAAGGCCTCAAAGGTGGCTTGGGCAATGTTTGGGAAGATCTCAGTAGCCAATCCAGAACCAGCGCTGCTGAGATCCGGATTTATTATCAGGATGTTGGGATGTACCCTTTGAAATGAAAATATTCAGTAAATCACTGCCTTGGCATTGGTCTAAAAGACGTTCAAGAAGAAAGATCAAATTGCACAGCACACACCTTTGGTGGAAACCAGAACCCATTCAGTATAAATTCTGAAGGTGCCATCAGGTGAACAGACAGCCACAAAGGCAATGGACTGGCAAGCTCGTCTCACCTGGCTGCTGCTGCTGCTAAGTGCTGCTCTCCTCGCTGAACCAGGTACTGCCTCTGAAAATTTTTATGTTTGCAGGGAAATGTTACAGACAGAAGGAATCAGTAATACAGAGAGCCTTGTGGGGAAGGGGTGGCAAAGGGTCTCCTGCAGTATCACTCGCAACCCACACACTGGGCATCACCTTGCACTAACACACAAATTATACCCAGAATTGTGACATCTTACATCAATACTAACTTTTTTCTTATCTGTCACAGGAAGGGCAGAAGAGGAGGATCAAACCGGAGGCTCAGGTACTGCATGGAAGAAATTTTTACACTGACTAAAACTCTCACTGAAACCCAAAGGTAAGATAGTGAGGGGAGCTCCTGCATGTGAACGAACCACACATCTGCAGAGCTACAGAAGCCATCTGGAGCTGAGCTGGTTATCCCACCAGCACAGCCACAACAACCTCCCATGCTATAGGCCAGGTCCTGCATTCAGCAGACCATGAGGACAGAGCTGAATTAAGCCCTGGTTTCAGTTCTCCTGTCCATCTCTCTTCCCTGCCCTGCTTGGAGGTGTTCCCAGTAAACCCCGGGTACTGGGGACACACCAGGCAGCCCATCCCTGCATGGAGGGGGAGGCAAGTTTAGAACTCAGAAGTTTAGACATTGTGAGAATAAACAAACTGAGATGTTTACCCATCTATTTTTGCTTGAATTGCAGAGACAAAACTGCGATTGGTATCTGGAGAGGACAAATGCTCCGGGAGGGTGGAAGTCTACCACGATGGCAAATGGGGGACAGTCTGTGATGATAACTTTGAGATAGAAAGTGGCGACGTTGTGTGCAAACAACTCAGTTGTGGTGAAGCTGTTTCAGTCTTGGATGAGGCTTACTTTGGCCCTGGCACAGGTGACATCTTCCTGGATAATGTGCAGTGTAAAGGAAGTGAATCTCAGCTTTGGGACTGTCAGAACGATGGATGGGGCAAGAATGACTGTAGTCATGATGAGGATGTCAGTGTCATCTGTTCAGGTAAAAAACCTAACCAAACCAAAAGATTGTGTGGTCTTAAAAATGTGTTTGGGTTTTCCTGTGACCATAATCACAGGAGTCATCAGACTAGAATCTGGAAATGTGCTCTTGGATCCCAGAACAGACCATAGTCTGGGCTTCATCAAGAGCAGCCTGAGCAGCAGGTCAGAGGAGATGATTCTCCCCCTCTGCTCTCATGAATCCCCACCTGGAGCACTGTGTCCAATTCTGGAGCTCTCAACACAGAAAAGACATGGAGCTGTTGAAGCATGTGCAGAGGAGGCCACAGAGATGCTCAGAGGGCTGGAGCAGCTCTGCTATAGAGCCAGGCTGAGAGAGTTGGGGTTGTTCCACTGGGAGAAGGGAAAGCTCCAGGGAGACATTCCAGTACGTTAAGGGGCAACAGGAAGCTGGGAAGGGACTTTTGAGAAAGGCCTGGAGTGATGGGACAATGGATTTAAGGAGGAACAAAACAAAGTTCTGGAAAAAAATACAAAGACAGTAGCAGCAAGCACTGAGTCTGAAAATGGTAAGCATGAAAAAGGAGCATGGTGCACAAAATCAAATGTTTGAGTGATTTCTCCATTGTCTCACTTCTCATGACCATTCTTAAAGCTCTCTAATAACTTATTTGCTCTACCTTCCAGAGTCCTCAATGAATTCCACAGATGACACTGCTACATCTCACAGCTACGGCAATGATGAGACAGATACCACAGAATCCCCAACTTCTGCTCCTAAAGACAACGATGAAAAAACAACTAAGAAAGGTGATAGGCAAGATAATTGTCACTGGAAAGTGTGGTGGGAGGGGAATAGGTATGTGATTAGCTCTACCTGCTGATATCAAGACTGCAGGTATGTATGGGCAGATCTTTACAATTGGCTCATCTGAGGCACTCTTACCTGCAGCTTTTCTTCACTTAGAGCAAGTCACAAGCTCCTCAGATCACACTTGTGCTTTTCATTGTGACTTTCAGACATTCCCTTTCTCTCCTAACAGCCTCCTCTCCTAGCACAGGTGTCTCCTCCAATTCCAAGGCCATCCCAGAGGAAGAGGGGTCAGTGGAAATCCCAGCCACTCTGCAGACAGGAAAAGGGCATGAGCACAATGTGCAGGGTGTTAGAGAAACCTGGCTGAAATATTGGTTAGGAGGAGACATCAGTGGAGATGTCAAGAAATCTTGCAGCTAAAGCTTCATCTATGAATTTCCCCATTTCCCACTCTGTGTTTCTCATCATCCATAAAATGGTGATTTTTTCCATAAAGCCTGAAGGCCATTAAACCTTAGCAATGTCTATAAATATCTGAGAGGTGGCTTTCTAGAGAAAGATGCCCAGCAATAGGAAAAGAAATGATGGTGGAAAACAGGAAGTTCACTTTGAACATTGGAATAAACTTCTTTAATGTGAGGGTGATGGAGCAGTGGCACAAGATGCCCAGAGAAGTTGTGGGGTTTCCTACTTCAACAAACTTTATACAACTTCTTAAATACTCATTGTAACTATTTGTCAAAAACAATCAGCTAAGAAAAATACATAGAACCAAAACCAGGGGAGAGCAGAATTAATAACAAAAATTAAAAGTTTAAAATTAACATAATATATAATTTAATCTCTTATTTCTCACAGAAGACTATGCTTATTATGAAGATGAAGCCACTACCACCTGTAAGTAACACACAGTGTCTTTGCCTTGCATGCTCAGTTCTCTGCCCAAGCTCTGACCAGGTGTTCACTGCCTCCGCATCTTCTCACTGGGTAGAACTTCATGGATTTATCCATGATCTTTAAGGGACCATCCCAATCACCTCTCCGTTGGCTTCCATGCACAAGGAGAGAAAGGGGCATTTTGTTTGTGCAGGAGAAATACTTGCACTGACAAAAGCACTGGGGCAGGCATACTACACTTCCAAGGATTCAGATTTCCTCTCCATCATCTCATTCCTAGAAATTCATGCTCCTTTCAAAGTTCCCTGGGTGCATCTCAGATGGAAGCTGACTCAGTGGGGTTGGGTTTGTATTTTTTTTAACTTTAATGGGTACCTCACACATACCCTGTGCAGGGACCAGCACTAACCTGCAGAAAACACAACTCTTTAAGAGTAGGTATTTGTGATCCTGGGAGATATCTCTTTCAGATAAGGGTTTAACTCTGGAAGAAGGTGATTTAAATGAGATATTGGGAATGAAGCCTTTGCTGTGAGCATGGTGAGACCCTGGCCCATATTCCCCAGAGAACCTGTGGCTACCTGATTTCTAGCAATGTTCAAGGACAGGTTGGATGTGGCTTGGAGCATCCTGGTCTGATACAAGGTGTCCCTGACCATGAACCTAAATTATATTTAAGGACCCTTCTAACATAAACCATACCATGAGACCAGTAATGGATGTTAATCAAAAGGATTTGTGTGATATTGCAAGCAGCCGAGGATGCTCCTGAGGGTCTTGCAGCAAAATCTTCATTTAAAATGTAGGAAATATTTCATTAAATCTCTTCTTTCTCACAGATGAAGACTATGCTGAAGACAAAACTACCACCCGTACGTAACACACACAATGTCTCTGGCTTGCATGCTCAGTTCTCTGCCCAACCTCTGACCAGATGTTCATGGGCTCCCCGTCTCCTCTCTGTGTTTTTATCATCATGGATTTAGCCATGAGCTTCAGGGACCATCCCAATCACCTCTCCCTTGGCTTCCAAACAAATAAAAGAAGGGAAAGAGTCTTGGGGTTTGAGTAGTAGAAATACTTGCACCGACAAAAGCACTGGGGGAGGCACATTATACCTGTATAGATTCAGATTTGCTCTCCATCATCTCATCCCTACAAAGTCAGGTTCTGAGCAACCTTCCCATTGTGCATCCCAGCTGGGATCTGACACACTGGGGTTGGGTTTGAACTATTCTTGTCTTCAATGGGTACCTCACCCATACCCTGTGCAGGGACCAGCACTAACCTGCAGGTTTGTTTTCTCTTCTTTCTCATCCAGCCACTACAAAAAAAAAAACCACAACTACAACAGCAGGTATGTGTGATCTGGGGGGGGACTGCTGGTTGGTTCAGGTGGTAATAAATTAAACTTGGCAGATGGTAGACTTCCATGAAATATTAGGAAGAAATTCTTTGCTGTGACAGTCGTTAGATCCTGGACCAGGTTGTCCAGAGAGGTTTAGCATTTCTTGTCTATCATGAGAACCTCCCATGTGCCCTGTGCAGGGACCAGCACTAACCTGCAGGTTTGTTTTCTCTCCTGTCTCTTCCAGCCACTACAAAAAAACCTACTACAACAGCAGGTATGTGTGACCCTCGGGGTGAAGTGCTGCTTCGTTCAAGGAGATAATGGATTAAATCTGGAAAAGGGGAGTTTTAGATGAGATATTGGAAAAAAGTTCTTTGCTGTGAGGGTGCTGAGGCTCTGGACCAGGATTCCCAGAAAAACAGTGCCACAACCCATTCAGGGTTTGAACATTTGTTACCTGTAATGGGTACCTCACACATACCATGTTCAAGGACCAGCACTAACCTGCAGGTTTGTTTTCTCTCCTCTCTCCTCCAGCCACTAGAAAAAAAACGACAACTACAACAGCAGGTATGTGCGACCCTGAGGGGGAATTTGCTGGTTCCCTCCAACAGATAATTGATTAAATCTGGAAGAGGGGAGCTTTAGATAAGAAATCAGTAAGAAATTCTTCACTGTGATTCTGGTTAGACCCTGGACCATGTTGCCCAGATAAGAAGTGCCATGACCCATTCATGGTTTGAGCATTTGTTACCTGTAATGGGTACCTCACACGTGCCCTGCGCAGGGACCAGCACTAACCTAAAAGTTTGTTTTCTCTCCTGTCTCTTCCAGCCACTACAAAAAGAACAACCACAACTACAAAAGCAGGTATGTGTGACCATGGGGGGGAACTGCTGATTCCCTCCACAGATAATGGATCAAATCTGGAAGAGTTTAGATTTAAATGAGATATCAGGAGAACATTCTTCTCTGTGATAGTGGCTAGAGCCTGGACCATGTTGCTCACATAAGCCGTGCCATGACCTATTCGTGGTCTGAGCATTTGTTACCTGTAATGGGTACCTCACACGTACCCTCTTCAAGGACCAGCACTAACCTGCAGGTTTGTTTTCTCTCCTGCCTCTTCCAGCCACTACAAAAAAAACAACTACAACTACAAAAGCAGGTATGTGTGACCAGGGGGTGAACTGCTGGTTCCCTCGAACAGATAATGGATTAACTGGATTAAATCTTGAAGAGGTTAGATTTAGATGAGTTATTGGGAAAAAAATTGCTGTGAGGGTGGTGAGTCCCTGGACCATGTTTCCCAGAGAAGCAGTGCCATTACCAATTCATGGTTTAAATTTTGTTATCTGTAACAGGTATCTCATATGTACCCAGTGCAGGGAACAGCACTAACCTAAAGGTTTGTTTTCTCTCCTGTCTCATCCAGCCACTACAAAAAGAACAACCACAACCACAAAAGCAGGTATGTGTGATCCTGGGGGGGAAACTGCTGGTTCCCTCCACAGATAATGGCTTAAATCTGGAAGAAGGGACACTTACATGAAATATTAGGAAGAAAATTTTTGCTGTGATAGTGGCTAGAGCCTGGACCATGTTGCTCACATAAGCAGTGCCATGACCTATTCATGGTTTGAGCATTTGTTACCTATAATGGGTATCTCATATGTACCCTCTTCAAGGACCAGCACTAACCTGCAGGTTTGTTTTCTCTCCTGTCTCTTCCAGCCACTACAAAAAGAACAACCACAACTACAAAAGCAGGTATGTGTGACCCTGGGGGGGAACTGCTCTTTCCTACAGGAGATAATAGATTAAATGTGGAAGAGGGAAGATTTACATGACATTTTAGAAAGAAATTATTTACTGTGAGGGTGGTGAGACACTGACCCTGGCTCCTCAGAAAAACTGTGGCTTACTCATTCCTTCAAGTTTTCAAGACCAGGTTGGATGGGGATTGCAGTAGCCTTGTTTGGTAGAAGCTGTCCCTGCCCACTGAACTTAACTATATTTGTCCCTTCTAACACAAACCATTCCCCTCAAAATTATTGGATTTTACGGTAAAAACTTTGTTGATATTGCAAGAAGCTAATGTTATTGCTATGCATCATGGAACAAAAATCTCCACTTGAAATGAAGATAATATTTAATTTCATGCCTTGTTTCTCACAGCTGCTGAACCAGAAGAGACTACCACCTGTAAGTAACACAGTTACTCTGAATTTCATGCTCTGTTCTCTGCCAAAACCCTAACCATGTGCTCATTGGCTCCTAGACAGCACTCTGTAAGGACCCTTCCAAAACAAACCCTACCATGAGACCAGTAATGGATGTTAATCAAAAGGATTTGTGTAACATTGCAAGCAGCTGAGGATGCTCCCAAGGGTCTCAGGGTAGTATCTCCATTTAAAATAAATACAACATTTAATTTCATCACTTCTTTCTCACAGATGAAGACTATGCTTATGCTGAAGATGAAGACACTACCACCTGTAAGTAACACACAGTGTCTCTGGCTTGCATGCTCAGTTCTCTGCCCAAGCTCTGACCAGGTGTTCACTGCCTCCCCATCTCCTCACTGGGCAGAACTTCATGGATTTACCCACGATCTTAAAGGGACCATCCCAATCACCTCTCCCTTGGATTCCAGGAACAATGAAATAGCAAAAGGGTCTTGGGGTGGGTGCAGGAGAAATACTTGCACTGACAAAAGCACTGGGGCAGGTACACTACACCTCCATGGATTCAGATTTGCTCTCCATCACCTTACTCCTATCAAGTCAGGAGTGAGAAAACCGAGTAAGGTGTTCTCATTCTTAATTAGTAATTCACTGAGTAAAATAATTATTAATTAAAATAAATAACAATAATTCGTTTATCTGTTACATATTCTTGATTACACATCTTCTTTCTTAATTAGTTGATTGATAACAGAAAAGCACACATTTTCATTATTCATATCTTATGTTATTGTATTGGTTTTTCCCTGTCAGTAAAACCATATCGCAGACCTCGCCCATTTCGTAAGAAGATAGGTAAGGTATTCTCATTCTTAATTACTTAATGTACTAATTATATAAAAGCACATATTTTGCTTATTCAAACTCACTTCCTGTGTTTTCTTTGGGTTTTTTCCCATCAGTAAAAAGCCGCCGCAAGTCTCGCCTATTTCGTAAGAAGAAAGGTAAGGTACTCTCATTCCTAATTACTTAATTTATTAATTACATAAGAGCACATATTTTGCTTCTTTTGTCTCACTTTTTATGTTCTTGTTTGCGTTTTTTTCTTTCAGTAAAAAAACTCTTCGGACCACGCATATTTGCTATCAAAAAAGGTAACATATTTTCATTCTTAACTACTTAATTGGTTGGTTAATGAATGAATCCTTCATTAAAGAAAACTATTAACTATTAATAATTATTAACTGAGCACTTAAATTTTTTAACTACATACATTCTGAATAATCAATCAATCAATCACATAAATGCATACATTTTCCTTATTCAATCACATGTCTTACATTATTTTGGGGTCTTTTCCCTCAGTAAAACCCCTTTACAAACTACGTCCACGTGTTGTAAAAAAAGGTAAGGGATTCTTATTCCAAATTAATTAATAATTGTTTACATAAAATCCCATATTCCTTATTCAATCTCACTTTTATGCTGCTTTATTTTCCCCTCAGTAAAATTCCGTCCTAAATCACGTCAATATCCTATATACCGAGGTAAGGTTGTGTCATTATTGATTAATTAATTGAATAATTAATTTAGTAATTAAATCAACTAGCTACTTCTTATGTAATTATCTATGACAGTCATTCTTAATTTTAAAAATCACATAAAAGTACATACTTTCCTTACTCAGTCTCACTTTTTAAGTTGTTGTTTGGGCTTTTTTCCCTCAGCAAAAGTCAATACCAAGTCACGCTCGCGTTCTGGAAAAGCAGGTAAGGGGTTCTCATTCCTTCTGGGTTTTAATGACTTCTCTCCCTAAGGACAGGAGATGCTGGGTAAGAGATGGGAGCTGGGAAAGCCTGGCAGTTCAGGGCCAGGGGGGATCTGGAGAGAGAAGAAAAGGGGAAGTGGGAGAGGTCAGGAGCAGGCAGAGAGCCTGGGGACCACACACTGCTGGGAACAGGGGCTGGCAGCCAAACCAGCCTTGGGGGGGAGGCTCAAGGGGATGAGCTGCCCTACGTCTGCACCAGTCCAGGAAAAAAAAAAAAACCTACAAAAGAGGTGCCTGCATCCTGCCAGGCTGCTGGCCAGCCCATGCCAGTGTGCTCTGGAGGGCTGGCAGGCAAAGAAACAGCTCGGGTCATCACAGCAAGCTCACCCTCTGCCCAGGGGAGAAGGGACAGGCAGTGGGCACTTGGGGAACCTCGGGGTCAGGTGTAGGAGAGAGTAATGAGCTGTTAATGGGACACCAGCAAAACCAAAACCATTAATTTCCTCTCCACTCAGCTGCTCGTTCCAGATCTTTCTCAGCTGCTCGTTCCAGATCTTCCTCCCGCCGCAGCAGGAGACGTCGGGTCTGAGGCAAAAGAAGCACAAGTGAAAGTGGCAGCACACTTCTTACCATCATCTCCAAATAATAACAGCCCCAATCATGTTTCTTCTAACCCTAACACTATGTTGATCATTTCTACATGTGGGTGTCCTGCACTTCTGCTACTAATTTCTAAAAAGTAAAATATAAGGGTGGGTGTCAATCAAGAGGTATTTTAATCTTAACTGTGCTTCTGTTCCTTAATTTCAGATCCTTTGGATCTATACTCCAGACCTGTAAAACCTTAAACTTCAATAAATACTCTCAGTGACAAAAAGTACTTGTATCAGCTGGGTGATTTTTCTCATCAAGATTTTGTTTCCCTTTCACAGTTCTTCCCCATTGTACCAAATATCTCAAACACTGAGCACTTAAGAAAGATTGAGCTGCCTTACAAATAAACATCCCAGTGCTGCTTTATGAGCTCACCAAGTGACATAAATCAAAAGACAAGCACCCCTTGTAACCAGTGATATCTGAGCACTACATCACTTAGGATCCCACTTAGGATCCCACCAGCTGGTTGTTTCCTCTCACCCTTCTCCTGCCTCTTATGCAGTCATCAACAGGTCCTTTGGTTCCTAGAGATCACTCTTCCCTCTTGGGTCCCCTGTTTACCCAATGAGTTCTGGCCCCTAATTTACCCAACGAGTTCTGCCTTGCACGAGACATCTCTGCTGCATTACTTCAGCAGCCTCAACCCAAAAAAGGCTGTCCCTAAAAACTTAGGGTCCCTGTACTTTATAATCCAATAATCCTTATAATCCAATAAACCTCATCCACAGTTCTTGTCCACGCCCACAGTGAGATCTTAGAAGTGGAATCCCTCTGAGAAATCTCAGGGCATGTGCCATGGTTGTCCATTTCCCCATCAATCCTGCAGCCGGGTGGAGAAGTGTCCCATCTGGGGTACCAAAAATTGACTTGCGGAAAAACAACCCTACAGCTTGGAAAGTTATAGAGAGGAATGTTTATCCAGTGCTGGGAGCACCAGGGGATAATTCCTCCAGAATCCGTGAGCACCAGTCTCACAATGAGGCTTCAGTTACATGCACTGAAGTTTTACATATTCATCAGATTTCACAATACGCCGAGACACATCCACCTCCTACTCCCGCTTTGTATTGAAATTAGACCCAAGAGCTCATTTTCCTCATCTCTTCCCTCTTGTGCTTGTGTAGTGGCTCCTGGGAGTTGTGGGGGTCATGGAGATGAAGTAAAAATGAAGCAAAGGTCTTCTCCATCTACGTGCATAGAAATATATTTATAAGGATCTTCTCTAAACACACTTAAGTCAGTTCAGGGAATGACCCCGAATTCAAGTCATTCACACAGACACATGGAACCAGGAGTCTGGATACCTGACATGACTCTGTCTGCTCAAGAAGTTACTGTGAAGGTCAGAACATAGATACCACACAGCCTACTCTGCTGAGAAATTACAAAAAGCATGCACAGAAAGAGAGAGTTGATGCTCATTTCTGAATCCGCTAAGAACAATTTGGGTTTGCTTTTTTCTCTCTCTAGCTGAGAGCCATCTCCTCCCTGACACGACAGAGAGAGGTAGAGCTGGATCTACCCTTTGGGGTATCAGAGGCCACAGTGGTGGTGTCACCAGCACCTCATTCCAAGGAGAAGACTCTGTGGCTGGAGGGATTCTGCTGGCTCCATGGCTTTGCTAGAAGCAAATCCTTTCCAGATCTGTAGGATGCCCTTTGTAGGAGGGATTCCCTTTTGGCAGGCAGGTCAAGAAAACCTAAGATGGAAAAACACCATAGGGAGAGATGACAAAGGTTAATCTCCAGGATAAGCTGTTGTATGTTCTCTCTTCACAAGGATTTCTCATGCTTTTTCCTAGTCTTTATTTATTTGTACTTAAATGGGCACTGCAATCTCTTCTCCCTCTCATCATACAGTCCCCTGGATTAAAACTTGTTGCTAATTTCTCCCCTTCAGGAGATAAGTATGTTGTGTCTGGATTCTATTGTGTACTGTTTCACAGATCCAGAAGCACATCTCCTAAGTCCTGCCAGGCAAAAGCTCCACTTCCTCAGGCTCTGTCTGGTTTGATCCAAAACAAGCCAGCTGTGAAACAGGTGGATAGAGAGCAGGGCAGTGGAGTCTTCATCTTCTCCAGGATTTGTGGTTACTGTAAAGTGAGGAAGGTGACTGATTCCCTTTGGCAACCTGACTTGGATTTTCTCCACTGTGCTTCATGGGTGCTCCCCATGTTCTTGGGGTCCCAGCACAGCAGTGTAGGTCACTGCATAGGGCCCCAGGACTTCACACTGCCCCACACTGCTCATGCCCCACAGCTGTTACCTGCTCACTTTTAGATAACTTTAGCACCCTCTGCCCCTGTCTTCCTCCTTCTCCCTCGTTTCCTTGGTTACACCCCAAAAAACGATTTTCACCCAACCAAACCATGGCCAATCTCTCTTACAGCTGTTGTATTGCTCTGCAGGCTGCAAGAGAGAGAGAGAAAGAGAACTGCAGAGCTGAACCATGCTGGAGGTATCCAGTCCCAGGTTAAAGAGGAGTCAGAGGAATATGAAAAAGCACAGAAACTGCTCCTTACAGGAGTAACAAACAGAGAATTTGGCTGAGACTTTCCTGACATTTCTAGGATGCTAATCTTCTTTTGGCATAATTCTCAGAGGGGTTTAATCTGATTTAATACAGTTGTAAATTGCAAAGTCACTTGACTGGTGGTATGAGAATCCTTACCAAACAGCCTAACCTCCACACGTAAATCACTGTTTCCTGGAATAACCACCTCAGCGAAGCAAGGCCTCAAAGGTGGCTTGGGCAATGTTTGGTAAGATCTCAGTAGCCAATCCAGAACCAGCGCTGCTGAGATCCGGATTTATTATCAGGATGTTGGGATGTACCCTGTGAAATGAAAATATTCAGTAAATCATTGCCTTGGCATTGGTCTAGAAGACGTTCAAGAAGAAAGATCAAATTGCACAGCACACACCTTTGGTGGAAACCAGAACCCATTCAGTATAAATTCTGAAGGTGCCATCAGGTGAACAGACAGCCACAAAGGCAATGGACTGGCAAACTCGTCTCACCTGGCTGCTGCTGCTGCTAAGTGCTGCTCTCCTCGCTGAACCAGGTACTGCCTCTGAAAATTTTTATGTTTGCGGGGAAATGTTACAGACAGAAGGAATCAGTAATACAGAGAGCCTTGTGGGGAAGGGGTGGCAAAGGGTCTCCTGCAGTATCACTCACAACCCACACACTGGGCATCACCTCGCACTAACACACAAATTATACCCAGAATTGTGACATCTTACATCAATACTAATTTTTTTCTTATCTGTCACAGGAAGGGCAGAAGAGGAGGATCAAACCGGAGACTCAGGTACTGCATGGAAGAAATTTTTACACTGACTAAAACTCTCACTGAAACCCAAAGGTAAGATAGTGAGGGGAGCTCCTGCATGTGAACGAACCACACATCTGCAGAGCTACAGAAGCCATCTGGAGCTGAGCTGGTTATCCCACCAGCACAGCCACAACAACCTCCCATGCTATAGGCCAGGTCCTGCATTCAGCAGACCATGAGGACAGAGCTGAATTAAGCCCTGGTTTCAGTTCTCCTGTCCATCTCTCTTCCCTGCCCTGCTTGGAGGTGTTCCCAGTAAACCCCGGGTACTGGGGACACACCAGGCAGCCCATCCCTGCATGGAGGGGGAGGCAAGTTTAGAACTCAGAAGTTTAGACATTGTGAGAATAAACAAACTGAGATGTTTACCCATCTATTTTTGCTTGAATTGCAGAGACAAAACTGCGATTGGTATCTGGAGAGGACAAATGCTCCGGGAGGGTGGAAGTCTACCACGATGGCAAATGGGGGACAGTCTGTGATGATAACTTTGAGATAGAAAGTGGCGACGTTGTGTGCAAACAGCTCGGTTGTGGTGAAGCTGTTTCAGTCTTGGATGAGGCTTACTTTGGCCCTGGCACAGGTGACATCTTCCTGAATAATGTGCAATGTAAAGGAAGTGAATCTCAGCTTTGGGACTGTCAGAACGATGGATGGGGCAAACATGAGTGTAATCATGATGAGGATGTCAGTGTCATCTGTTCAGGTAAAAAAACCTAACCAAACCAAAAGATTGTGTGGTCTTAAAAATGTGTTTGGGTTTTCCTGTGACCATAATCACAGGAGTCCTCAGACTAGAATCTGGAAATGTGCTCTTGGAGCCCAGAACACTGACCACAGTCTGGGCTTCATCAAGAGCAGCCTGAGCAGCAGGTCAGAGGAGATGATTCTCCCCCTCTGCTCTCATGAAACCCCACCTGGAGCACTGTGTCCAGTTCTGGAGCTCTCGACATAGAAAAGACATGGAGCTGTTGAAGCATGTGCAGAGGAGGCCACAAAGATGTGGATTTAAGGACGAAGAAGGGAGATTTAGACTGGATCTTAGAAATAAATTCTTCACTATGAGTGTGGTGAAACATTGACCCTTAATGCCCAGAGAAGTTGTGGCTTCAAGGCCAGGTTGGATGGGGCTTGGAACAAACTGGTCTAGTGGGAGGTGTCCCTGTCCATGGCTTGAGGGTTGGAACTGGATGATCTTGAACATCACTTCCAATCCAAACCACTTTTAAGTCCATTAAATCAGACTAGACATGAACTCTCTGCATGTGGAGGCTGCTTATATCTAAGGAGCTTTGTGTGGTTGAGGAACAAAACAAAGTTCAGGACAAAATACAAAGATTGTCAGAAGGAAGCACTGAGTCTGGAAATGGTGACAAGAGGGAGCACCAACCCAGTGCTGCACAAAATCAAATGTTTCAGTGATTTCTCCATTGGCTCAGTTCTCATGACCATTCTTAAAGTTCTCTAATAATTTTTTTTCTATATATTCCAGAGTCCTCAATGAACTCAAATACCACCACCACTGCTGAACCAACATCTACCAGTGAAAGCACTGATGTGACAGATACCACAGAATCCCCAACAACCACTGCCAAAGGCAAGAAAATTTAGCAAATTTAACATACAAAAGTCATGCATGGAAATTTTGAGTAATATATATGAATATTTTGTTATAGCAGACAGGAGGAAAACTGGGAATTCAGTTAAAATACTTAATAGCTCTCCCTGTGATTAGCCTTGGAAAAGGCAATAGCCAGGATAGGATCATCTTCATTTTCATAGGAAAATGTGGTGGGAGGGGAATAGGTATGTGATTAGCTCTACCTGCTGATATCAAGACTGCAGGTATGTATGGGCAGATCTTTACAATTGGCTCATCTGAGGCACTCTTACCTGCAGCTTTTCTTCACTTAGAGCAAGTCACAAGCTCCTCAGATCACACTTGTGCTTTTCATTGTGACTTTCAGACATTCCCTTTCTCCTCCTAGCTGCCTCCTCTCCTAGCACAGGTGTCTCCTCCAATTCCAAGGCCATCCCAGAGGAACAGGGGTCAGTGGAAATCCCAACCACTCTGCAGACAGGAAAAGGGCATGAGCACAATGTGCAGGGTGTTAGAGAAACCTGGCTAAAATATTGGTTAGGAGGGGACATCAGTCTCCCAGGAGACAACAGCTCCCATCTGCTAACAGGGATGCTCCATAGGGCGAGGAGATCAAACCAAAGAATGTGAGGGTTGAAATGCAAAGCATGTCTACAAATATCTGAGGGTTGGGTGTCAAGAGGAAGGAGCCAAAGTCTTTCCAGTGGTGCCCAGTAATAGGAGAAGGAATAATGCGTTCGAGCTAGAATGTGGGAAGTTCCACTTCAATATGAGGAGAAACTCCTTCAGTGCAAAGGGGATGGAGCACTGGCACAGGCTGCCTAGAGAGGTTGTGGGATCTCCTAACTAAAGAAACTGTATGTGATTTCTCATATATGCAACATAATATTTGTCAGAAATGATCAGCTAAGAACAATACACAGGAAAAAAATAGGAAAGATTAAAATAAATAACAAAATGAAAAATTGAGATAAAAATAAAAACAATATATTATCTTACACAAAACATTCCCTTACTTCATGATTGAATAATATTCAAATGTGTTTTTGTAATATGCAAGAAGCTGAAGATTCTCCAAAGAGTTCCAGGGTAAAACCTGCATTTAAATTAAAGAAAATATTTATTGTCATTTCTTTTTTCTTACAGATTCAAAAGCAGAAGACACTACCACCTGTAAGTAACACACAGTCTCTCTGCCTTGCGTGCTCAGTTCTCTGCCCAAGCTCTGACCAGGTGTTCACTGCCTCCCCATCTCCTCACTGGGTAGAACTACATGGATTTACCCATGATCTATAAGGGACCATCCCAATCACCTCTCCCTTGGCTTCCATGAACAATAAAGGAGAGAAAGGGGCATTTTGTTTGTGCAGGAGAAATACTTGCAGTAGATAGACCGCCTGGGGTGCATCCCAGCTGGAAGCTGATTCAGTGGGGTTGGGTTTGAACATGAGATTTCTAAAATGGGTACCTCACACATACCCTGTGCAGGGACCAGCACTAACCTGCAGGTTTGTTTTCTCTCCTGTCTCATCCAGCCCCTGCAGAAACCACAACGACAGCGACAACGACAACGACAACATCAGGTATGTGTGACACTGGGGTGAACTGCTGGTTCCCTCCATGAATTAATGGCTGAAATCTGGAAGAGGGGAGATTTAGATGAGATACCATGAAGAAAGTCTTTGCTTTGAGGGTGCTGAGACCCTGAGACCCTGGCCCAGCTTTTCCAAACAAGATGTTTCTGCCCCATGCCTAGAAGTATTCAGGTCTCGGTTGGATGGATCTTTAAGGGACCATCCCAATCACCTCTCCCTTGGATTCCAGGCACAATAAAGTAGAAAAAGGGTCTTGGGGTTGGTGCAGGAGAAATACTTGCACTGACAAAAGCACTGGGGCAGGCACACTACACGTCCATAGATTCAGATTTCCTCTCCATCATCTCACTCCTAACAAGCCAGGATCCCTGCAAACTTCCTGGGTGCATCCCAGCTGGAAGCTGACTCAGTGGGGTTGGGTTTGATGTTTTCTTATCTTTACTATCTCACACATACCCTGTGCAGGGACCAGCACTTACCTGCAGGTTTGTTTTCTCTCCTGTCTCATCCAGCCCCTGCTGAAACCACAACCACAACGACAACAACAACGACGACTACAACAGAAGGTATGTGTGACACTGGGGTGAATTGCTGGTTCCCTCTCCATTAATAGTCTTTGCTTTGCTCACACCTGATGTAACAGTTACTGATATTTGGTTTTACTTTCCCTTTGACAGCCCAAATCAAGTCCACAAAAACGAAAAAGAAAAGTATTAACTTCTGCTCATTTCCTAAACCATATGGAGAAGTTTACTCATTTTTACATGGTTCCCAAGTGTATGTAAAACAGACAATATTCAATTTCATGTTTTCTTTTCTCACAGAAACAAGCTCACAAGATTCAGCTAATGATGAAGAAACCACTACCACTGGTAAGTGATGCTGTTGGGATTGACAGGGGAGAAATACCTGCACTGATGGAAGTACTGGGGAAGGGGAAACCACTGGGGCAGACACACTGCACCAGCATAATTTCACATTTGCTCCTGATCATCTCATTCCTATAAACTCAGACTCCATGGAAATTTCCAAGGTGCATCCAAACTAGAACTTGAGTCATTGGGTTTGGTTTGAACCTGGGTTTTCTACCATGGGATTTATCTTCTGACAAATCTGAAATGCAAGCTCTGCTCATTCACTGAAAACATTCTGCCCTGGATGCTTAGAGAGCAGACTAAAGGCTCCACAGGGGCAATGGCACTCAGCTGCCTCAGGAAAACTTGTGTATTGTGCACAATATTGTGCACAATATTGTGTATTGTGACAATAAACTTACAGGAGACTCATTAATGCCAATAATGTCATCTTTAGTATTCAAGCCCCTACAGTTTTCTTAGTATGAGCCCATTGTCCTCAACAACCCTGTTCCGGACATCTGTCACTGCTAACTTTTTTTCTGTCACTTTCCTACTTTAAGGCATCCAGCTGATTGGAATATGTATTAATTGATTCCATAAAAGCACGCATTTTCCTTATGCAAATTCACTTTTTCTGTTGTTGTTTGGCATTTTCTTCCCCTCAGTAAAAGCTCGTTCCAAACCAAGCCCACATCCTAGACCATCAGCTAAGGTGTTCTCATACTTAATTATTTCTTAATCAATGATTATTAATAATAATGGATATTAAGTAATAATTACGTAGCTTTCTTGAGTACATTCATTCTTACTTAATAATTGATTACATAAAAGCACAAATTTTCCTTATTCAGTCTCAATTTTTAACCTGTTTGGGTTTTTGTCCCCTCAGGAAAAACCCATCCCAAGCCACGTCCACGTCCTGGAAAGCCAGGTATGGTGTTCTCATGATCAATTTCTTTGCAATTATTTTTTATTATAATCAATGTATTAACAATTATAGAATATTTATTATATAGTAATTAATCCATTATATTATATTCTTGATAATATATGTTCTTAATTAACTAGTTCATGACACAAGAGCACACATTTTCATTATTCAGTCTCACATTTCATATTGTTTGTTTTTCCCCTAAGGAAAACCCCATCCCAAACCACGTCCTGGAAAGCCAGGTGAGGGGATGTCATTCTACATTAATTTTTAATTAAAATGTAATAAATATTAATCAGTCTATAGCATAACATTTTTTATTTCATACTTTCATAATTAATTAATTGATTTAATAAAAGCACATATTTATTACTTATGTTATTGGGTTTTTTTTCCCCCCTAAGGAAAATCCCGTCCCAGACCACGTCCTGGAAAGCCAGGTAAGGTGTTCTCATTCTAATTGATTAATTGGTTCATTATTTGTTAAAAAAAAAAAAAAAAAAAAACCAAAAAAAAAAAAAAAAACCCCAAACTATTAGTTTAGTTAGAATATAGGAGTCTTGATTACATACATTCTTAATTAAATGACTGATTACGTAAAAGCACACATTTTGCTTATTCAGTCTCATTTCTTACATTTTGGGATTTTTTCCCTCAGGAAAACACCATCCGAGACCACGCCCGTTTCCTCAGAAGCCAGGTAAGGTCTTCTCATTCTTCCTGGTTTTTAATGACTTCTCTCCCTAAGGACAGGAGATGCTGGGTAAGAGATGGGAGCTGGGAAAGCCTGGCAGTTCAGGGCCAGGGGGGATCTGGAGAGAGAAGAAAAGGGGAAGTGGGAGAGGTCAGGAGCAGGCAGAGAGCCTGGGGACCACACACTGCTGGGAACAGGGGCTGGCAGCCAAACCAGCCTTGGGGGGGAGGCTCAAGGGGATGAGCTGCCCTACGTCTGCACCAGTCCAGGAAAAAAAAAAACCCTACAAAAGAGGTGCCTGCATCCTGCCAGGCTGCTGGCCAGCCCATGCCAGTGTGCTCTGGAGGGCTGGCAGGCAAAGAAACAGCTCGGGTCATCACAGCAAGCTCACCCTCTGCCCAGGGGAGAAGGGACAGGCAGTGGGCACTTGGGGAACCTCGGGGTCAGGTGTAGGAGAGAGTAATGAGCTGTTAATGGGACACCATCAAAACCAAAACCATTCATTTCCTCTCCACCCAGCCCCTCGTTCCAGATCTTCCTCCCGCCGCAGCAGGAGACGTCGGGTCTGAGGCAAAAGAAGTAAAAGTGGCAGCACACTTCTTACCATCATCCCCAAATAATAACAGCCCCAATCATGTTTCTTCCAACCCTAACACTATGTTGATCATTTCTACATGCGAGTGTATGTCTGCTACTAATTTCTAAAATAAATTATAAGGGTGGGTGCAAATCTAATAGTATTTAATCTTAACTGTGCTTCTGTTCCTTAATTTCAGATCCTTTGGATCTATATTTCAGATCTGTAAAACCCTAAAGTTCAATAAATATTCTCAGTGACAAAAAGTAATGGCATCATCTGGGTGATTTTTCTCATCAAGATTTTGTTTCCCTTTCATAGTTCTTCCCCATTGTACCAAATACATTGTTCCAATCTCTGCCCCACCTCTGCCCAAGGCCGAGCAGAGATGGGAAGATGGATGTGGCTCTGCCGGGAACATATTCAAGAAAGGGAAAATGGAACTGAGGAAATAGTATAAAAAGACCCATAGAGCAGAGTAGAGGATGAAATGAGAGGGCAATGCCAAGCAAAGACCCCGAGGTCAGTGCAGAAGAAGGGGGAAAGGTGCCCAAGTAGAGAAGTCCCCACAGCCCATGGTGAGATGGCAGCTGTGTCCCTGCAGCCACTGGAGGAGCACGGGGGAGCAGCCCCTGAAGGACCAGTTCTCTCCCTCCCCCATAGAAACCATCATCTTCCACAGGTAGAACATGTTCTTACTCTTGGGATCCACAGGAGGTGGCAGGGGAATGTTGCTGTACTGAGCAGAAAATCCTCTGTAGGAGTTGGCATAGTTAGCAGAGAACACAACTGTCACAGCATTTGAAGAAGATACAAATGTGGGCTGAGTTGGAGCAAAGAATGAAGCCCAGCTGCAGGGCTGCTCCAGGGGAGCTACAGAAGAGTCCAGGGAGGCAGAGGGAGAGCACAGCAAAGCTGCTGTCAGGGTTTGGGCCCAGCTGGTACCAACCAGGACTCTGCTCACTCACCTCCCCCCCACCATGGGACTGGGAGGAGAAAACCCACCTTAAGGTTTCTTAATGGAGACAAGGACAGGGAGGTTTGCATTCCCCAATGACAGTAACAGGCACAAACCAGACAGGTTCAGTTTGGGAAGGCAAAATGTTAATTTAAGCTGCAAGGAGAAAGAGAAAACACAGCCAGACATTAATACCTTCCCCACCTCCTTTTCCCATGCCCCGCATCACTTCACCGTCACCTCCCCTTAGGGCACAGGGGATGGGCAGGGGGGGTTCAGGATCAGTTCCCCACACAGGGTTTCTGACACTTTTCCTCCTCAGAGGAAGCCTCCTCACACTCATCCCCTGCTCCAAGGCAGGGTCCCTCTGACAGGAGAGTCCTTCAGGAACCCCTGGGACACGAGTCCCTCCCGAAACCACTAAGAGTCAACAGAGGATGCTCAGGTAAGAACACAGATCCAAGGCTGCATAATACTTGCCCAGAATACTCTCCCAGTCACCAAAACATACGGTCCCAGACTTTCAAAACCAGAGAGGAAAGGCTGTCTTGGCATCCACTCATTACCAAAAGCTTTTCCTTTCATGGATGTACCTGGCTCATTGGTTTCCTTCCAATCCACATCACTCTGCAGCAGAGATCCATCTGCAAAGAGATAGTTCCTTTGCTTTGTTTCAAACCCACACCTTACTGCTCTCATTCCAGACCACTAAGCTATTGTATTGGAAGAAAATACCTCACATTAACCCTCCTCAAACATTTACAGAACTCTAGCACCTCCTCACTTCCCTACTTATCTCTTTTCTGACCTGAAATGCTTCAATCCATTTCCCTATTATTTGGAAGCCATTCTACACTTTTGGTGTTCTTTGCTGGTGTTCTCTGAAGCTCTTCCAGTTTAGCATTACCCTTTCAGAGCTGGAGGACCAGAACAGTGAGCAGCAGTAAATCCTACACGTGATCCTGACCTTTAGAACTGAATTCAATGATCTTTGGAAAAACAAAGCAAGGGGATGACAAGAGTCTTGAAGTGCATTTGGTGACAACCTTGCAGAATAGAATTGTTGTCACCTGGCATTTCCAGTTTTGCAATTGGCTTTATCTGTGACGTGTTCCTAACTCCCCTTTTCTCTGGCACAAGGCAATCAAAGACTTAGATATTCTTTTACTCCTTGATCCTTCAGGTGTCATGAACTGCAGTAACAGAAATTAAAAGAAACAAACAACATTTTGCATATCTGGTTCCAAATGAGCTCCCTCAGACTCTTTGTATGGTGGAGGATAAAACATAATTGCAAAAGAAAGTTATGAGATCCTTGCAAGTGGTTCTTTGCTGTTGCTCTCTTCCAGTAGGTGTACCACGCTGTGGGGCTTTGCTTCATGACCTCAACAAAGTATTAAAGATTGTCCTGGATGCAAACACAAACTGCATCTGTCAGATTCAGAGGAATGTAAATCAAATAACTTGTCTCAAAAGGCAGCAAGTAGTAACGCACTTGCAGAGAACCTAACAAGTGAAATATTACAGAGAAATTATTGCAATGAAAGCATTATGGGACTCTGATTTTACTTCCAGGCTTTTACTAAATTTATTCAGCTTGAAAATATTACATAGCATTTACCCAGAAAGAGACAGGGGGTTGGCAGGGGGTTGGAAATGGATCACCTTTAAGGTCACTTCCAACACAAACCAGCCTGGGATTCAAAGGTGAAAAATGCTTGCATAAAACCATTTCATTATTGCCAGGAAATATAACTGGTACACACCATACTGTTCAGGCCCATCTTAGAGCTACGTGGATAGAAATATATTTATAAGGATCTTCCCTAAACACACTTAAGTCAGTTCAGGGAATGACCCTGAATTCAAGTCATTCACACAGACACATGGAACCAGGAGTCTGGATACCTGACATGACTCTGTCTGCTCAAGAAGTTACTGTGAAGGTCAGAACATAGATACCACACAGCCTACTCTGCTGAGAAATTACAAAAAGCATGCACAGAAAGAGAGAGTTGATGCACACCAGCACCTCATTCCAAGGAGAAGACTCTGTGGCTGGAGGGATTCTGCTGGCTCCATGGCTTTGCTAGAAGCAAATCCTTTCCAGCTCTGTAGGATGCCCTTTGTAGGAGGGATTCCCTTTTGCCAGGCAAGTCAAGAAATCCTAAAATGGAAAACCACCGTGGAGAGAGATGGCAAAGGTTAATCTCCAGGATAAGCTGTTGTATGTTCTCTCTTCACAAGGATTTCTCACGCTTTTTCCTAGTCTTTAGTTATTTGTACTTAAATGGGCACTGCAATCTCTTCTCCTTCTCATCACACAGTCCCCTGGATTAAAAACCTGTTGCTAGCTTCTCCCCTTCAGGAGATAAATATGTTGTGTCTGGATTCTTTTGTGTACTGTTTCACAGATCCAGAAGCACATCTCCTAAGTCCTGCCAGGCAAAAGCTCCACTTCCTCAGGCTCTGTCTGGTTTGATCCAAACCAAGCCAGCTGTGAAACAGGTGGATAGAGAGCAGGGCAGTGGAGTCTTCATCTTCTCCAGGATTTGTGGTTACTGTAAAGTGAGGAAGGTGACTGATTCCCTTTGGCAACTTGACTTGGATTTTCTCCACTGTGCTTCATGGGTGCTCCCCATGTTCTTGGGGGTCCCAGCACAGCAGTGTAGGTCACTGCATAGGGCCCCAGGACTTCACACTGCCCCACACTGCTCATGCCCCACAGCTGTTACCTGCTCACTTTTAGATAACTTTAGCACCCTCTGCCCCTGTCTTCCTCCTTCTCCCTCGTTTCCTTGGTTACACCCCCAAAAAACGATTTTCACCCAACCAAACCATGGCCAATCTCTCTTACAGCTGTTGTATTGCTCTGCAGGCTGCAAGAGAGAGAGAGAAAGAGAACTGCAGAGCTGAACCATGCTGGAGGTATCCAGTCCCAGGTTAAAGAGGAGTCAGAGGAATATGAAAAAGCACAGAAACTGCTCCTTACAGGAGTAACAAACAGACAATTTGGCTGAGACTTTCCTGACATTTCTAGGATGCTAATCTTCTTTTGGCATAATTCTCAGAGGGGTTTAATCTGATTTAATACAGTTGTAAATTGGAAAGTCACTTGACTGGTGGTATGAGAATCCTTACCAAACAGCCTAACCTCCACACGTAAATCACTGCTTCCTGGAACAACCACCTCAGCGAAGCAAGGCCACAAAGGTGGCTTGGGCAATGTTTGGGAAGATCTCAGTAGCCAATCCAGAACCAGCGCTGCTGAGATCTGGATTTACTTATCAGGATGTTGGGATGTACCCTGTGAAATGAAAATATTCAGTAAATCACTGCCTTGGCGTTGGGCTGGAAGTCATTCAGGAAGAAAGATCAAATTGCACAGCACACACCTTTGGTGGAAACCAGAACCCATTCAGTATAAATTCTGAAGGTGCCATCAGGTGAACAGACAGCCACAAAGGCAATGGACTGGCAAGCTCGTCTCACCTGGCTGCTGCTGCTGCTAAGTGCTGCTCTCCTCGCTGAACCAGGTACTGCCTCTGAAAATTTTTATGTTTGCGGGGAAATGTTACAGACAGAAGGAATCAGTAATACAGAGAGCCTTGTGGGGAAGGGGTGGCAAAGGGTCTCCTGCAGTATCACTCACAACGCACACACCGGGCATCACCTTGCACTAACACACAAATTATACCCAGAATTGTGACATCTTACATCAATACTAACTTTTTTCTTATCTGTCACAGCAAGGGCAGAAGAGAAGGATCAAACCGGAGGCTCAGGTACTGCATGGAAGAAATTTTTACACTGACTAAAACTCTCATTGAAACCCAAAGGTAAGATAGTGAGGGGAGCTCCTGCATGTGAACGAACCACACATCTGCAGAGCTACAGAAGCCATCTGGAGCTGAGCTGGTTATCCCACCAGCACAGCCACAACAACCTCCCATGCTATAGGCCAGGTCCTGCATTCAGCAGACCATGAGGACAGAGCTGAATTAAGCCCTGGTTTCAGTTCTCCTGTCCATCTCTCTTCCCTGCCCTGCTTGGAGGTGTTCCCAGTAAACCCCGGGTACTGGGGACACACCAGGCAGCCCATCCCTGCATGGAGGGGGAGGCAAGTTTAGAACTCAGAAGTTTAGACATTGTGAGAATCAACAAACTGAGATGTTTACCCATCTATTTTTTGTTTAAACTACAGAGACAAAACTGCGATTGGTATCTGGAGAGGACAAATGCTCCGGGAGGGTGGAAGTCTACCACGATGGCAAATGGGGGACAGTCTGTGATGATAATTTTGCAACAGAAAGTGGCAACGTTGTGTGCAAACAGCTCGGTTGTGGTGAAGCTGTTTTCGTCTTGGATGAGGCTTACTTTGGCCCTGGCACAGATGACATCTTCCTGAATAATGTGCAGTGTGAAGGAAGTGAATCTCAGCTTTGGGACTGTCAGAATGATGGATGGGGCAAACATGAGTGTAATCATGATGAGGATGTCAGTGTCATCTGTTCAGGTAAAAAAACCTAACCAAACCAAAAGATTGTGTGCTCTTAAAAAACTGTGTCCAGTTCTGGAGCTCTCAACACAGAAAAGACATGGAGCTGTTGAAGCATGTGCAGAGGAGGCCACAGAGATGCTCAGAGGGCTGGAGCAGCTCTGCTATAGAGCCAGGCTGAGAGAGTTGGGGTTGTTCCACTGGGAGAAGGGAAAGCTCCAGGGAGACATTCCAGTACATTAAGGAGCAACAGGAAGCTGGGAAGGGACTTTTGAGAAAGGCCTGGAGTGATGGGACAAATAGTAATGGATTTAAGAAGGAAGAAGGGAGATTTAGACTGGGTATTAGGAAGAAATTCTTCACTATGAGTGTGGTGAGACATTGGCCCTTATTGCCCAGTGAAGCTGTGGTTTCAAGGCCAGGTTGGATGGGGTTTGGAGCAACCTGGTCTAGTGGGAGCTGTCCCTGTCCATGGCTAGAGTGTTGGAACTGGATGATCTTGAAGGTCACTTCCAACCCAATCCATTTTTAAGTCCACTAAATCAGACCTGAACTCTGTGCATGTGGAGGCTTCTTCTATCTAAGCTGCTTCGTGTGGTTGAGGAACAAAACAAAGTTCAGGACAAAATACAAAGATTGGTAGCAGCAAGCACTGAGTCTGAAAATGGTGACAAGAAGGAGCACCAACCCAGTGCTGCACAAAATCAAACATCTCAGTGATTTCACCATTGTCTCAGTTCTCATGACCATTCTTAAAGTTCTCTAATAATTTTTTGTCTGTACATTCCAGAGTCTTCAATGAACTCAAACACCACCACCACTGCTGCACCAACATCTACCAGTGAAAGCACTGATGTGACAGATACCACAGAACCCCCAACTACTACTTCTGAAGGCAAGGAGAAAAATTAACCTACAAAAGTCATGCATGGAAATTTTCAGTAATATATATGAATATTTTGTTAGAGTAGACAGGAGGAACACTGAGAATTCAGTAAAAATACTTAATAGCTCTCCCTGTGATTAGCCTTGGAAAAGGCAATAGCCAGGATAGGATCATCTTCATTTTCATAGGAAAATGTGGTGGGAGGGGAATAGGCATGTGATTAGCTCTACCTGCTGATATCAAGACTGCAGGTATGTATGGGCAGATCTTTACAATTGGCTCATCTGAGGCACTCTTACCTGCAGCTTTTCTTCACCTAGAGCAAGTCACAAGCTCCTCAGATCACACTTGTGCTTTTCATTGTGACTTTCAGACATTCCCTTTCTCCTCCTAGCTGCCTCCTCTCCTAGCACAGGTGTCTCCTCCAATTCCAAGGCCATCCCAGAGGAAGAGGGGTCAGTGGAAATCCCAACCACTCTGCAGACAGGAAAAGGGCATGAGCACAATGTGCAGGGTGTTAGAGAAACCTGGCTAAAATATTGGTTAGGACGGGACATCAGTGGAGATGTCAAGAAATCTTGCAGCTAATGCTTCATCTATGAATTTCCCCATTTTCCCAGTGGTGCCCAGTAACAGGAGAAGGAACAATGGGTTTAAGCTAGATTGTGGGAAGTTCCACCTCAATATCAGGAGAAACCTCTTCAGTATGAGGGTGATTGAGCGCTGGCACAGGCTGCCTAGAGAGGCTGTTGGACCACCTAGTTAAAGAAACGCTATGTGATTTTTCAAATATGCAACATAATTTTCAAATATGCAAAATTATCAGGAAAAATAAATAGGAAAGATTAGAACAAAAAAAATAATAAAAATTAAGATTCTTTTATACCAATATTGAATGATATTCAAATGTGTTTTTGTAATAGTGCAAGAAGCAGAAGATTCTCCAAAGAGTTCCAGGGTAAAAACTGCATTTAAATTAAAGAAAATATTGATAGTCATTTCTTCTTTCTCACAGTTACAGACTCTTCTGATTCTGAAGAAGACACTACCACCTGTAAGTAACACACAGTGTCTCTGCCTTGCATGCTCAGTTCTCTGCCCAAGCTCTGACCAGGTGTTCACTGCCTCCCCATCTCCTCACTGGGTAGAACTTCATGGATTTATCCATGACATTTAAGGGACCATCACAATCACCTCTCCCTTTGCTTCCATGCACAATAAAGTAGCAAAAGGTTCTTGAGGTTGGTGCAGGAGAAATATTTCTTCTGACAAAAGCTCTGGGGCAGGCACACTACACCTCCATGGATTCAGATTTCCTCTCCAGCATCTCACTCCTAACAAGCCAGGATCCTTGCAAACTTCCTGGGTGCATCCCAGCTGGAAGCTGACTCAGTGGGGTTGGGGTTGAAATTTTCTTAGCTTCTATGGGTACCTGACACATACCCAGTGCAGGAACCAGCACTAACCTGCAGGTTTGTTTTCTCTCCTGTCTCCTCCAGCCCCTGCAGAAACCACAACAACAACGACAACAACGACAACAACTACAACAGAAGGTATGTGTGACCCTGGGGTGAACTGCTGGTTCCCTCAAATGAAAACAGATTAAATCAGGAAGAGGGGACATTTAGAGGAGAGACTAGGAAAGACATTCTTTGCTGTGAGGGTCCTGGCCCATCTTTCCCAGACACTGTGGCTGCCCCATCCCTAGAAGTGCTCTGGGACAGGTTGGATGGGGCTTGAAGAACCTGGTCTGCTGGAAGGTGTCCCTGCCCAAGGATGTAAATTATATTTCAGATATTTTCCAACCCAAACCATTCCATAACAACATTATTGGATGTTGCTCAAAAAACTTCATATAATATTTCAAGGAAATAATGATTCACCAAGAGTCACATCATAAAACCTCAGTTTTAATTGTGGAAAATATTTCATTTCACCTCTCCCATTTCTTCACAGCTACGGAGTCTACTACTTCTAAAGCAGAAGACACTACCACCTGTAAGTAACACACAGTGTCTCTGCCTTGCATGCTCAGTTCTCTGCCCAAGTTCTGACCAAGTGTTCATGGGCTCCCCTTCTCCTCACTGGGTATGGGTTGGGTTTGAAGTTTTCTTATCTGTAATGGGTACCTCATACGTGCCCTGTGCAAGGACCAGCACTAACCTGTAGGTTTGTTTTCTCTCCTGTCTCATCCAGCCTCTGCAGAAACCACAACAACGGCGACAACAACAACATCAGGTATGTGTGACACTGGGGTTGAACTGCTGGTTCTCTCCATGAATTAATGGCTCAAATCTGGGAGAAGGGAGATTTTGATAAGATACATGGAAGGAAGTCTTTGCTCTGAGGGTGCTGAGACCCTGGGACGCTGGCCCAGCTTTTCCAGAGAAGATGTTTCTGCCCCATGCTTAGGAGTATTCAGGTCTCGGTTAGATGGGTCTTGGATCAGCCTTGTCATGTGGATGTTTCATTTGCCTCAGGAAGTAAACTCTATTTAAGGTGCAACCAAACCCAAAGCATTCCAGTATACTATTAGTGGATGTTACTAAGAAGGATTTGGGTAATATTGCAAACAGCAGAGGATGCCCCCTGGGGGTCGCGGTGTAAACTCTCCAATTAAATTGTAGAAATTATTGATTGTCATCTCTTCTTTCTCACAGCTACGGAGTATACTACTTCTAAAGCAGAAGACACTACCACCTGTAAGTAACACACAGTGTCTCTGCCTTGCATGCTCAGTTCTCTGCCCAAGCTCTGACCAGGTGTTCACTGCCTCCCCATCTCTCTTCTGTGTTTTTATCCTCATGAATTTACCCATGAGCTTCAGGGACCACCCCAATCACCTCCCCCTTGGATTCCAGGCACAATAAAGAACAAAAAGGTCTTAGGGTTGGTGCAGGACAAATACTTGCACTGACAAAAGCACTGGGGCAGGCACACTACACCTCCATGGATTCAGATTTCCTCTCCATCATCTCACTCCTAACAAGCCAGGCTCCCTGCAAACTTCCCGGGCTGCATCCCAGCTGGAAGCTGACTCAGTGGGGTTGGGATTGAACTTTTCTTATGTGTAATGGGTATCTGAAACGTACCCCATATAGGGACCATCACTAACATGCAGCTTTGTGTTCTCTTCTGTCTCCTCCAGCCCCTGCAGAAACCACAACAACAACAACAACAACAACTACAACATCAGGTATGTGTGACCCTGGGGTGAACTGCTGGTTCCCTCAAATGAAAACAGATTAAATCAGGAAGAGGGGACATTTAGAGGAGAGACTAGGAAAGACATTCTTTGCTGTGAGGGTCCTGGCCCATGTTTCCCACACACTGTGGCTGCCCCATCCCTAGAAGTGCTCTGGGACAGGTTGGATGGGGCTTGAAGAACCTGGTCTGCTAGAAGGCGTCCTTGCCCAAGGATGAAAATTATATTTCAGAGACTTTCCAACCAAAACCATTCCATGTTCGATGTTACTCAAAATTCATCATTAATATTGCATGTGAAAAATGACTCTCCAAGAGTCTCATCATAAAATCACAATTTAAATAGAAGAAAATATTTCATTTCACCTCTCCCATTTCTTCACAGCTACAGAGTCGACTGCTTCCCAAGCAGAAGACACTACCACCTGTAAGTAACACACAGTGTCTCTGGCTTGCATGCTCAGTTCTCTGCCCAAGCTCTGACCAGGTGTTCACTGCCTCCCCATCTCCTCACTGGGTAGAACTGCATGGATTAATCCATGATCTTTAAGGCACCATCCCAATCACCTCTCCCTTGGATTCCATGAACAATAAAGGAGAGAAAGGGGTATTTTGTTTGTGCAGGACAAATACTTGCACTGACAAAAGCACTGGGGCAGGCACACTACACCTCCATGGACTCAGATTTCCTCTCCAGCATCTCACTCCTAACAAGCCAGGCTCCCTGTAGCCTTTCTGGGGTGCATCCCAGCTGGAAGCTGACTCAGTGGGGTTGGCTTTGAACTTTTCTTATCTGTAATGGGAACCTGACACATACCCTGTGCAGGGACCAGCACTAACCTGCAGGTTTGTTTTCTCTCCTGTCTCATCCAGCCCCTGCAGAAACCACAACGACAACGACGACAACTACACCAGAAGGTATGTGTTACCCTGTGGTGAACTGCTGGTTCCCTCCATGAATTAATGAAATCGGAGAAGTCTGAAATCTGGGAAAATTTAGATGAGATCAGAGGAAGGAAGTCTTTGCTCTGAGGGTGCTGAGACCCTGAAACCCTGGCCCAGCTTTTCCAGACAAGATTTTTCTGCCCCATGCCTTGAAGTATCTGATCAGCTAAGAACAATACATGGGAAAAAAAAGGAAAGATTAGAATAAATTTTAAAAATTAACAATTGAGATTAAAATGAAAACAATATTTTATCTTACACAAAACATTCTCTTACACCATTATTGAATGATATTCAGATGTGTTTTTGTGATATTGCAAGAAGCTGAAGATTCTCCAAAGAGTCCCAGGGTAAAACCTGCATTTAAATTCAAAAAAATATTGATAGTCATTTCTTCTTTCTCACAGCTACAGACTCTTCTGAATCTGAAGAAGACACTACCACCTGTAAGTAACACACAGTGTCTCTGCCTTGCATGCTCAGTTCTCTGCCCAAGCTCTGACCAGGTGTTCACTGCCTCCCCATCTCCTCACTGGGTAGAACTTCATGGAATTGCCCATGATCTTTAAGGGACCATCCCAATCACCTCCACCTCGGATTCCAGGCACAATAAAGCAGGAAAATGGTCTTCGGGTTGGTGCAGGAGAAATACTTGCACTGACAAAAGCACTGGGGCAGGCACACTACACCTCCATGGATTCAGATTTCCTCTCCATTATCTCACTCCTAACAAGTCAGATTCCATGCAAACTTCCCGGGGTGCATCCCAGCTGGAAGCTGACTCAGTGGGGTTGGCTTTGAACTTTTCTTATCTTCGATGGGTACCTGATACATACCCTGTGCAGGGACCAGCACTAACCTGCAGGTTTGTTTTCTCTCCCGTCTCATCCAGCCCCTGCAGAAACCACAACAACAACAACAGCGACGACAACAACAGGTGTGTGTGACCCTGGGGTGAACTTCTGGTTCAATCCTTGAATTTATGTCTGAAATCTGGGAAGATTTAGATGAGATCAGAGGAAGGAAGTCTTTGCTCTGAGGGTGCTGAGACCCTGAAACCCTGGCCCAGCTTTTCCAAACAAGATTTTTCTGCCCAATGCCTAGAAGTATTCAAGTCTCGGTTACATGGATCTTAGATCAGCCTGGTCATGGGGATGTTGTCTTTGCGCATGGAACTAAATTCTACTTAAGGTCCAACAAACCAAAAACATTCCACTGTACTATAAGTGGGTACTACTGAGTAGGATTTGAGCAATATTGCAGGCAGCAGAGGATGCCCCTAAGGGTCTCAGTGTAAAAACTCCAATTAAAAAAAAGAAAATACTTATTGTCATCTCTTCTGTCTCACAGCTACAGAGTCTACTACTTCTAAAGCAGAAGACACTACCACCTGTAAGTAACACACAGTGTCTCTGCCTTGCATGCTCAGTTCTCTGCCCAAGCTCTGACCAGGTGTTCACTGCCTCCCCATCTCCTCACTGGGTAGAACTTCATGGATTTACCAATGACATTTAAGGGACCATCCCAATCACCTCTCCCTTTGCTTCCATGCACAATAAAGTAGAAAAAGTGTCGTATGGTTGGTGCAGGGGAAATATTTCTTCTGACAAAAGCACTGGGGCAGGCACACTACACATGCATGGGTTCAGATTTTTTAACTTTTCTTATGTGTAATGGGTATCTGAAACGTACCCCGCATAGGGACCAGCACTAACCTGCAGGTTTGTTTTCTCTCCTGTCTCATCCAGCCCCTGCAGAAACCACAACAACAACAACAACGACAACAGCAGGTATGTGTGACACTGGGGTGAACTGCTGGTTCCCTCCATGAATAATGGCTGAAATCTGGGAGAGGGGACATTTAGAGGAGAGACTAGGAAAGACATTCTTTGCTGTGAGGGTCCTGGCCCATGTTTTCTAGAAATTGTGGCTGCCCCATCCCCTAGAAGTGCTCTGGGACAGGTTGGATGGGGTTTGAAGAACCTGGTCTACTAGAAGGTGTCCCTGCCCAAGGATGTAAATTATATTTCAGATATTTTCCAACCCAAACCATTCCATAACAACATTATTCGATGTTGCTCAAAAAGCTTCATGTAGTATTTCAAGGAAATAATGATTCACCAAGTGTCTCATCATAAAATCACAATTTAAATAGAAGAAAATATTTTATTTCACCTCTCCCATTTCTTCACAGCTACAGAGTCTACTACTTCTAAAGCAGAAGACACTACCACCTGTAAGTAACACACAGTGTCTCTGCCTTGCATGCTCAGTTCTCTGCCCAAGCTCTGACCAGGTGTTCACTGCCTCCCCATCTCCTCACTGGGTATGGGTTGGGTTTGAAGTTTTCTAATCTGTAATGGGTACCTCATACGTGCCCTGTGCAAGGACCAGCACTAACCTGTAGGTTTGTTTGCTCTCCTGTCTCATCCAGCTCCTGTAGAAAGCACAACGACAACGACGACGGCGACAACATCAGGTATGTGTGACCCTGTGGTGAACTGCTCGTTCCCTCCATGAATAATGGCTGAAATCTGGGAGAGGGGACATTTAGATGAGAGACTAGGAATAAAGTATTTGCTGTGAGGGTGGTGAGACCTTGGCTTCCTAGAAAAGCTTTGGGTGACCCATCCCTAGAAGTTTTGAAGGAAAAGTTGGATATGGCTTCTAAAAACCTGGTCTAGTAGAAGGTGTCTCTGCCCATGGACCTAAATAATATTTAAGCTGCTCTCCAACAAAAACCTTCAATGAGAACATTATTGGATGTTGCCCTGGACAGACTGAAGAGTTGGGCTGATTCCAATGGGATGAGGTTCAACACGGGCAAGTGCCGGGTCCTGCACTTTGGGCACAACAACCCCATGGGGAGCTCCAGGCTGGGCACAGAGTGGCTGAGAGCAGCCAGGCAGAGAGGGACCTGGGAGTCTGGATTGACAGGAAGCTGAACAGGAGCCAGCAGTGTGTCCAGGTGGCCAAGAAGGCCAATGGCATCCTGGCCTGGATCAGGAACAGCGTGGCCAGCAGGTCCAGGGAAGGGATTCTGCCCCTGTACTCAGCCCTGGTGAGGCCACAGCTCGAGTCCTGTGTCCAGTTCTGGGCCCCTCAGTTCAGGAAGGAGATTGAGGTCCTGGAGCAGGTCCAAAGGAGGGCAACCAGGCTGGGGAAGGGATCCAGCACAAGTCCTGTGAGGAGAGGCTGAGGGAGCTGGGGGTGTTCAGCCTGGAGAAGAGGAGGCTCAGGGGAGACCTCATCGCTCTCTACAACTCCCTGAAAGGAGGCTGGAGCCAGGGGGGGGTTGGGCTCTTTTCCCAGGCAACTTTCAACAAGACAAGAGGGCATGGACTCAAGTTGTGCCAGGGGAGGTTTAGGTTGGATATTAGAAAGAATTTCTTTACAGAGAGGGTGATCAGACATTGGAATGGGCTGCCCAGGGAAGTAGTGGATTCTCCATCTCTGGAGATATTTAAAAAGAGCCTGGATGTGGCACTCAGTGCCATGGGCTGGGAACCACAGCAGGAGTGGATCAAGGGTTGGACTTGATAATCCCAGAGGTCCTTCCCAGCCTGACTGATTCTGTGTCATGCTGTGATTTTAAAATCTTTGTGTACTATTGCAAGCAGTTGAGGATTCTAAGAAGAGTATCAGGGGGAAAGATTCCATTTAAATTGAAGAAAATATTTACTGTCATCTCTTCTGTCTCACAGCTACAGAGTCTACTACTTCTAAAGCAGAAGACACTACCACCTGTAAGTAACACACAGTGTCTCTGCCTTGCATGCTCAGTTCTCTGCCCAACCTCTGACCAGGTGTTCACTGCCTCCCCATCTCCTCACTGGGTAGAACTGCATGGATTTACCCATGATCTTTAAGGGACCATCCCAATCATCTCTCCCTTCGCTTCCATGCACAATAAAGGAGGAAAAGGGGCATTTTGTTTGTGCTGGAGAAATACTTGCACTGACAAAAGCACTGGGGCAGGCACACTACACCTCCATGGATTCAGATTTCCTCTCCATCATCTCACTCCTAACAAGCCAGGATCCCTGTAGCCTTCCTACAGTGCATCCCAGGTGGAAGCTGACTCAGTGGGGTTGGGGTTGAACATTTCTTATCTGTAATGGGTACCTGACACATACCCTATGCAGGGACCATCACTAACCTGCAGGTTTGTTTTCTCTCCTGTCTCATCCAGCCCCTGCAGAAACCACAACGACAACGACAACGACGACTTCAACAGCAGGTATGTGTGACCCTGGGGGGAACTGCTGGTTCCCTCCATGAATTAATGGCTGAAATCTGGGAAGATTTAGATGAGATCAGAGGAAGGAAGTCTTTGCTCTGAGGGTGCTGAGACCCTGAGACCATGGCCCAGCTTTTCCAAACAAGATTTTTCTGCCCCATGCCTGGAAGTATCTGATCAGCTAAGAACAATACATGGGAAAAAAAAGGGAAAGATTAGAATAAATTTAAAAAATGAAAAATTGAGATTAAAATCAAAACAATATTTTATCTTACACAAAACATTCTCTTACACCATTATTGAATGATATTCAAATGTGTTTCTGTAATATTGCAAGAAGCTGAAGATTCTCCAAAGAGTCCCAGGGTAAAACCTGCATTTAAATTCAAAAAAATATTTATAGTCATTTCTTCTTTCTCACAGCTACAGACTCTTCTGAATCTGAAGAAGACACTACCACCTGTAAGTAACACACAGTGTCTCTGCCTTGCATGCTCAGTTCTCTGCCCAAGCTCTGACCAGGTGTTCACTGCCTCCCCATCTCCTCACTGGGTAGAACTTCATGGAATTGCCCATGATCTTTAAGGGACCATCCCAATCACCTCTCCCTTCGCTTCCATGCCTAATAGAGGAGGGAAAAAGTCTTGGGATTGGTGCAGGGGAAATATTTCTTCTGACAAAAGCATTGGGACAGGCACACTACACCTCCATGGATTCTTCATCATCTCACTCCTAACAAGCCAGGTTCCCTGTAGCCTTCTTGGGGTTCATCCCAGCTGGAAGCTGACTCAGTGCGGTAGGGTTTGATCTGTGCAGGGACCAGCACTAACCTGCAGGTTTGTTTTCTCTCCTGTCTCATCCAGCCCCTGCAGAAACCACAACAACAACAACTACAACGACTACAACATCAGGTATGTGTGACCCTGGGGTGAACTGCTGGTTCCCTCAAATGAAAACAGATTAAATCAGGAAGAGGGGACATTTAGAGGAGAGACTAGGAAAGACATTCTTTGCTGTGAGGGTCCTGGCCCATGTTTTCTACAAATTATGGCTGCCCCATCCCTAGAAGTGCTCTGGGACAGGTTGGATGGGACATGAAGAACCTGGTCTGGTAGAAGGTGTCCCTGCCCAAGGATTCCATATCAACATTATTCGATGTTGCTCAAAATGCTCCATGTAATATTTCAAGGAAATAATGATTCTCCAAGAGTCTCATTGTAAAATCTCTAGTTAAATATAAGAAAATATTTTATTTCACCTCTCCCATTTCTTCACAGCTACAGAGTCTACTACTTCTAAAGCAGAAGACACTACCACCTGTAAGTAACACACAGTGTCTCTGGCTTGCATGCTCAGTTCTCTGCCCAAGCTCTGACCAGGTGTTCACTGCCTCCCCATCTCCTCACTGGGTAGAACTTCATGGAATTGCCCATGATCTTTAAGGAACCACCACAATCACCTCTCCCCTTGGATTCCAGGCACAATAAAGTTGGAAAAGGGTCTTGGGGTTGGTGCAGGAGAAATAGCTGCATTGACAAAAGCACTGGGGCAGGCACACTACACCTCCATGGATTCAGATTTCCTCTCCATCATCTCACTCCTAACAAGCCAGGCTCCCTGCAGCCTTCCTACAGTGCATCCCAGTTGGAAGCTGATTCAGTGGGGTTGGGGTTGAACTTTTCTTATCTGTAATGGGTACCTGAAATGTACCCTGTGTAGGGACCAGCACTAACCTGCAGGTTTGTTTTCTCTCCTGTCTCATCCAGCCCCTGCAGAAACCACAACAACGACAACAACAACGACAACATCAGGTTTGTGTGACCCTGGGGTGAACTGCTGGTTCCCTCAAATGAAAACAGATTAAATCAGGAAGAGGACACATTTAATGGAGAGACTAGGAAAGACATTCTTTGCTGTGAGGGTCCTGGCCCATGTTTCCCAGACACTGTGGCTGCCCTATCCCCAGAAGTACTTGAGGACAGGTTGGATGGGACTTGAAGAACCTGGTCTGGTAGAAGGTGTCCCTGCTTAGGGATTCCATAACAACATTATTGGATGTTGCTCAAAATACTTCATGTAATATTTCAAGAAAACAATGATTCTCCAAGAGTCTCATTGTAAAATCTCCATTTAAATATAAGAAAATATTTAATTTCACCTCTCCCATTTCTTCACAGCTACAGAGTCTACTACTTCTCAAGCAGAAGACACTACCACCTGTAAGTAACACACAGTGTCTCTGCCTTGCATGCTCAGTTCTCTGCCCAAGCTCTGACCAGGTGTTCACTGCCTCCCCATCTCCTCACTGGGTAGAACTTCATGGATTTACCCATGACATTTAAGGGACCATCCCAATCACCTCTCCCTTCGCTTCCATGCACAATAAAGGAGGAAAAGGGGCAATTTTTTTTGTTCAGGAGAAATACTTGCACTGACAAAAGCACTGGGGCAGGCACACTACCCCTCCATGGATTCAGATTTCCTCTCCATCATCTCACTCCTAACAAGCCAGGATCCCTGCAACCTTCCCGGGGTGCATCCCAGCTGGAAGCTGACTCAGTAGAGTTGGTGTTTGATGTTTTCTAATGGGTTATGGGTACCTGACACATACCCTGTGCAGGGACCAGCACTAACCTGCAGGTTTGTTTTCTCTCCTGTCTCATCCAGCCCCTGCAGAAACCACAACCACAACAACGGCAACAACAACAACCACAGCAGGTATGTGTGACCCTGGGGTGAACTGCTGGGTCCCTCCATGAATTAATGGCTGAAATCAGGAAGAGGGGAGACTTATGTGCAGTCTTATTCAGAAATACTTTGCTCCGAGTGTGGTCAGACCCTGTCACTCCTTGCCCAGGGGAATTCTCTCCTACCTATACCTAAAAATCTTCAAGGCCATGTTGGGTGTGACTTGAGAGAACCTGGTCTGCTAGAATGTGTCCCTGCCCATGGACTTGAATTATTTTTAAGATCCCTTCAAACTCAAATCATTTTATGATACAGTTTATGGAATTTACTAAAAACTATTTTGTATTATATTGGAAGCAGCTCAGAATTATTTTAAGGATCCCATGGAAAAATTTAGTTTAAAATTAAGAAAGTGTTTAATTTTCTCTCTTCTTCTTCACAGCTACTGAGTCTATAGCTCCTCAAACAGAAGACACTACCACCTGTAAGTAACACACAGTGTCTCTGCCTTGCATGCTCAGTTCTCTGCCCAAGCTCTGACCAGGTGTTCACTCCCTCCCCATCTCCTCACTGGGTAGAACTTCATGGATTTACCCATGATCTTTAAGGGACCATCCCAATCACATCACCCTTGGCTTCCATGCACAATAAAGTAGGAAAAGTGTCTTGGGGTTGGTGCAGGAGAAATACTTGCAGATACAAAAGCACTGAGGAAGGCACACTACACCTGCATGGATTCAGATTTCCTCTCCATCATCTCACTCCTAACACATCAGATTCCCTGTAGCCTTCCTGGGGCGCATCCCAGGTGGAAGCTGACTTAGTGGGGTTAAATTTGAACTTCCATATCTGTAAATGGTACATCGCATGTACCCTTTGTGGGACCAGCACTAAACTGCAGGTTTGTTTTCTCTCCTGTCTCATCCAGCCCCTGCAGAAACCACGACAACGACAACGACAACGACAACAACAGGAGGTATGTGTAACCCTGGAGTGAACTCCTGGTTCCCTCCATGAGTTAATGGCTGAAATCTGAGAGAGGGGACATTTAGATGAGATATTAGGAAGAAGGTTTTGTTATTGTGGGTGCAGAGACCCTTGTCCAGGTTTCCCAAAGAAGATTTTTCTGCCCCATGCCTAGAAGTATTCAGGTATCAGTTGGATGGGTCTTGGATCAGCCTGGTCATGTGGATGCTGTCTTTTCCCATGGAATTAAATTCTATTTAAAGTCCAACCAAACCCAAAATATTCCACCGTACTATTAGTGGGTGTTACTGAGAAGGCTTTGAGTAATAGTGCAAGCAGCATAGGAAGCTCCTAAGAGTCCCAGGGTAAAATCCCTATTTAAACTGTAGAAATTATTGATTGTAATCTCTTCTTTCTCACAGCTACAGAGTCTACTACTTCTAAAGCAGAAGACACTACCACCTGTAAGTAACACACAGTGTCTCTGCCTTGCATGCTCAGTTCTCTGCCCAAGCGTTTACTGCCTCCCCATCTCCTCACTGGGTAGAACTTCAAAGATTTACCCATGAGTTTCAGGGAACAAACTCATCTGTGTCTTGGCTTCCATGCACAATAAAGCAGGAAAAGTGTTTTGGGTTTGATGGAGGAGGAATACTTGCACTGACAAAAGCACTGGGGCAGGCACACTACACCTCCATGGATTCAGATTTCCTCTCCAGCATCTCACTCCTAACAAGCCAGGATCCCTGCAACCTTCCCAGGATGCATCCCAGCTGGAAGCTGATTCAGTGGGGTTGGGGTTGAACTTTTCTTATCTTCAATGGGTACCTGACATGTACTCTGTGCAGGGACCAGCACTAACCTGCAGCTTTGTTTTCTCTCCTGTCTCATCCAGCCCCTGCAGAAACCACAACAACAAGAACAACAACGACAACATCAGGTATGTGTGACACTGGGGTGAACTGCTGGTTCCCTCAAATGAAAACAGATTAAATCAGGAAGAGGACACATTTAGAGAAGAGACTAGGAAAGACATTCTTTGCTGTGAGGGTCCTGGCCCATCTTTCCCAGACACTGTGGCTGCCTCATCCCTAGAAGTGCTTTGGGACAGGTTGGATGGGGCTTGAAGAACCTGGTCTGCTGGAAGGTGTCCCTGCCCAAGGATGCAAATTATATTTCAGATACTTTCTAAACCAAACCATTCCATGAAAACATTATTGGATGTTGCTCAAAAATCTTTATGTAATATTTCAAGCAAATAATGATTTTCCAGATTCCTTGCAAGCCTTCCCGGGATGCATCCCAGCTGCAAGCTGACTCAGCGGGGTTGTGTTTGAATTTGAATTTTCTTATCTGTTATGGGTACCTGACATGTACTCTGTGCAGGGACCAGCACTAACCTGCAGCTTTGTTTTCTCTCCTGTCTCATCCAGCCCCTGCAGAAAAGACAAGGACAACAACCACAACGACTACAACATCAGGTATGTGTGACCCTGGGGGGAAATGCTGGTTCCCTCTCCATTAATGGTCTTTGCTTTGCTCACACCTGATGTAGGAGTTACTGATGTGTGCCTTTTACTTTCTCTTTCACAGCCCCAACTGAATCCTCAACAGCAGAAAAGAAAGGTACTTTTCTTTTGTCCTCATTTCTAGACCTGTGTTGAGCCCTTCACTTCTTTTCATGTCAGTCACAAATGTATGTAAAACACAGACAATGTCCAATTTCCTATGTTCTCTTCCTCCAGAAACAAGCTCAGCAGCTTCCACTCCTGCTGAAACCACCACCACTACCACTGGTAAGTGATGCTGTTGGGATTGACAGGGGAGAAATACCTGCACTGATGGAAGTACTGGGGAAGGGGAAACCACTGGGGCAGACACACTGCACCAGCATAATTTCACATGTGCTCCTGATCATCTCATTCCTATAAACTCAGACTCCATGGAAATTTCCAAGGTGCATCCCAATGGGAATTGGAGTCATTGGGTTTGGTTTGAACCTGGGTTTTCTACCATGGGATTTATCTTCTGACAAATCTGAAATGCAAGCTCTGCTCATTCCCTGAAAACATTCTGCCCTGGATGCTTAGAGAGCAGACTAAAGGCTCCACAGGGGCAATGGCACTCAGCTGCCTCAGGAAAACTTGTGTATTGTGCTGACAACTTACAGGAGACTCAACTTCAGCTGCAAGGCATGCATTGGAGCATGGGGCTGCCTGCTGAAACCACGGAGTCACCAGAATTAAATCTTGTCCCCATTGAGGCCAATAATGTCATCTTTAGTATTCAAGTTCCTACATTTTTATCAGTATGAGCTCTTTGTCCATGACAACTCTTTTCCTGAAAACTGGAGCTGCTAACATTTCCTAGTTTCAGGCATCCAGCTGATTGCAATGTATATGAATAGATTCCATAAAAGCACACATTTTCCTTATTCAAACTCACGTTTTCTGTTGTTGTTTGGCTTTTTCTTCCCCTCAGTAAAAGCTCATTCCAAACCAAGCCCACGTCCTGGTAAGTCAAGTAAGCTCATTGTTAATTAATGAATAGAATAATTAATAAATCAGTAAATAATAATTAGTTGAATGCATAACATACTTCATTACATATATTGTTAATTAATTATTTCATAAAAGAACACATTTTCCTTATTCAGTCTCATTTTTAATGTTTATTTTTCACCTCAGTAAAACCTCATCCCAAACCACATCCACGTCCTGGAAAGCGAGGTAAGGTTTTCTAATTCTTAATTTATAAAATAAAAAGTTATTAATTAAATAATTAATTCATAATTTGTTTAAATATTACATAATATTCTTGATTACACATATGCTTTATTAATTATTTGATTATTTATAGAAAAACACATATTTTCTTTATTCAGTCTCAATTCTTATGTTATTTTGGTTTTTTCCCCACCAGGAAAACGTCGTCGCAGACCTCGCCCATCTCATAAGAAGACAGGTGAGGTGTTCTCATTCTTAAGTACTTAATTTGTCATGACATAAAAGAACACATTTTGCTTGTTGAGTCGCACTTTTTATGTTACTGTTTGGTTTTTTTTCCCCACCAGGAAAACGTCGTCGCAGACCTCGACGATTTCGTAAGAAGACAGGTAAGGTATTCTTATTCTTAAGTACTTAATTTATTAATAAAGAAAACCACAGATTTTTCTCATTCAGTCTCACTTTTTATGGTGGTGTTTCGATTTTTCCCCTCAGTAAAACGCCGTCGCAGACCACGCCCATATCCTATCAAAATAGGTATTTTCATTCTCAATTAATTTTATTAATCCTTAATAAGTGAAAATAATTAACCATTAGTAATCAATTGATCTCAACATTCTTGATTAAGTAAATTCTTAATTAATTAACCAATCATAAATGATCACATTTTCCTTATTCAATCTCACACCTCACATCATTTTCTGGTTTTTTCCCTCAGTAAAACACCGTCCCATAATACATGTGCAGCCTGTATACGTAGGTAAGGGATTCTCATTCTAAACTAATTAATTAATTCATTACATAAAATCACATGTTCCTTACTCAGTCTCACTTTTTCTGTTGGTTTACTTTCCCCTCAGTAAAACCCCGTCCCATTCTACGTCCTGTATACCGAGGTAAAGTTCTCATTTTTAATTGAGTAATAAATTTAATAAATAACAATTAATAATTAATTCATCTATTACACAACATTCTTAATTATACACATGCTGTATTAATTAGTTGATTGATTACAGAAAAGCACACATTTTCCTTATTCAGTCCCACATCCTATATTATTGTTTGTTTTTTTTCTTGTCAGTAAAAACTCATCGCAGACCTCGCCCATTTCGTAAGAAGATAGGTAAGATATTCTCATTCCTAATTATTTAACTTATTAATTACATAAAAGCACACATTTTTCTTATTCAGTCTCACTTTTTGTGCTGTTATTTTGTTTTTTTCCCCATCAGTAAAACGCCGTCGCAGGCCTCGCCTGTATCGTAAGAAGATAGGTAAGGTATTCTTATTCCTAATTAATTTATTAATTACATAAAAGAACACATTTTTCTTATTCAATCTCATGTCCTACATTATTTTTGTGTTTTTTTCCCTCAGTAAAATACAAACCCATATTACGTCCTGTATATGTAGGTAAGGTATTCTCATTATTAACTAATTAGTGACATAAAAGAACACATTTTGCTTATTCAGTCTCACTTTTTATATTGCTTTATTTTCCCCTCAGTAAAATTCCGTCCTAAATCACGTCAATATCCTATATACCAAGGTAAGGTTGTCTCATTCTTCATTAATAAATCTAGTAATAAATTTATTAGAATAATTAACAATTAATTAGTAATTAATTTATCTATGGCAGTCATTCTTAATTTAAAAATCACATAAAAGCACATACTTTCCTTACTCAGTCTCACTTTTTAAGTTGTTGTTTGGGCTTTTTTCCCTCAGCAAAAGTCAATACCAAGTCACGCTCGCGTTCTGGAAAAGCAGGTAAGGGGTTCTCATTCCTTCTGGGTTTTAATGACTTCTCTCCCTAAGGACAGGAGATGCTGGGTAAGAGATGGGAGCTGGGAAAGCCTGGCAGTTCAGGGCCAGGGGGGATCTGGAGAGAGAAGAAAAGGGGAAGTGGGAGAGGTCAGGAGCAGGCAGAGAGCCTGGGGACCACACACTGCTGGGAACAGGGGCTGGCAGCCAAACCAGCCTTGGGGGGGAGGCTCAAGGGGATGAGCTGCCCTACGTCTGCACCAGTCCAGGAAAAAAAAAAACCTACAAAAGAGGTGCCTGCATCCTGCCAGGCTGCTGGCCAGCCCATGCCAGTGTGCTCTGGAGGGCTGGCAGGCAAAGAAACAGCTCGGGTCATCACAGCAAGCTCACCCTCTGCCCAGGGGAGAAGGGACAGGCAGTGGGCACTTGGGGAACCTCGGGGTCAGGTGTAGGAGAGAGTAATGAGCTGCTAATGGGACACCAGCAAAACCAAAACCATTCATTTCCTCTCCACCCAGCCCCTCGTTCCAGATCTTCCTCCCGCCGCAGCAGGAGACGTCGGGTCTGAGGCAAAAGAAGCACAAGTGAAAGTGGCAGCACACTTCTTACCATCATCCCCAAATAATAACAGCCCAAATCAAGTTTCTTCCAACCCTAACACTATGTTGATCATTTCTACATCTGGCCGTGCTGCACATCTACTACTAACTTCTAAAAAATAAATTATAAGGGTGGGTGTCAATCAAGAGGGATTTTAATCTTAACTGTGCTTCTGTTCCTTAATTTCAGATCCTTTGGATCTATACTCCAGATCTGTAAAACCTTAAACTTCAATAAAAGTAATTGTATCAGCTGGGTGGCTTTTCTCATCAAGATTGTTTCCCTTTCACAGTTCTTCCCCATTGTACCAAATATCTCGAACACTGAGCACTTAAGAAAGATTGAGCTGCCTTACAGAGAGACATCCCAGTGCTGCTTCCTGAGCTCACCAAGTGACATAAATCAAAGGACAAGCACCCCTTGTAACCAGTGATATCTGAGCACTAACCTTTTCCACTTCATAATAGAGAAAAATCTCATAATATCAAAAAATATTTCATTATCATTTATATACAAGCAATTAGAAACAAGTTTGGCTACCAACCTGTAACTACCGCAATAAGTTAGCAGGGAATCATAGCCATAGGCATTTTTTTCTTGGTTCTGATGGGCACAGCCTTGATTAGCAGGGCTCCACACATCAATTCACAGATTAAATGTCTTCAAAATGAATGACAGCATTTGAAAATCCCTTGCAAGTATGTGTCTGGGCTTAAGAAATGAAAGGCCATAAAGAGCAAAGGAAAATTTAGCATTACCAGAGGCTAAAGGGAATTCAAATGCTATGCAATATATTTATACTTCTATTCCATGCTTCCATGACATTAAGAGAAGTAGATGATGAAGACAGGGCTGCACTAAAAGCCTTAAAGTGAGTTTAAAATTATTGAAGTAATTGTTCTTAAAAAGGCAGAGGTCTGAGATTAGAAATATAAGAACAGTAGAGATGCATCACATTTCAGTTTGTTTATAAAAGAAAAAAAATATTTTGTACCAAAACAAATTGGTTTATGAAAGAAAAAATACCTGGAAGTGTTTGAAGAAGGTCTGTGTTGCAATTTGAGCTTTCTATCAAACTTGAAAGCACCTGAGTTTGTACAGCTGTGGAATACCTGTGGGATACCTGCTCTCTGTATTGGAAAGAATCACAGAGCCAGGAAAGGCACCACAGCCAGCCAAGGGCAGGGGAACAGCACATCTGGGGCACTGACACCATGACAATCTCTTGGAGCTCTAAAGATTGTGTATCCACCCTTGCAGCAGGAATCCTCTGGATTCCAAGAGCTTGATGGTTCTTGAGGAGCTCCTCACCCTGACTGCCATTGAGAGCGGCTCCCAGCTCACCCATCGTTGTCACCAGAGAATCAGGCACAAGGTATCATGGCATGGAGGCATTTTAGGATCTGCAGAAAATAATCAAGTGCCAGATCTGGATGCATCTGGTGGGCTTTGACAAATCCCAGGCCATGAAGTTCTTCAAAAGCTTGGTGGCATCAGGCAGTGCTTTCTCTGGGTCAGGACTGCCCACTCCAAGAAGCCACTTATGAACTCAGACACCAAGGTCAGGGTGGTCTTTAAAAAACCAAGCAGGTAGGAAGGCTCCTTCCTTTTAGATGGAGTAATAAACACCTTCAAACAGGGATGCCACTAAAATAACTCAAAAGTACAAACACACTACATTCCATTCTACTGGTTGCACATGATACATGAAAACAAGAAAATAAAAAAAGAAGAACTGATTACATGCAGGTGAAAAGCTATGCTGTAACTCAGTTTATTTAGAGTACTTCATTGTTCAAACTGGGCACTTTTATGCAGATTTTAGTAATGCTTTTTAAATAAATAAGCCACAAAGGGCATACAAAATTTTTGTATTTAGGAAAACACACACATTCCTAAGATCTTTCATAAAAACTAACAATTGTGTACAACAGTGGAGAGAATTACAGTAACAAAATGCAAGTTAGCAACACTGAGGTTCTTTACAGTTACAACTCCATAAATAGTAAGCTCTGTAAAGTATAATTGCCCTTAAAATACTTACACTGAAGTCCAATATCTATACGCATCTACCTCTCTCCATTAGAGAACCCTTCATTAGAATCATAGTGTGCTTGGGAAATTTTGTTTGGCTTTGAGTTCTGAACCAAGTCCATTAAGAGAACCATTTTATTATCTATATGTGTCTGAAGAGCCTGGATTTGCTGATCAATATAGTCCATTAGTTTTTTCTCCATCAGATCCATATTTTTTGAGATGATCTTTTCCAAATAGGAGCAAATAGGCTGTTGTTCTGCTCTGTGAAAAGAGAAGATATGAGAATAAATTTAACCTGCTTCTAATGACAAAGGGCATGATAGAGATCTGAGCACTTGAACTTTGTTTAATAAATTATATTTTACATTTAAAAGATCAATTTCAGAAGGTAGGAGATTCTTAGCAGAAGTAAAATACCTTGCTTGCCTAGCACATTTAAAATCTATTTTTTTATAAATATGGGTATACAGTAATCTTCTTTCAGCCTTTTTTTTCCCCAAAGGCTCAGTTATGCATTAGACAGTCTAGCTATGTATAATAAATCCACACAATTCAACAGTACACATGGAATTAAAATTCTACCATTATGGTAAATAATGTCAGTGTGACTGTATTCTTTTCAGCTAAAACATTTCAAGAGTTCCAGCACCTATGCAAACCTTTATTTTTGCACATGCATTCTTTAAAAATTCGGATAAAATGCTTACATTCTGTATTTTTTTTTAAATCTTGTCTAAACACACAGTAAAATACTAGTTTAATAGTGTACCAAACTTAACTTACCCAACACACTGAACATCTTCCTCTTTAATCACTGTTTTACCAAAATGCTTCTCACCATCTCTCAGACGAAGATGATTTACCTGACTACACAAATTTTGAAGGAAAGGAAGAAGCACCTGTGCACGAGCTATGTTTGGGGTTTCACTCCCTTGTTCCTGCATATGCAAAGATCCCATGATTTTAACATAATTTCCAAGGTCAACTGTGTTTTGATGGGTAGGAAGTCTTTCAGAACCAGAAACATTCCCTCTTTTGGGGATCTGTGTGTTCAGATCATGACTCTTTTTGAAGTCTTCATGCACTGCTTGACTTGTTGAACTGTTTCTAACAGGCAAGGGGTCACTGGCTGATTGATCTAGTGATGTCTGAAGAGCTGCACCACACAATCCATCTATTGCATGGTCACCTCCAAAGTCTGAATTTTTCCCAAAGATCCAATTAAGTTTGTCTCCAAGAGGTAAACTGTTCTGATGGGAACAAAAGCAATAAAGTATTAAAATAAACTGGAAATTATACAATAACAATAGATACTTTATAACACGGTATTCTAGTAGTATGATGTAAAGATTCAAAAAGTAATTCTGAATTATGCTCTTTAGGGAAAAGCACAAGAAAATATTTTCCCTCTACACAAGGGAGTTACACACATAAGGGAATTACCATTACATGTGGTAATTACCTTGTCAGTCTCTAAGTAACACAACAGTTTTTACTGACTTCATTCTTACCAGGCTATGTCCCCAAGGCTGAACATTACTGACATCAGATGGGATTAAATGGAAATGATCTATTTTGCAGGATTAGGGTCTAAAACAAATTAATATTCTGTAAGAGCATGTTCTCTTCAGTTGACAGTGACACACTTTTATTAACAATAAAGGAGACAAACCAACCCACCTACCTACACCCCAAGCATTACAGGGAACATGCCTACCACCCTTGACATGCTGTGACAACAGAAATCAGCAAAGGGAGAGAGAAAGGTGGCAGTGAAGTTTACAGTTATGATGATACAGAATTTCTGGTGCATGCAGTGATTGCTTGAGTACACAATCATTATTCATTGCACTCCTTCAAGGGTGCCAATAAGTAAACCAGGATTAAAATGGCAGAAAAGCACAACAACTCACTTTCTGCTGACAGCGGACCATGTCCATGAGTTGCTGAGCACCTGGAGACAATTTAGATCCCATGGATTCCATGATGGTTTGCACTCTGTTTAGATCTATGCTTGAGCCTAGTGGAGGAAAACCAGTTGCTAGTTTTGCAGATACTGTTTTCACTTCTACAATTATTTTACTGATGAGTACTCTTTGTTTATCCCCGATGGAAAGCAGCTATTGCGAGAAGAAAAACAAAAGTTTTGGTTAGGAAGAAAAAATAGCTTCCTGTTTTCTTTGTATATTCTTTGAGTCTCAGAGAACTCTCAAGACAAAGTGCCATCTAATGGATTTTTGTGTGATTAGATGAAGTGATGAAGAGAGGTGGTGGAAGCCCCATTCCTGTGAGTTTTTAAGGCCAGGCTGGATGGGGCTCTGAGCAACCTCATCTGTGGGAGGTGGCCCTGCCCATGGCTGGGGGGTGGAACTGGATGATCTTAAAGGTCTTTCCAATCCTGAAAATTCTGATTCTTTGAAGTGTATAAAAACAATGATTTGACTAAGAGCAATGTAATTCAGTCAAAGAAAACAATTTTGTCCAATCCCTACCTTAATTCTACAGGAGGCTGCAGGGCATTCGAACTTAAGGTACTTCTTGTATAAAGTAACCTCTTCACTTTCGCTACAAAAATAAAATAAACAAGCTTTGGCATGAATATACAATGTACTTTCTTCTTTGGTAGAAATACACTGCATCACTAAGTATTTAGATAAGAACCAAGACAGACTACAACATATTTCTAAAGTGTTATAACAGTTTTAATGCTTATTTTCAGGTTGTATTGACTTCTATCATATCTTCATCTATGTATAAAAAGGATTTGTAGGCTTACATACATAATCTACTAGATTTTGAGGCTCTTTTGAGGTACCTTATCCACTCATCTTCCCTGAGGCTGAGTCAGCTGTTTTATTGAGCTAATTAAACAGATGTGACTTTAAAACAAAAAGACAAGACATTGCTTTAATTCCTCTGACAAAGCACAGTAGGAAGTCCTGAAGGGGAAAACAAATCGTTTTCTCTTTTTTTGGGAAGTGCGAGGCTATTACACATCAAAGAGACAAGAGATCTGCTGGAAAAGATCAGCTACAGGAGAGCTACTGAAGAGAGGAGCAGATCTCCAGAAAAAAATCAGACAGAAAACTTGCACCTGTCTGAACTCCTCTAGCCCTACACAACAGTTTCAGAGTAGCACTTTGTAACTTCATTCAACATTTCACTGGTTAGAAAAGAACAAAAAGGTAACCGCAGGACTGCAGCTCCGCGTTTAACCAGAGAGGCAGCAGCTGTGCCAGCAGGGTTACCCCAGGCAGCTGCAGTGCCTCTCCCCAGCCCCAGTGTCACACAGACCTCCGAGAAAGGCCAAAGGGGGGGACACTTTTGTGGTGCAAACACCAGCTCTTTGCCACAGAACCACGCTGCCAGCAAGAGAGGGGACAAGACAGGGTTAGGGACACGGGGGAACCACCATCACAACCAGCAGCCACCACAGCCAGCAGCCAGAGCCAGCAGCCAGCCGCCACCACCACAACCAGCAGCCACCACAGCCACCAGCACCCACCACCAGCCACAACCACAGTTACCACAACCACAGCCGCCACAGCCACCAAGCCGCCACAGCCACCACAACCACCACCACCACAGCCACCACGACCAGCAGCCACCACGACCAGCAGCCACCACGACCAGCAGCCACCACGACCAGCAGCCACCACGACCAGCAGCCGCCACGACCACCAAGCCGCCACAACCACCAAGCCGCCACAACCACCAAGCCGCCACAACCACCAAGCCACCACAACCACCAAGCCACCACCACAACCACCAGCCACCAAGCCACCACAACCACCACAACCACCACAACCACCAAGCCGCCACAGCCACCACAACCACCAAGCCGCCACAACCACCAAGCCACCACAACCACCAAGCCACCACCACAACCACCAGCCACCAAGCCACCACAACCACCACAACCACAGCCACCACAACCACCAAGCCGCCACAGCCACCACAACCACCAAGCCACCACCACAACCACCAGCCACCAAGCCACCACAACCACAGCCACCACAACCACAGCCACCACAACCACAGCCACCACAACCACAGCCACCACAACCACAGCCACCACAACCACAGCCACCACAACCACAGCCACCACAACCACCCCCCCTCCCGCCACAGCCCCCCCCAGCCGCCACTCACCCCGGGCTCCGGGAGGTGCCCAGGCTCTCTCCCCGGCCTGTCCCGCAGTACTCCTCTCCCACGTACACCTCCATGTTCCGGGCCTGGCTCAGGACACCCACAGACACCATCTCCCCGGTTCCTGCGGGCCGGCACTCCAGCTGCAGCACGCAGGCAGAATGGCTCCCGCCGCCCGCCCGCCTCTCCACCACCACGGCCCCGGTGCTGCGGAGGAGGAGATGAGGTAAAGAAACGACACAGCCGTCCTGCCCCTCTAGACCCGCTCCGGGGCTGTGAGTCCCCTCTTCCTCCTCCTCCTCTTCCCTCACCTCACGTCGCCGCCGCCCTCGCCCCGCTGCAGGCACACGGTCCGGGCCAGGCCGTCCGGCGGTTCGCAGGACCAGGAGCACCCCGCCGCCACACAACACGGCTCCCCGGGACCGCCGGACGGGTCCTCAGCCGCAGCCTCCTCCTCCTCGGCGGGGCCGCTCGCCATGGCCGCAAACGGAACCGCGGCGGCTGAGGCGGCGGCAGCGCCAAGCGTGACCCGGGAGCGGCGGGCGGGAAGCGCCTGCGCGGAGGGGTGAAAGGGGAAGCTCCGCATGCGCGGTTGTGGCGGCGGGGGAAGAGTCTGTGAGGGAGCGGGAGTGCCCTGCGGAGGGGTGATGGGAGACGGGAGAGGATGGGGTGGTGGAAGGGAGATTAAAGATTACCTAACGCCAACCCCATGGCAGGGCGGGGACAACTCCCACCAGCACAGGTTGCTCCAAGCTCCATCCCAGCCGGGCTGAGACACTGCCAGGGATGGGGAAGGGCTGAGGGAGCTGGGGGTGTTCAGCCTGGAGAAGAGGAGGCTCAGGGGAGACCTCATCGCTCTCTACAACTCCCTGAAAGGAGGCTGGAGCCAGGGGAGGGTCAGGCTCTGCTCCCAAGTCAGATAAGAGGGCATGGGCTTAAGCTCTGCCAGGGGAGGTTTAGGTTGGATATTAGGAAAAAAATCTTTACAGAGAGGGTGATCAGACATTGGAATGGGATGCCCAGGGAGGTGGGGGATTCTCTGTCCCTGGAGAGACTGAATGTGGCACTCAGTGCCATGGTCTGGGAAGTCTGGGAATCACGGGGGTAGTGGATTAGGAATTGGACTTGATGATCTCAGAGGTTCTTTCCTTTCTCTGTGATTCTGGGGCAGCCACAGCTTCTCTAGGCAACCTGGGTCAGGGTCTCACCACCCTCACAGTGAAGAATTTCTTCCCAGTAGCTCATCTAAATCTCCCTTCTTCCAGTTCAAAGCCATTCCCTATCACCCTATCACTCCAAGCCTTTGTCCAAAGTCCCTCTCTGGCTTTCCTGGAATTCCTTCAGGCACTGGAAGGTGCTCTAAGGTCTCCCTGGATCCTTCTCTTCCACAGGCAGAACAATCCCAACTTTTAAAACCTATCTGTAGGAGAAGTGATAACAAAGGAATAACCAGAACCGAGTCACAGAATCATCCGTGTTGAAATGACCTCTGAGATCATGAAATCCAACCCTTAATCCACTAACCCCATCGTTACCAGATCATGGCACTGAGTACCACAGCAGTCTCTTTTTAAAAACCTCCAAGGACAGAGGATCCACCACCTTTAACAACCATTAAACTCCATAAAAGGTACCTTTAGAGATACCAAAGGAAAGGCCATGCCACAAGATTCAGCAGAACTCAACAGGAACTAAAGCGGACAGGGGTAGATGGAGACCACCAGCCCAAGAAACACCTCCTCCCTGATTACTGCCACTCCTCACTGAATATGAGTCTTGATTTAAAACAACACTGGGCCTTTAAAGAGAAACGAGGAGTACAACTAACCCATGAGACCGGTAGTGATAAATTACTAACCAATGAGTGTAAATAAAGGTGGATCTTGGTGCCTGCTCAGGGGGATAAATATGCTGTGGTTTTTCATACAGAGGTGGGGTAGCTTCCTGAGGTTACCACCTCGCACCCATTGCTGCACAGAACTGGAATCAATACCTCTGCTCTGCATGCAGACTGGGCTATTGCAGGGTTTATATGGATCAAAATAAATATCCAGAATAAAGAGAATAAAATGTCCCCCCATTTGGGGACAACAGCCCCCAGGGGTGTGAACTGAGATGTCCTCACCCACCCCATCTCCCACCCTGCTATGGGGAGCAAGGGTTGGCATGAAGGGGAATGGCCTCTTGTGGGTCCTTTCTTCAAAATAACTGGGTAAATCCCAGTATCAGGACATTTTCTAATAAAATAAAACACTCACAGAGATGGAAAAGTCCTACTGATAAAATAGCAACATGTGGAGCAATGGAATCCTCTCTTCTGTGTTGCATGGTAATGGTGTACCACACAGCAGAGAGACTATAAATAAAAGATTGGGTTCATCTAATTTTCAGTAGGATCCCAGTTTCTAGAGTCAGAGAAGGCTTCTCCTGAGTCTGCATTACAGATGTATACCCAGGGAAAACAGATATCGAGTTCTTTCACTTGGTGCTCAGCTGAGAAACCTTAATTAGGTCTGTGAAAATAGGAAGATGGACTTGAAGAGGTTTTGTACAAGCTAATATTTCAATTGTAGTTGGCTCATCTGCTTTTTTTTCCACTTAAGCCATTGTTTTATGCAATTTACTACCAATAGAAAAAATGGGTCTGTTTTAATTAATGAATTAATTAAGATTAATTAATGTAAATGTTGTGGCATAAAAACTGTGTTGTATCACTTTCCCTTTTGAGTTTCTAAATGTTCTTAATACCCCTGAAATGCACTGCAAATTCATTCAGGTTTAGAAATATTAATTTTCTGCCTTTGGTGACAATGCCTTGGAAGATTGTGCTGATCCTGGAAGAGCAATGATCCCCACAAAATTACAGAGTTTTGGTGAGAAGAACTATCTATAACACAGAAAAGACTGGGTAAAACCTCTGTGGGGGGGAGGATTTCCATGTGTTTGTGGGATTTCCCTGAGTTCATATATAATTTTTATATTTTTAGAGATGAAAAAATAGAAAGAACAAGCTGAAATTTTGAAGTGGAGATTGTTTTATTCTATAGCTTTTTGCTGAACTGACATAGAGCCAGCATAAACATTCTAAATATTGTATCAGTTTGTAGCAATATTGTATTTTTCTCATATTATTAAACTCCTTTAGAATAAACCAGCTTGATCCTGGCATTGGCTTCGTGCTCATTTTCCAATCAGCATTTAAGAACGTCCTGCTTTTTATTTGCATTAAGCTGTCTGACCAGTTTTCTTGCAAGCCTAATGGATTAAATTTTACTTCCCATTTCCTTAGCAGAGATGAAGTATCAGAGTGCTTTCTGTTGTTTACCTTCAGAGCAGACAGTTCTTGTTCTTCTGGTTCTCCTGTGTAAAGCAGTTTAGAGCCAGGCACACAGTTGCCTGCTCAGATATTAGAGTATTTTCTCCAGGAAACTCAGTCATGCTAAAACACAGCCTATTTTTCTTCACTTTTGGACTCACTTTAACTGGAAAGCCTTTCTGGATAAAAGGTAAGCTTTTGGGTTTTGTTATGTGTTCAGAAAGTTTCTCCAATTCTTCTTTTACTCTCTGGTCCTGATGGTAATGATGCACAACTTTCAGATCAAGCCACCACTCTCCTCGGGTATTAGGCTATTAGCTGAATTGAGAAAATCTTGTTCAAGAAAAAAAAAGGGTCTAGAAAAGATTATAGGTTGAGGCTTTTCATAGCTGAGCTGTTTGTGTCATTTTTTTTCTTCTCCAAGATGTAGTAGGTATGTAAATACACCACCTTCCTTACAGGACACTGGCTGTGACAACTCCAATTACTGTCATTGTCATTGATAAAAAAGACCAGGGAAAAAGATTTTCATCTTCAGCAATGTGAGGCAAATTCCTATAGGTTTTGGGGTTGGTTTTTTTTTTTTTTTTCAGTTCCTCATTAACTTCTTTCCAGTTTAGCTTCAGGTTTTAGATTTAGATGTAACACCTGAAATATCTTAGGAAGTTGTATTTTATGACTTGCATTAAAGATGGTTTCTTGTTTTCAGGTGTTTTAAGATGTGAGAATGGCATCTCCATTGTTAGTTCAACATACACTTAGCTTATGAACCAGAATGGATTTTGTGATTTTGAGCACACAGTTGCTGGATATTAGGAGCAAAGTCAGATGTAAATATTGAGTGATATTCTTTTCAGAACTTTGCATTAATCTTTGTGTTCTTTGAGTGCAGATATTCTGCTGCTTGCTAATAGCAGTTTCCATAGTTTGATTGCACTGGCAGTCATTAATGATAAACATATGCTACCTGCACCTAGTATTGAAAAATCCTGATGTTATCTAATAGGTAGAGATCATTATTACACAGAAGAATCCTCCTCCTTGCTTTGAAAGGGTGATTCTGTAGCTTCTTTGCCAGTATGAATTCTTTTCATAGAAATGTGAAAGGCTGAGAGTGACTGTGTCCTGCTATGAATGAGAAGAAATCTCTTTGTTTCCTTACAAAAGAACAATTTCAGAAGGAATAAACTACTTTCATTGTTCAAACCCATGTTATTGTTGATTCTGTAAGCTGTGATCAAACTCAACACTCCAACCAGACTGATGAGCAAACAAGAAAAAGGAAGATGAATTTAAGTTCAACCAATTTTTAAAAAATAGTAGATGGTTTTTGTCTTTATAAAACTGTTTACCTGAAACCAAATACTCAGCAGACTCCTTATCTTTAACTTCCTGCATTAGCATGATGCTCTGGAGATAATTCTGATATATAATGTAAAAGGCTACAAACATTTTTGCCAAGGTTTAGCTGTCCCTGGAACAATCAAACAGCAGCATTAGGCTGTGTGGTGAGCCAAGATTATGCACACACCCAATGGTAAAGTAGTGTCCAGAGAACAACTCAGGAATATTCCTCATTCGGGGCAATGGGGAAAGGAATAGCAATAAAGGGATTTAAACAGAAGGAGAGGGCTGAAGGGGAGTTGATTTAATCAAGAAAAGGCAGAAAGAAGTAGACACCTTAGCAAGAGCAAGTGGAGGACCTCACAGTAGCTCCAGAAGGCAAAGTTGCAGAAAAACAGCTCCATAAATTGTAAAAACAATTCCCTGGTGTATTTAGGGAATGAATTTATTCTTCTGAAGACACAATATTCTCCAGTTCTCTGTCTAGAAATTTCTGAAACACCCTGGCAAAGCTGGATCTACTGCTCAAAATAACTGTACTGTATGTCCTTACAGAGCCCTCCTGTAGGTTTACAAATCAGAATTTTCTGCGGTACATGGGGTTAAAAGTGAAGGTTGTAGAAGAATAAATGTTTAAAAATTGATAGCTATTAACAAATTAATTATCCAGGATAGAATATGTGAGAATTAAGATTGTGTTTAAATCATTTGATAGTTTTTCTTTGTGTACTTCATAAGACCTCAGCTTTAAACAGAAGTTACCTTTTTTTAAAATCAGTTTGTACATTTTTAAATTATTTCTTTATCACCATCAAAGTATGCAATGAATACAAGAGGGTTGGGGTTCTTTTTAAATTTTTCTTGTTCTTGGGATTTTCTGTGATGTTACTTGCTTGTATTGTTTGAGAGATTTACTTTTTTTTATTTGCTAACAGTAGTTGATTTGTTTTCATAATGCCTACGTGAAGGAATGACTCAAATTTATTATCCCAGTTATAATGTAAGTATCTAAGGCTAAAAGCTAAAGCCAAGATTGCCAGTTAGTTTTGGGCACCCACTTTAAGAAAACGTATACTTGAATTTGCAGATTTTAGCACTGTATATCAATTGTGCTTGGAGTGATGTAGTAATTAACCTTGCATACAGACAAACCCCAGCATTTTTGCATACTGAAGACATCTGTATATTGAAAATGAATATATGAGGCCACATATATTTAGTTGAAACAGTCAGAAATGAAGAGTGCATTGGTCATGGATTGAAGGTGTTGACTTCTGTGACTTTCCCAGCATAACCCAAGAACTCTGTCAGAGACAGGGTAGACCAAACTGATCATGTCCTGGACAATGTATTAGTTATCCCTTCTGATTCTTTAGAAACTTCAAACTTTATTTTTAGGTGCATCTTCTGAACACATATCCAAACTTTCTACATTAGAAATAATTATTCCTCAAAGTCTGACCAGCAGAGAGAAGCATCATCCATTTTTTCATGAGGTTTGTTATTCCATATGATTTTTTTCTTCTAATGTTGCTCTTTTTCACAATGCCATCCTGTATGACAGACACAACGTATGGTATATATAGATTAGTTTTCTGAAGAAATGTGCCCCACACATTCAGAGTCTTAGTGTTTTCAAGTAGTTTATAGTAAACAATTTCTCACAGAAGTTAAGAGATTTCACTCTAAGTTACCACCTTTCAAACTGCTAGGCCTGTTAACACCCTTGTAAAACAGAAGTGGGAAGGAACATGAAGAATTTTTTTCCATTTCATCCAAATTAATTAGATGTTGAACTCGAATTAATATCCATGCTGTTTAAGTTCTCATGCTCATTGTACCAGATCTTTGGATAAACAGAAGATTTGGTCAAGTGGGAGGTGTCCCTGCCCATGCAGGGGGGTTGGAACTAGATGATCTTTAAGGTCCCTTCCAACCCAACCCATTCTGTGAGTCCATGATTCTACGATTTTAATCATTTCAGCATCTAAAGGGCTGATGCTCACTTGGTACCAATGCTCACACAGAATCTTGCAGGTTGAGTGAGTTAAAAGGGAAAGATCTGGGCCTTAATTCCTTAGCTCTAAGGCAATTTACCTTGGCACCAGATTCTGAAATAACTGTAAATGAAACAGCATTACTCACCTTTGAGCAAACCAATTAAGGAAGGGAGAACCTGTGAGTTGTTCCCCTGGCTGCCAGGGGTTTACAAAAGGAGTGTTACAGAACATGATGTGGTAGTTGGGCAAAGAGTGCACACATGGGCTGTGCCCAGCTTGGGGAGCCAAGTGCAGCCACCTTCATCCAAACTGTGTCTTCCTCCTCTCCCAAGCATGAGGACCACCTGCTTCTCAGCCTTTAGTACTGCAGCATGGTACTCTACACTTACCCCTACCACCACTCCTTTTTTTGTTGTTGTTGTTCTTTTAATAGCACAAGTTTTACATTTTCTTTTTTCCTGTAGACTACCTTTTTTCTCCTCCCTTCTACGTAGCTCTAATCACAGACCTAGTTAATTGCTTGTGCACTTTGTGGACTTTTTCATTCTGCCTTCTATATGAGAATTTATAGCTTTGTAGAATTTAAACTTTCCAGGGGAAAAAAGGTGGGGAGTGTAGCTGAGATTTTGAAAGACTTGGGGGTTAGGAATATGTTTGGTAGATTTAAGACCTATATAGTAGCTGGGCTTTTCTTGTCAAAGAAAACATGGAACTGACACCAGCAAGAAGAAAATCACCTAAATAAGTTGTATCTTTTCTTCTGTTTTCAGGCACATTCAGATGATAATCTTTCTTACTCAATTAAAACCAGAAATGGAACATACCTCCTACAGCTGAAGAAAAATAAGTATGTGATAGAATGTTCTAAGAAATCCTTCTATCTTGGGATTTTGTTGCATCCAATAGACTATAAAAATAGAGACAAGTATTATTATACTGAAAACATTCAGAAGAAAGCATTTCAGTGGCAGATAGTATTAATTGCAAAATTACACTTAAATAGTCTCTGTTATGGCATTATCTTGCAAAGAGAAAAGTATTTTTTCTAGATGTGCAGAAAATTATTTTGATCATTTTTTTATTAGCACCACAATATAGCAGATTTCAAAGAATTCTTGTGGAAAATTAGAATTCAGCTCAACATTATCTCTTCAGTAGTGAGGAAGGAAGGATTGTTAGACATATTCTATATGAAAAAATTAATCTATTACTGCTGCTCCTCATTCCTGAGCCTCTAATAGTCAAGGTACTGATATAAAACAGTCAACTCAGATCCTACTCTCTGAATATTTCAGTTAAAATATTTCAAAATACCTTGTTTTCCAAATAATGCAGCTTATTTTTGAGGTATTTTGTTTCACAACTGTTAAAAGAGCAATAGTTTATTTTTGTTTCCAGAAAGCTTGTTAGTGAAGACTTTATGCTATACACATATGGAGAAAATGGGAAAATGGAGGCAACACAATCAAAAAACAAGGTATTGTATATAATAAAATTCCCCTTTTGCATAAGATTTTCCTCAAATAAAGGAAGCCAAGCTTTATGAACTGAAGGTAATAGTAACAATTTGATAGATTTAAGGACAAGAAGGATGTTTATGCAGTTACATGTGTGTTCAAAGCAAAAGTGGACATACAAGTATTGAACCTCCATCATGGGACAGTGAAACTCAGCTGCAGTTTTGGCAGAGGAGGGAAAAATGCAAATGGTGCAGATAAATTATCTACTGAATCTATTGCTGGGAAAGAAGATTCAGTGAATTTTCACATTTCTGTTTAACACAAAACATAAGGTTCTATGTCCTGTGAGGGAGTGGGTGGTTTGTGGTGATACAATACCATTGTTTTCCAAAGTTTGAAAGGAGATTATGCCAAAACTGAATTTGAGCTACCTGATTAGGTCACCTTTGTGACATGCAATTAAAGGCACAATGGCAGCATCAAAGCTCTCTCTGTCATTTTGAGATCCTGAATCAAACAAGCCTTAGAAATGCCTTTGCATTTAATTTCAACTTTCAGCTGCATGTGACCTGAGTGAGACTTCACTGGGGGCTTTCTGCATGGGAAATCTCAGGTCAGCCTTTGAGAGGAGTCTGTTGAAGAACTGTAGGTGAAAAGATTTGCTAAAAGATGGTGAGGGGTTAAACTTAAAAGCTGGTTATTTTCTAGAACCAAAAGAGCAAATGCTATTATTAGTTACTTACGTCCAGTAGCATTTTACTCCAAGAAGGCTGTGATTGCTTTTAGAATAAGGAACTCAGTAAATTTGTAATAGCCAGCCTTAATGTTATGTAAATACAAAAATTCTGGTTAGAAAATACATTTTCCTTTGAAGGCAGCAACCTTCTTATGTCATTCATTATGTGGTTTTGTTGCATTTCAGACACACTGTAATTATCATGGCACCGTTGAAGGAATTGCTGACTCAGTGCTTGCTCTTAGCACATGTGATGGCCTCAGGTATTACCTCTTGCTTTTTCCTTCAGGATAATTAATTGTGCAGTACCAAAGTAAAGCAGTAAAAACCAGTGGCTATTCATCATACAGCTGGAGAGAAAACAACTGCAGTTTGCAGAGAAAACAACTTGCAATTTTTAACATATTTTTTTTAATTTTGCCTTTTACCAGTTTTATAGCTTCACTTTTTTTTTTTTTTTGGATGTCTTTTTGACAAGCAGGGAGAGTGAGATGCCACTAACAGTAAATAATGACATTTCTTGGTATTGTTTTAAATGAAACATAAAATGGTCAGCATGTTGGTACTTCAGGAAATGATGGATCTCACTAAGCAGAGCAGTTATTTCATTTTGGCTGTTCTGCAAATTTAGGAGGACACAAATCCTTTGGGTACCTTGAACTTACATTTTTGAGGATCCTCTTTCACAAGATATTAAGTAGTGAACTCTTTTTCTAAATACAGTTTTGGGATTCTGGAGAATAAGATGATAGCCTCTGAAAGATTTCTGGTAAAGACTGGGCATGTTGTTGCCCTCATGAACACCCTGCTGATTGCTTTTAGCCTTTCTTTCTGTCTTAGAACATACATTTTTCAAAATCCCTAGTGTACTGTAGCTGCATGGGGCTAGAAGGGAGAATCATAAGGCTAAAAGAGAACCCTTGCATCAGCTCTGTACCCCCCAGGCCAAGCTCATTTAGTAGCAGTTTGGCTTTCCCACTAACTGATTAAAGGAGCCCACACTTGTATACAATGAGGGATTTTAAATAAGTTTAATTTTGTCTTTTGAGGTCCTGTTGGCCATTTGAACTTACCCCTTATACTAAAATAAATTAAGATAAAAAATTTATTTCAACACAGTGGTATGCATGAGTATAGCTTTTAAGTATTCAGCTGTCATTCACTCACCTACTCATGACCATGAAGGAAAAAATGTGGAATAACTTTTCTTTTTTCTTTTTTTTTTATTTTGTTTTTGTTTGTTTCCAGAGGAATTCTCTACATTGGTGGCAAATGGTATGGCATGGAGCCACTCAACACACCCAGCACATCTGAGCATGTGTTTTACCAGCTGGAAGATATGCAGGATCCCCCCTTCCAATGTGGTGTGCTGAATGGCAGCCTTCATCAGGAGAAGATGTTTGTGGAGCAGTCTGTGAAATATGCATTTTTATCAAACAGTACCTCTAGCAGGGAAAAGCCTTTGAGGGTAAATACCTTTCTGCTTTTTTCTCTTGAGAGCTGCAGTCCAAGCCACCTCCCCAGTCCTCTCCAGCAGCCAAGGGTCTCCAGAGTTCTTGCTTTGGTACAGTGTCATTGGAGGTGGGTTTGGCCTGGCAGGTCACTTCCTTGTTCCTTCATTTTCATGGCTCCCAAAGTGTTGAGAAGGAAATCCTGAAACAGAAGAAGAGCACAACAGGAACTGAACATATCTTGAAGCAGTCCTTTAGCAGAAGAGCAGAGCTCTGCCCAAGATAGTCATGGGTGTGATGAAAGGCACATTTTAAAAAATGTATCAGTACTTTATAGATCCATGAAATGAAGATTGTTAAAAAGATAAGTAAAGCAACTCAGACTCCTCAGTCATTTTGTTAACTTACTCTGCTTTCTAATTTGCAGAAGAAGAGAGCTGTCCTGCCACAGAAAAGCTATGTGGAATTATTTGTGGTTGTGGATAACAACAGGGTAAAGATTTCATCCAGTGCTACATCCATTTTTATTGAACCATTGAGGTTTTTTCTCTGATATTCTCATATGATATTTTACAGTTTTTGATGAAGGAATCTGATCCTGCTGCAGTGCAAAAGGAAACAGTTGAGTTGGTCAATTACGTTGATGGGGTAGGTCAGATGAGTTGCTGAGATTCAGGAGTGTAATAGCTTACAAAAGAGCAGCTATTTCAGTAAATCTGAACAATTATCTTCTGAAACTGTATTTGGAAGTTATACAGCAATTTGTAACACATTTAAGGTACTTCATGAATTTATGCACAAGTTTCATAGAGGTGCAGGCAGAGGGAGAGATACAGAATGTTTTTAAACCACTTCTCTGTGCTTCCAGACCTTGGCTGCTCCAGGAACGTGAGGTCATTAGTAGGTTTAACATTTACAGGGGAAGTATTTCTCATGTATATAGTTCTTTTTTATTGACCAAACTGTCAGTACTGTGAACAATTCCATAGGCTTTCTGATCCTCTGCTCCCAATTTCTCCTCATGAAAATTAGTTAAGGAAACAAATTAACATGGTCTTTCTAACTTCTCCAGCTATGTTTAGGTAATTCAGGAAGTAGAGTGCCTTCAGTCATATATTCTTTCCTAACATTAAACTGTTAATTATTCAAAAAAATTAAAGTTATATTGCAATCATTATGTTCAGCTTCATGGTTACTCTGTGATGTAATATTTCATAATTCAGTTGAAACAGACTGATGGACAGTAATTATCATTATTTTTTCAGATGTATAGAACATTAAACATCCAGATTGTTTTGGTTGGATTAGAGATCTGGACAGACAGAAACCACATATCTGTAATGAATGGTTCAGCTGGAGATGTCCTGAGCAGATTCGTTTCTTGGAGACAGAAAGAGCTTCTCAAGCGATCACGAAATGATGTCAGCCATCTCATCATGTAAGTGTTCATTCAGTGCAAAAACTGCCATGCTGCCAGTGTTGGCAATGTGCAAGATTTTAGGTTTCTGTATGAATTAACTATTGTAAAATTCACTCAGCTTCCAAACTGAAGGTGAGAACCAGTTGCCACCTGGAAAAGTGTCAAGAAACTGTAATGAATTCTTTCTAGATGATCAACTCCACATGGCTCAGCTTGGGCAGGGGAGTTGGATCAGTGCCTTCCAGAGGTCCCTTCCAATCTCTACCATTCTGTGATTATGCCAGAAGCACTGACACAACAGATTTAGGTGACTGGTCATTATTTTCAAGCTCTTATATTGAGATGTTTATTATTTATTACAGCGAAACCCCGATATGATAATAAATTTCTTCTTGGCCTCAAGAAGACCACACCTTGACTTACAGTATTTCTTTCCTGCTTACTGGTGTCTTTTGGTAGAACTCATGAATGTTCAGCCCCTCTTTCACCACCTCCAAACTGCTTTTGTTGCAGAGGGAGAGGTTCTTACGGTGGATCCATTGGAATGGCTTTTGTGGGAACCGTCTGCTCACAAGTGCAGGGCGGGTCGATCAGCACTGTAAGTACACAAGGTTGGGGTTAATGGTACCTGAGCAACTGAAGCCTTTCCCCTGTGCATTTACACAACTCAGAGTTGTAGATGGTGCTACTGCTGGGCACTGCTTCCACAGAACATCCAGAACAGCCCCATAAACAGCAGGCACTTTGCTGACCTATTTGGTGGAGTCACTCAGGTCTTGGAGCGGTACGGTTTCTGATGTAAAGACTTGTGTATGGTTTTATACTTATATATATTTTAAAGAACTTTCTCTGTTCATCCCATTCCTGTCCAGTTACCCAATTTAGTCCTGAAATAGTTTTATCACCTTTTTGTAATTCAGCTAGCTCAAGTTTTTTTATGAAAAATCCATTCCTGTACCGCTTAAGGTTCATAATCACAGTTTTGGGGATGGGAATAATGTGTATTTTTTTACTCTTTGCCTGGATAAACAGTCAGCATAGCTTGCTCTCTTCTCAAGTGTTTGGAATTCTCCACAAAGAGGCTGTAAAGAGGCAAGAATTTTAAATTTGGCAAAACTAGACAGAAACAAGTTTTTTTCCCCCTTCACCCTTGGGGAGGATTACCAGGATCTCCAGAAGTTCCTGTGCCTGAATGCCACAACATCACAGACAGTTTTAGGGGCAGATCCTGTACTTTTAACAGACTTTGTCTTTTTGCCATTGAAGACTCCATGGAAATCAGTGTCCTGACTGAAGAACTGTGTCATGATTCAGAATATGAGCCTCTGGAGGGAAGAGAAAGAGTGGCAGAATCTGGCCCTAGTGAAAAAGCAGTGACAAATTGTCTGCTCTTGCAGCTTTTGTTTTGCAAGACAATGTAGTATTCTGTCTTCAAGCCTCTTTCTTGAATAAATCACTATGTAGAAACTTAGGAATGTCTTTAGTTTTGTATTTTTTAACACTGTCTCTCTTTATCAGTTGAATCATGACAAAATGTTAAGCCATGCTACAGTAGTTGCACATGAATTGGGGCATAACCTTGGAATGAAACACGATGATAAAAGGTGTCCTGCATCCTATATTATGCACAGCACAGATAAGTAAGATTCCAAGTTTCTTTTATTTTTATACTTGCTATTTATCTGCAGTATTTATCTGCCTTATAATCTGCCAAACTCCCATGAATCTTTAAGAACTCCTGTGAATGGAGAGTTGCTTCAACATTTTTTTCACAGAAGTGAATTCACTTGGGTCTTGACATAATTTCAATTAATTTTAAATGTTATGTTTCCCATTCCAGTCATTCTTTATTTGTAGCATTCCTAAAAAGTTCTTTGGATTTTCTCTATTTTATTTTTTTAATGATAGTGCACTGGAGGGTTTTTTTTACCCTGCTGAGAATGCTTTATGTATATTCACTAGGTTTGTGCTAATATGCATCCTTCACACAGAGTCTTTAACTGCTAATTTAAACAAAACCTCTCAGCCTGATTCTTTCAGTTCATCCCTTTCTTTGGCTTCCCCTTAAAAGTTCATGTTATTGTATCTACTCATTTTATATTAATAAATCAGAGTAATTGAACACTGCACAAAACTACTTTATGAATATGCATTCCTGCATTCGTTGGGACTCCAAGTTAAGGTTAATGTCTTTCAGGAGAGTATTTTTTATTCAAGCATTTTTAGACTCACTACAGGCAAGCAATTTCAAAGGACTGTTTCATATGGGACACCAGAATGATAATCTGATTATTTCTTTTTCTTCTGAAAGTCCTTACATTTATGTTTCACACAATATTTTAAACTTCTAGTGCTGTATTCTAATGCAAAATAAATTTTTTTAAGTATGTCTTGATCTACTAGCACCATGACATACAATATTTATTACAGATTGACAATATCTTAAGGGCTTGAGTTGTATTTTTTCCTGTAAGCAAATTATTTCTTACTAAAAAATATAATACTTTCCAGTGGTTCCAGGAATTTTAGCACCTGCAGTGCTGATGACTTTGAGAACCTTATTCTAAATGGAGGAGGAAACTGTCTTAGAAACCCTCCCAAAACAAGTAATGTTTATAAAGAACCTGTCTGTGGGAATAATGCGGTTGATAACAATGAAGAATGTGACTGTGGAAAACCACAGGTAATGAATGAAACTAAACTGGATACTTGTATGTTTATGTTAGTTATGTTATGTTATGGTTTGTTATGTTTGTTACATTTGTTATGTTACATTTGTTATATATTTTGTTGTATATTACTGGCCTTTTGGTGTACCTGCTTTGCATTAGTATTTGAGGATTTTTCCTTGTAAATTTACATTTTTGCAGGCAACATGAAGATAATTTTTTTGAAAAGTCTAAATCCATATTTATATTTATATGGATTTAAATATGGAGATATGGACTTTGATGTGAACTCAGTTAAGAGTTATAGCAGTTCACAGAACTTTTGAGCTAACCCTGCAATTCAGTGCAGAGCATGTGGAAACACCACTGGGTTTTGTGCTGGTTTTAACAATATGGGTATTTCTGCTACATAAAAGAGATTTTCAGCTTTCCTAACTGTAACCTTAAGCTTAGCCCAAACCAAAATTACTTTTGTTGGTCATATCTGAACTGTCAGAATGTCAGAATGGGATATATTGGCTTGTTCTTTAGAAAATAAAAGTGTTTTTAAAAAAGACAAATAAATCAAAGGGCTGCCAGCAATCCTTCATTCCCTTATATGGATGTGCTTCTAAGTCATGAAAAGATACCAATATTTCTCTGCATCAAACTGCTAGTGTAGTGGGAAAATAAGTTGGTGGAAGGTGAAGTGTTATTTTAAACACCAAGTGTGCTATCTTATACCGCTGTGCCACAACACATCAAAATAGATGCTTTTCTGATGACTTGTAGTAAAAAAATACAGCCCAGCTGTATGCTGGTCTCTGTTAGAAGGCTGTCAGTCTCAGAAGGTGGAAGAAAAGCAGTGTATTTAAAGTTTAATGTGCACCTGGTTTGATGATGTTCTTTCCTACCTACACAGCAAGTTTAAAATGTTGTGTCCCCTTCTCTGTGGTTGCTCTCCAGGAATGTACAAACCACTGCTGTGATGCTGCAACCTGCAAACTGACACCTGGGTCCCAGTGTGCTCAAGGAATGTGCTGTGAAAACTGCAAGGTAAGCTGTGTTTTATTAAGCTAAACTGATGCCATTTCCTAGTATTTTTAAATCTTTGAAAAGAGCTAGCATAGCATCCTTGATGTATTTTCATATTATAAATTCCATTCACCAGCAGAGAGCATGTAAGCAGAGAACTTGTGATTAATGACTCCTGGCCAGTAGCTTAGGAATGGGATGGCATCTTGTGTTGTCCCTCCTAAGAGGCAGAAGCAAGCAGGGACTCAGTAGCAGTGATGTCCATTAATGAACACAAAGCTTCTCCAAAGTCTGTGATGGCTGGATGCTTTTTAATTACTACTTGTGTACTCATTTGTACCATCTACCCTCATCTTCTGCAGGCCCAGCTCATAAACTTTGTAGCCACACCATATGAAATGGAGGGAAATTTGGGGTATTTGTTAGATATTGATCTGAGAGATTATTTTGTCTTCCTTAAAAATCACAGAAGGTTCCCAGTTGTCATTGTTCCACTGTTCCACGTTGTTCCACAACTTCCACTGCTGCACAATAAAAGTAAGGTGGCATTTCTCTCTGCTTCTAGTTTAAAGTGGCAGGAACAGAGTGCAGATCCAAAATGGATTTCTGTGACCTCCCTGAATACTGCAATGGAAGCAATGCCTACTGCCCTGATGATGTTTATATCATGAATGGTTACCCTTGTGACAACATGAAGGCATATTGCTACTATGGAATATGCCAGAGTTTTGATTCACAGTGTGAAACTATATATGGAAAAGGTAGGTTTCAAAATGAATGTAAAAAGACTTTTCTTTCCCTAACAGAGCTTTCTGATTTTCCTTTTTCTCATATTTGTAGAACAAATGCTGGTGGCTTACTAATATTCACTGTTTTTCACACAGGGGCACGAAAAGCACCTGATCTCTGCTTTGAAAAAGCAAATATTAAAGGAGATAGGTTTGGAAACTGTGGAATGAGAGGTGGAGTGTACAAGAAATGCCCTGTTCAGTAAGTCACCAGCAAATAACAGCTAACCCTAAAATCTTCAATGGACAAAATATATTCTGTTCCACACTCTTAGAGGATAAGATATAAAAGAATATTGCCTTGGGAAGCAAGATAAAAAGTTTGACTGGATGGTGTATTTGCACTGATACTGTTTGGGTTTTTTTTGGTTTTTTTTTTTGCTATTCACCTACCTTGTCACTGAGTGTCATTTGTTCTGTACAGGCATAGTCTGTGTGGCAAGCTCCAGTGCACATCTGTTAGCCTGCAAAATCTTCCTGCTTGGAGTGTTGTCAATAATGCATCTGGGGTTTTATGCTGGAGTTCTGACTTTGACTTAGGGTCAGATGTCCCTGATCCTGCCCAAGTTCATGATGGAACAGCCTGTGGAGAAAAGAAGGTAAGATGAACCACAGCAGCACTCCAGAACACTCTCAACCAACTGGAAAGTCCATGACATTGAAAAGCATTACCCAGCTCTCTTCTTTGTGTGCCACAATATAAAAACAAAAATCTGCCCTTTGAGAAATACACATGCAAACAATTGATTAGCTCTTCAAAAACTGGGATGTTACAAATCAATAAACTACATTATCAATTATTCAAACTACTCCACCGAAATGCACCCACGAACTTCAGAAAACCTGAGAGAAATAACAGCTATAAGAGTGTGAAGTATTGAAGGTTCTATCAGCCCTTTTTCTTGACATTTAAGCAAAAGCTGTAGAATGTGTGTACATTTATATAGTGTATCTCTAAAAGGATGGAATTTTTTTAAGTTTTGTGTTTGACAGACAGTAAATACTTTTTCCAGGCCTGTGTAGGTTTTGAATGTGTTGATGAAAGTCACCTGGGCTACAGCTGTGATGTAAAGCAGAAGTGTAATGATAATGGGGTGAGTAGTTGCTGGTTTTATGTCCTCTTTCTAGAAGACACAGACAGGTGCAAATTCCCTGCATAAAAGCAATAAGCAGACAGGTGTTTGTTATGTTTTCAGATCTGTATTAAAAGTAAAGTCCACTTTATCTGTAATTCATGTAAACCTCTTGGCATTAACATTGAAAGATATGTCTTCTGAATTTCCCCAGTGAATTTTCAGATACCACTGAGCTATCACGTTGTAAAAAAAGAAATATTCCTCTAAGGAGGTCAGTCTAGTGATTCCTGATTGATACATTTCTCTAGGAAACAAGCAAAATGGAATAGTGATCAGACATTGGAATGGGCTGCCCAGGGAAGTAGTGGATTCTCCATCCCTGGAGATATTTAAAAAGAGCCTGGATGTGGCACTCAGTGCCATGGGCTGGGAACCACAGGGGGAGTGGATCAAGGGTTGGACTTGATGATCTCTGAGGTCCCTTCCAACCCAGCCCATTCTATGATTCTATGACTGTAATCTCTTGTAGGCAAATAAGAAAACAAAGGTTAACTTCTGCCCCAGATTAACTGCTGCTGTTAGTGTCACTCAGTCTTTTGGGATGTTATGGAAGGGCAGAGCTTATCCCTCAGCAATCCTGTGCAGTATTTCTTGTTCCTACATGCAATCCAAAACACATACAGCATGCAGAAAGGTGGTGTTTGCTTGAGTAATCTCTGCTGTCTCCACTGTAGGTGTGTAACAACCTGGGGAACTGCCACTGCAACTCTGGATGGGCACCTCCCTTCTGTAACCACTCAGGCTATGGTGGCAGCCTCGACAGTGGCCCAGCTCACAGAGGTAGGAAACTGACCCAGGCCTTCATTCTGCCCCTGCTGTCTGTGAAAATAATCTCCTAAAAGCAGGGAGGGGGAGGGTTTGGTCTCTTTTCAACTGTTTTTTTGTTACTGCATGGGACTGGCCTGAAAAACAAACATTATTATCTGATCTATACCATTGCAGACATCAAGGAAGTTGGTCCATAGTGAGAATTTGACCTGTTTTGTCTGAGAGAAAAAAGCAATACATCAGTTGCTTAGAATTAGTTACTTTTTTTTTTTCTTTTAAATAGATATTTAGATATTTCCTGAGGTATTTAAAATGGAGTTTTGATAAAATGGGGGTTACAGAGGGAGACTATAGCTTGAGAATGAAACCAGAGGCCTCTCTAGATGGAAAGGGTCTCACAGAAATGAGAGGTGAAGGAGATGCAAGCAGCAGGTGGTTCATGGAATGGGGAAAGGGAGAGGGGGAAAAGGGAAAATGGAATAGATTTTGCTGTCCTTCACACTGAGAGACCATGCACATGGTTTGTATTTATTAATAGCTTAGGAAGACAAGGAAGTCCTGCAGATCAGCTGTGGGTAAAAAAGTACAAAATTAATTTGACTGCTTTAGGATTCTTGAAAAAAATACATGGAAAAGGCAGAAGTTTGTATATCATACAACATGAGATAGGTAAGGCAGAGAGAAATTGTGATAACATAAGGCCAAACCCTACTTTTCTCATCATAGCATTTTATACATTTCAGTGGATTTACGAGCTTTCCTCTAGAAAAAATTAAATATTGTCATTTTTTCAACAGACAAGTGTCCTTAGCAGAAAGCAAATGCTTTAATATGAGGTGATATGAAATAACTAACTTGTAAGATTTCAATTCTTTTTCTCTAGATACATCACTTCGGGATGGTCTGCTTATTTTCTTCCTCCTGGTGTTGCCCACAGCAATCCTTACTGTAGTAGCAGTAATTAAACGTGACAGAATAAAAAGGAAGTTTTGCAGGAAAAGTAGAGGACAACACAGGTATTTCACTTAATGCATTTCCCAACACTTCAGAGCATGCTCCAGGTTCATTTAGCAAGCCAGTTTAGATGCTTTAGCCATACCAAGAATTCCACATCACTTAAAAGACAAAACTTCCCTGCTATTAGTAGTAGGAGGCAGTTTAATAGCTGGTAACCTGCTATTAGGTAGTTTAATCCAGATGCTCCACTTGTCAATTTCCAAGCAATTTTTTCCCAAAATACATTGCATTTTCCTAACTGTTAATGATAATTATAGTGCATGCAATATTCAAGCATTTTTTTCCCAAAATACATTGCATTTTCTTAACTGCTAATGAAAATTATACTCCATGGACACAGGGCTGTAGAACATTGAAATTATTTTCCAAGGCCAAAAAGAGGTGGAGTAGGAAGCAGAATCCAGCTCCCTGAGCTCTAGACTCACCCCTTGAGGAACCCCACATCCCTGATGGTGGATAAACCACACAGGGATTTGCCTGATGATGTGGTTTTTATTTCAGGGATAACAATGTTCAGCAACCAAAGGAAAATAACAGACCAAGTCAGAATGCAAGAAACATTCAGGTAAAATCAATGCATATGTGCATTATTTCATGTTAAGTAAACCCAATTATACAGTTCCTTTTCTGTGATATAGCTACTGATTGTGGCTTTTTTCACTGAAACCATCTGAATTTCTAAGTACTTAAAATAATTTCTGTCTGGCAATTTATTGCCTGCCCTGTCACCACTGGCTGTGCATACTATGGGATGGAATAGGCTGCTACTCAGCAGAGCAGCTGAAGACTGAGCTCTGAATTCTGCAGCTAAATACCACAGCAGTTGCTTAACCCAGCTGGGGATCCAATTCTGAGAAAGTGATGTAAAAATTTGCAAAACAAAATGGTGCATGAGAATATGGAGATCATCACAGAGAAAGGAAAATGAGTTCTAAAACACCATTAGCTTCATGCTGGATAATCAGCCACACTTTGAAATCTGTGTTTTCTGTTAACTTGATTTTCTGCAACATCTTTTCCAGCCTGCTGCATCAAGGCCTGAGTTTTTCACCATATCCCATCTTCCAGGTCCAAGGTTTGTGAAATTTAAAAATATTCTTTTCTTCCTGTTTGCTCTACACTGCTGTGTCACTGTGTGGGACACTCCTAATGTCTCAGGTCAAGGTAAGAGGGTTTCTCATGTAGCACCACATCAGATGTAATAGCTTAAAAGGTTGAAGGATAATATAATTGTATAGGAATATAATTGTATAGAAAACAGCAATAAGGGGACATATAAATACTATGAGGGAGATGAAGGGGCAGAGTTAAATCTATGTATAAATGCTAGCAACTGTTTAAAAATGATAAAGAACCAGTTTAGAAACACTAGTTGTATTCACAGCCACGAAATACCCACAAAATGGGTTTTCCACACCACAGGCAGCCAGTGCAAACCCCACTCCCTGCAGCTCCTTCAGGACCTCAGAAGCCCAGAGTCCCACCTAGACCAGCTGTCTGAAAAGTCTCCTGGGAGCCCTCAACCAATCCTGACAAGGAACTCATCTGGACAAAAAAAATGAAAGCTCTCAATCCCCCAGCCCCCTCCTCGTGCAGCCAAAACACCTTCTGAAAGCACAGAGCCCTGGAAAGGACTTGATGTTACTTGAACACAGATTTTGTAACATCCCATGGTTTTGCAACTTGCTGCTGGATGAATTTGTGCCTCTTCTACCTCACCTCTTGGTTGTCTTGTTTTTAATTTGAAGCCTGAAGTTTAACTCTGGTTACATTAAAGCATCAGGACTCTGCAAGTGCAGCCTTTCCAGCAGGCCAAAGAAAAGTGGATTTAGTTACATACAGGTGGAATTTATTCACCTGCTGTGAATGGCCATATGCTGCTGTGAAAATGAGAATACAGACTGACTTCTCAGGGAGTCTGCAGCCTCCTTACCTCCTGGGCCATCCCCTCAACACTGTGGTGTTATTATAGAAAAACCTGATATAGCAGGACACAGATTATACAACTTGACAGTGTTTGAACATTTACTGCTTGAGCTTTTTGCTGGAAACTGTTTCTACAACACAAGCAAGTGGTAACTTTTGTCATTGTAAGTGTGACAGTTAAAAGTCTGAAGTTACAGAGTTGGTCAAGATGGCAACAAATGGAAAAGAAGCTGCTACAGCACAAAAAAAACCTCCCTAGCACCAACAAAAGTGATGGATCTGTGCACAGGAGAGTAAATCAAACACCCACCATGTTCACGTGTAAACTAGGAACCACCAAAGGAATGAATAAATTGTGGAATGGCATTGCCAATAAAATATTTCTGGTCTCTTTCATAGTCATTTCAGGTAAGAAATAAAATGAATAAAAACCCAAAATACACAACAGGCAAAAATCTGCACCGGCAAGGAATCTCCCAAAGAACCGCCGGCTTCCTTCACTCCTTAGAATCCTGATATTTTAAATCTCAACATCCCTAGAGTTAGGCCTCATTAGCCAGCACACCACACTAATTTAATTGAACATTAATCACCACTGCCGCCACACTCCAGCTGCATTTTCTGACCACCCACCAAGCCCGCCGCTGGCCATACCCGGCACCCCTCAACCCGCCTGAGGATTCCGGCTTCACCAACCCCTCTCCTCGCATTTTTTATCAGAATAAAGCAATAAAAACCCTTTCGGAAGCAGATCCCGCCCCTCCCCGCCCCTTTCTCCGGCCCGGCCCCGCGCATGCGCACCCCAGCACCCACAGCGGAGGCGGTGGCCGCGGTTCCTGCGCGCTTCGGCCCCGCACTGGCGGCGACGGGGAAGGCATCGGGAGGCGGCGGGCGTGCCCGGGTGGGGCTGTGCCTCCTCTGCGGGCTGCCGGCCGCCGGCAAATCCACCTTGGGCCGGGAGCTGAGCCGGCGGCTGCCGCAACGCCCGGGCTGGGCCTGCGTTTACCTCAGCTGGGACCGACTCCTCCCGCCCCAAGCCTGCGGGCCGAGCTACACCGGGGCGGGGCCTCAGGGCGCGTCCCCATTGGTCAGTGCCTTCCCCGCTCGCCCCGCCCCCCACTTCTCATTGGTCGGCGGCCTGGCGGCCGTTGCTAGGCAACGCGGCGGGGCCGTCATGGCGGGGCCCTGAGGGCGGCGGGGCCTTCACCGCTTTCCTCGGGTTTTTTTCTTCTCCGCTTCCCTCCGCAGTTCTCCCGCTGGAAGCGGAACCGGCGCGACCTCCTGCAGTGCCTGGAATGCGTCCTGCGGGCGCTGGTCACCGGGGAGCCGCTGGAACCTCCCGCCACTGCCGACCGGGCCGCCTGGGAGCGCGTCTTAGGCTGCTGCCGCGGGCAGGGGCTGCTGAGCTCCGAGGAAAGGGCGGCTGGAGCTGGGCCTGGGCCGCTCTACCTCATCTTGGACGACAATTTCTATTACCAGAGCATGAGATATGAGGTGTACCAGCTGGCTCGCAAGTGTAAATATTCTCCGTTCCTATGCATGAGGACGGTAGGAGCTTTGCAGGAAGCTGAGAGCACTCGAACTGCCTTTGTTTGTGTGCTCTTGTGGAACATTTCTTAATTGCTAGAAGCCTGTATTATAGTAAGCATCAGCATCGCTTTATTACTGCATTCTTAGAAACGGTGAGGTCACTTAAAACCTTTTTAACTGATGTTAAATCCCAGAAATTACACTTCAACAGCCTCAGAAAAAAATTGTGTTCAATTTTACCTCTGCATTCCTTCCAGGCTCAGAACTAGAATACAAGTACCTCATTCCTGTAAAGCTTTTCCCATTCATGTTGCACTCGGAAATTTTTACTTTAACAGTTTAAAGGTTCAATTGTTTTATGTTCTTTTAGATTCCTTGAGCTTCTGCCAGCTATTTTTAGAGTGTCCACTCGAATGCTGCTTGCAGAGAAATCGTCTAAGAAGTCATCCAGTACCTGACCAGACAATATATTTAATGGCAACAAAAATAGAAATGCCTGACCTCAAGAAAAACACTTGGGAACAGCACAGCCTCGTTCTGAAAAATTTTGATTGCACTTCAGAGGATGAGTAGGTTACTGGGTTGGCAGGAGGGTTTGCAGAGATGGGTGGGTAGAAGCTTTTTAGTCTGTGTAAGCAGTATGTAAGAAGTATCCCATATGGTGATTTTTGGAAACCAGTCAGTGGCACACAAGAGATGCCAGATGATGGGAACTCGCAGCCACCATTCCTGCCAGAGTTAACCTCAAAATTAACTGCACTTCTAAAGTCATGTGGAAAATTTATGTAAATTGCCTGAAACATTAAGGCTGGAAGCAATTGGCTGTAGTTTTAGCTGTAATTGTTTTCTACCTAACTGGCTGTATAAAGATTATTTCATTGATTGCTTCCTAAATTTAATGCACACTTGGTTCTTTTTCCCTGTGATGAGGTGTCTTTACAAAATGAATGTGGTTTACTCTTCTGTTTTCTTAGTGAGCAGATAATTAGTTTGCTGGCCACTGCTTTGGAAAATCCAGTGCAGCCAAATGAGGAAAACACTGAGCAAAAGGTAAGTCTGCCTGTCTTCACAGCCACTGCTTTTTCAGAGGGTGGGATGGATGAGTGAGTGACTTATTCCTGAGCTGGCTGCAGAGCACCCCGATGTCAGAAACTGAGAAACTTCATTTTTTGATTGCAAAAACATACACAGAAGATAAGCCCTATTCAAAATGGGCACTTGTTACCTTACTAAGTGAAACCCCTGAATTACCTTTAAGAACACAGAGTCATTCAGAGCAGTAAAAAGATTTTTGAAGCTGTCCCATCCCACGGAGGGAAATAATGTTTGCTTCTTACCATCACCCACACACCTCTGGCAGTCACTCAAGCACCCCCACCTCTTCCCTGACTCAAAGGTGTGCAGTGTGCCAGCCATAGCTAGAGGGGTTACTTGTTTTGAGAGTGCTTCAGAAGCTGCTGAGAATCCAAGCTGACCTCCTGGGGTGTGTGTTCTTCCTTTCTCTTGCTCCCCCTGGGCAGGAAGCAGACAGAGTGCTCTGTGCAGGCAGTGCTGTCCATCAGGCTGATCAGAGCTGCAGGCGCCTCGTCTCTCAGGCAATGAAGGATGCAAAAGGTGAGTGGAGGATGTTCTGGGTGATCACTGACACCCTGAGACTAAACCTGTGCAATTCCTTAAGAGTTCAACCTTCCTTTTCTTTCAGGCAAAAACGTGCTTCCAAGTGAGATGAAGAGCCTGGCAGAAGAACTCAACAAAGTCAAAGCAGAGTTTTTGGAAGGCTTGCGGCAAGGAAATGATTTGAAAAACCAAATTAACACAGAAAACCAATATTCTGACCCTCCCACAAACGTGATTGCTTCATTCCAACAGGAGGTAGCCAATGTAGTTAATAAATATGTTTTAAAATAACCACAGAATGTTTTTAAGAGCCCAGTGTGTTTAAAAAGAGCTAAGAAATGCAGCCTCCATCTCTGGAGGCTTGTGCCTTCTCTAACTCCTCTCTCCATGTTGTGGAAGAGAAACAGACTCCAGCATACTCTGACTTTAAAGATGAAGCCAACAGCAGATCATCCTTTATTTGAATTCCACAGAATCACAGAAAAAAAGGAACACCTAAAAGTCCTCTCGTCCTGTTTTCCTGCTTAGAGCAGGACTAACTTCAACCTGGATCAGCTTTTCTTGCAGAGGTTTTCAAGAGCACCATGGCTGGTGCCCTGTCCTGCTCTGTCAGACAAATGAGTGTTTCTAGAGAAAACTGGATATAGCTGGGAAGGTACAAAAACAAGAAGGGAGATGGATGGCTCTTAGCTTCTCTGCTGGTTTCCTTGACAGAAATGGCAAAGAACCAGAAACTTGAGAGCTGCATGCACGTACCCACACGTAGGAGTAACTTGGACATGCAAAGGAACTTAAAGTTTGGGGCCACCTTCAAAATTGCCAATAACAATCACAGAAGTTCCATATGAAGCACAAACCACCTCACTGGGACAAAACCTCAGATTTCAGATGTAGAAGTGCTCTTGAGAAGAAAGAAAGATGAATGTGAGGAAATAAAGTTGAAAGATGATCAAGTGTGCAAGATTTACAGTGAAAAGGAGTGGGAGTGTCCTGGTTCAGCTCTGAAATTAAGCATTTCCAAATCAAACAGAATGAAACATAATAAATGCACTGTTCCTTGCTTACCCAGAAGGTATGGTTACCTTCCTGGCACAGTTCACCAGTCCCACCTGTTGAAGCAGATGCAATTAAGAATTAATATGGGACTTAATTAGAAAGTGTTATTTTATTCATATCTTACAAAAGCAAAGCTTCACAACATGAACTACACTAGATATAGTTATTTCAGAATTAATCTTTTCATCTGAAAACATTCACTACACAATAAAATTTATTATACAGCTCTAACAGGCTTAGTTTTGTTTTGTTTTTTTTTTGCATACAAAATACGCTCTTTACACTGAAATACATATTATTAACAGAGCAAGTACTTCTAAGCACATACACAAAGATTGCTCAATGAAAAATGCTTCAGCAGGGAACAGATTTCCTGCAGCAGAACATCCATGTGCTGTAGATTTTCAAAGAAGCTTAAAATTAATAGAAAACTTGCCAGTGAAGACTCCTAAATTACATTCCCCTTGTCAAAAAGAAACAAAAAACAATCAAGCAAAAACCTCCCAAACATTCTGGAACAAAACAAATAGCAACAAAACATTTTTCAGGCAGCACTAGTGGAACGTGGCTTCCAGCAGTTTTATGTTAAATACCAATCAAGGCTTTATATCAAAATCCTGATAATCCAAATATTTTATCTGTAAAAAAACCCAACTCTTATTCCCAATTAGCTGCTTCCCAGTTGGTTTAATTTTTGAGATAATTACTGATATCTTCAGTCTCATATTTGCATGCTCATTGGAATAGTCAGTCTGAAAATAAAGTCTATTAAGTCTACTATAAATAGTGCATGTTAAAATGTCTTCAAATAATCTATTAAAATAAAACCAAAAAACACCACAAAGTTAACATCTTGCAACTACAGACCTTAACAGAGTTAAGCTATGGAACAATTCCATCTCATTCCTGACCTTCCCTGGTAAAAGAAGCTAAAATGCTAATCATCACCTTAGAATATAAGGATCTGGGTTTAAAAAAAAAAACAAGAAAAAAACCAAACAAACCAAACAGCAAATAATTTGGTGCAGGGTAGCACATGGGGAACTCAGTACAAACAGCCCTTAGCCAGGGCTCAGTCCCTCGTTCACTCTAAGGCCTTCTTGTACATGGGAATAGTCAGGATCATGCTCTGAAACAATTTTCTAGTCCTAATTCAGGGCTGTGAACTATAGTACATACAAAAGGATGAAAAAGCAGTATGGAAACACACCTGCCAAACCTACTTGGTAGGCAGAAAGAAACAGACTCTGTCAGGGTACTGTTTGGCATAACTGAAGACACCACTGAAAAAAAATGAAGTATTCCAGTCCTGAGGGGGGCCATGCTGTGAAGGAGAAGGCCAGGGGGTTCCCCTCAGCTCTGGCTGCAGAGTTAAGGGATGAACACCAAAGCCTGAGGCTGCCCAAGGACCCCCTGCAAACCACAGCCTGCACGAGGGAAGACAGGAAAAGATTTTTATCACTTTCATTTCATGAAAACATTTAATGGGTTTTTTTTCTACTCAGGGATGTTGAAGCTGAACTTATTTTCCTTGGGTACTTTGACACAGAAAAAAAAAATATTAAGCCAAACAGCATTAAAATATGCCCAAGCAGCAATTTGCATCATTTGGAGCTAAGGGGATTTTTTTTCCACACTCAGTTTTATTATGAAGAACAATATGACAGAGGATCCCCTCCTAAATGAGGGCTCCTTTTCAAAGTAAGGCCATGCAGGCTTCCTCTTGCCCCCAGCAACCTCTCTATTGCTGACCTAACTTATTCTCCTATCTAAAATTCCATTTTCCTATCTAAAATTCCCTTCAGGGGCATCACGGTTCAAAAGTCATTTTTCTAAGCCACCAAATCAACAGCCTACCCAAAAAGAAGTCTCTAACATTTTACAGGCGCTGCCAATGAAACTCCCAATGGATCAGAAGCCATATAAGTAGGGAATGGGAAAGATGAAATCCCAAACATTCCTACACAGTGGAGTTCATCTCCCTGCTGATACCAAGGGGGAGAAAGGCTGGAGCTGTAAACCAGAGAACCTGGATGTTGTGATGGGCATCATCCAGCATGGGAAAGTGTTCCTTGGAGCATCACCATGTCAGAGGTTTCCTTGGAGTTGCTAAGAAGTTTCCACCAACTATCAAAAGGCAAAGAAAATTCCCTCTATAAATGACTAATTGTAATGTCCTTCAACAGTAACATCTCGTGTTCCAATATCATGTTTTAGCCAAATTTAGATTTTAAGATGTGTCAATATCTGATCAAAAGAGAGGTGTCATTTCTATGTTACTCTTTTACTGGAAGCATCATGTTACAAAACCTGTCCAGGAGCAGTAACTGCCAACTGGATTCCAGTTCAGTCAACTTCTTAAAATAAAGAACAGTTTTGCTTATAAAGTAAATTTTAAAAGTATAAAGCAACAGAGAATTTTTTTCAAATTATAAAAAGTGTCATTGTGAAAAATGGAAATTACATTCTATTTTACAAATCCAAAGAAATTAATTTTCAAGCACGCCTGAAACCAAAAACATTTTTAGGAGTGACAGTGTGTTAGCATTCCTCTCCACTACACTGGAAATACCTCAGTGGCATATTTTTTACCTTCTTACTACCCAGATTATGTGCAGCCCAGAATCCAGTCCCTTGAACTCATTACTTAAGCACAGAAAACTCAACAGTAACTAAGCCAGGCAGAGAGAAATGTATTTAGTCCACAAATTCCTAATTCATTAAAGACAAAATTACTTAGAAAGCTGTAATTATCTAAATGATGGTTTTCCTATACTGAAATAATGAAGTTTTTCCACTGGCTTTGGGAAGTTTTAGTTCCTACCACAATATAAATTTGAATAAGCCAAATATTTGCTGCTCAGATTCCTACATCTGAGTTTGCAGAACATTAATAAAATCTTCCTGATTTTAACAAAACAGATTTGCTGCCATATTTTGCTGAAAGAAAAAGGGGAGTATACAAGCAAAAATTCAATTTGTCTCAAAGTAAGACAAACTAAAGTAAAAGTGCACATCTAAATATGGGAAGTGTAACAGTTCTTCATTTTTCTGAAGTGCTACAAATTCCTGGATAGCTTATGAGGAGTTTTTAATAGTTTTGCTAGGATGTTTTATTTAGGTTTATATTAAAGTGCCTGACTGTTAGCCTAGGTGCTTCTAGAGTAAGATGTACAGTATAAAAAAACCCAAATATGTGCAATGGACTTCATGTACATCTTCAGTTACCATTTGCCACCTACAATTACTAATCACCATCTCAAATGCAGGCACAACCTTTGTCTACTACAAGAGCAGTTAATAAAACCCAGAAGCCTTTCCCCTTCTTTCTAGCACACCAAAAGAACAACAAATCTGGGGGAGAGGACAAAACACATAACTTAGCTGAAGTTTAAAATAAACTAGATTACTCAACTTTAAAACATACAGGCAACCTATCAGTTGTAGCTTGGCCCGAGATAAAACTGAACAAATTTTGATTTGTAAACCTCTTGTTTGTTCCTATTACAACTTCTATCAGCAAGACAGAAGTCTAAGTGTGCAAATCTTAAATATCTGTACAAATTAGTTTAAGGCAGTTAAAAATCTCATGGAGTATATATTAGTTCTACAAGCTCTTTATTATGATTCTTTCAAAAATTACTTCTTCTTCTGAATAACTAGCAATTGACAAGCTTTTAACCCTTCCTTCCTACAAGTTTCATTCACAATAACCTGTTCTCATTTTATGAGTTTTAAAATTTAAGTCAGTGTTTGAGCCCTCACATGAAGAGTTTAGACTATACTAAACAAAACCTTATAATTAACCTTCATCAGATTAAAGCAAGTTTTACATCAATGTGAATTTGTACCTGAAAGCTGCTTCTCTTTGCTTTTCCAGTTTGCAGTAGCTAATTTTTTAATAAATACACCTCCAAAGTAACCATGTCTGTCATTGCATGACCCTTTTATGATTCATGGTTAATAGATTTTTGTCTTGCCCAGTACACAGCCCAATAACTGCATCCTATGTTTCAGGAGACGTGCTCTGCTTCTGGCATTTGGAGAATGTTTATTGGGATTGAGTGCAGGCAACTTAGATTTAGCAACCAAACCATGAAAATGCATTCCAGTCCTTAAAGCACTCTCAGCTTTTTTGAAAGGCTACATAGAAAACCACAACCACATCTTATACAAAATTTCCCTGGCAAGTTTTACGGCAACACAGAAAGAAATAAATTTACCTCCTTTGTTACATTGATTAATGTGAATATTCCTTGTGGGAATGTGCAAGCTTTCCTTCAGCAAGTATGAAAAATATAATGTCATATGTTAAAAAAAAAACTAAATGAAAGTGTGTTCTCAGTCAATGCTGATTATGTTGGCCTCTTGCAAAATGGCAGGCAAAGTCATACTTGTTTTTACACTTGCACCCACATATGTTGCACTGGAAAGGATTTTCAAATCCATGACATCCCATGTGAATAGTATAAAGGATATTGTCTGCAAAGTACATGTCACAGTGCTGGCAGTGATGCAGAAGCTGAGGGTCCTGAACGGGGAGGGTTGGAGCTGGAGTACTTGGCTGACTGTTACTTATACTGGGAGTACTGGTGTGGGCACTGCGATCACTGCTGGGACCTGCCACAGGGCTGTAGTTCCTTTGATTGTGTGTAGGCCGAGGATCTGGGCTGGTTGGAGATGAATTCTGAGGAATATTTGCTGACACAGCTGAGACCACTGCGGGTGCAGCAGGCTGCTGCATCATGAAAGGCTTTTCATCTTGACAGGAAACAACGTCAGGAGAGGCTGGATTTTGATTTTCAGGTGGCAAGCTAGATAACTGTCCAGCTAAGGTAGAGAGCTGGTTTAAAGGATTATCTACCATAAGGTCTTGTGGATCTCTTGGTAAGCCACTGCTCTGGGCTGGTTTGGTCATGCCATCATACGCCTCAGTCTGGATATTTGGGATTTCGTGAGTGAAATCATTAAGGTAGTCTGGTTTCTGAACCACCATGGAAGGTGGACTCAAATTAATTAACGCTCTTCTGCTGTACCCCAAATTGCTGGTCTTCTTCTGCAGAACCCCCCACATCTTCTTGCTGCTCAGGGAAGACCTCGTGCTCTTGATGGGCACCATTTTGTGTTTGCGCCGGCGGTGGTGGGAGAGGTTGCTCCTGTCACTGCAGCGAAAGGAACAGAGTTCACACTTGTAGGGTTTTTCACCAGTGTGTGACCTCATATGAGCTTCCAGGTGACGTTCATAAGCTGATGCAAAGGGACACAAGTGGCATCTGTGGGGCTTCTCACCTGGAAAATTAAAATAGATTAAACCACAGCGCCTCGGAACGCGTGGGGAAAAAAAAAATAAATAAAAAAAATTTAAAAATAGTTTTTTCACAGAGCAGGGAGTTGCTAACAGGGAGCTGCTAAGCAAACAGTTCAGCTGCAGCTGCTGCTCATCCTGTGTTTAGCTGCCTGCTTGGTAGAAAAGCACATTCAGACATCTCTGCCTCACCCAAGTGGTAAGAAGCATAACAAAAAAGCCTGACCAGAATTAGGGTGTAAGAGATCACCTGATTAGGAATTACAGCAGGGATGTCAAGGACTGCATGCAGTGACATCTGTGTGGTGCTCCTGAGATCCAAGCTCCACCTCACCTACCCAGGACATAAGCAGCTGGCTACAGGAATGTCTGCACACCACAAATGTAACTGTTCTTAGTGATAACTGTCTTTAAACCTTGAGCCCTGAAGGGTGTCCTTTCAATATCTTCCAAGCAATCCTACTTTTAAACATCCTGGAGCTATTACCTAAATAACCCATGGACATGTGCAACCACTCAAGAACTCAGTTTTCAAAAAGGATCCTGTAGTTGAAGAGTTAGGAGAGAAAATAAAAGGCAGCTAAACCCTGGAGAGCTGTGTGCTCTCTCAGACCTGATAGTACCAGGTCCCCTCCCTCCTGACAGGCAAAACTTCACTCTTCAATTAAGTGATACTTAAATATTTGCATTAACACTTTTTAAAGTATTTAGAAAACTTTGAAACATAATTACAGGCCAACACATTTGGAATATAATACTTTGAGACTTCTGAATTCCTTTTTTAGATCCAAGACAGCAATGTTAGAAATGCCAGAAAGATTTCATGCATGTTCAGGTGCTGAAATTATCTTATTTTCCTATCTAAAATGCCAGATCAGTTTCTAAGTCACTGTTGTGCAACTGATCCTTTTGTGACACAGCACAGCAAGCTCCTAAAAAATGTGAGTGGGCTCCTTCTCTTCAGCCTTCACATTTTCTTTGAAGCCTTTTCTGCTATTTGAGATACAGGGCAACCCATCTGTTTTGTGGCTTTCAAAATCCATCTAAACCAACTTTAAAAGTCAGATACCTGAATGCAGAGAGGACCATGATCACTCTGCAAGATGGCACATGATAGATGCAGAGAGCCCTTCCTGTGCTGAGCAGCTGACAGCTTGGAATCACAACCCAGGATACTGAGGGGAAGATTTGATTTTTTTTTATTTTTTTTCCTACCTAACTGGCTCTTCAAGAAGAAAGACAGCAATTTCTGTGCCACCTCTAAGTATCTTTTATTTGCACCAACTAAAACCATGATTCCTCCCTAAGCATGTATATGTATTCACATGCACATATATATGTGGGGGGGTGGGTAAAGATCTGGAGATCTGACACAAGCAGTGGTGTAAAAAGGCTGACAAACTCACTGCCTTCACAGCTTGTCAGCCTGCATGGGCTCATGTCATTCCCAACTGGTTGCACAGAGATGAAGATCTGCATCCCATGCTGCACACCCTTAATACAATACAGCTGGTGAGCTACTAATTATGCTGCTGTCAGACTCAGCATGGAGTTAATTCTGCTCTAAGTCACACTTAATAATGGTTGCATGGTCATGCCTGAGTAATTACTTTGGCAGATACCTTGCTGCACTTGCCTGTTACCCAGGATGCATTATCTGTTTACTGACATTGCTCTGAGGCTACCAGTCAGCTATCACTTCCCTATTTTAATGCTGATTCAGGCACTCTAAGCCTTCAAAGTCCATGCAATCCATCTCTTGGCCCTTTACCAGGCTCCCCCACCATGCTTCTGAGCAAAACAAGACTCAGGGCTTGGACCAAAACAAAACAAAACAAACCCAAGAAAAACAAACCAAAGAAGAAATAAGTAAAAATAAAATAAACCAAACCAAACAAACTAAAAAAACCTAACCCAAAACCAAACCCTTCCTTGGAGTCCCCTGTCTTGGTACAAAGAAACTCAGTGGAGCTTTCTGAGGAGCCACTAAAGTAATAGCAAAAATGGTGTTGCCATCAGGACAGCAGTGTGGTATTACAGTCAAGGGTGTTAAATATATTGTAAAGAAATACTGCAGGAAAACAGAAAAGCCATGGCAGCCTGAGATTCTTGTCTTGATATTGTAAAACTGAAGGGACTGCTCTAGGGAAATGAATTCTCATTACTGTACAGTCACTGCTTCTTCATGAGGCATCAGACACATCTGAAGCAATAATCTGGCCATAAAGGGCTCACAGTGAAGGTGTGTCCAAACTGTAGAAACATTTTGAGAGGCACTATGCAGAGACCCTCTCTGTACCCCCCTCTCACTGCTAACCAGCTTGCTGAAACTGAACTAATTCAGGCCACAGGATTTTTTTGCAGTAGAGTGATGCATGCCTTCCATTTGGCTGCCTCCTCCCAGCACTTCTGGCCAAATTTCTTTCTCGTGTGTGTCATGCACTGACCCTCTGAGAAGAGGAACACCTGCAGCAGCACTGAGACAAAAGTCATCCCATCTGTAAAGCTCTGTTCTGGTGGAATACTAATAATATCCAACACTACAGCCAGGAGAAACAACTCAAAACATCAATCAAGGCACAAACCCAAGGCATTATAAACCCCCAAATTTTGTATCTCATGGAATGTTTTCTTCTGAATAATGACCACCAAGTCAGATTTTTGGTTTTTTTTTCCTCAGCATCCCAGTTTTTGGTTGGAGTCTTTCCTGGTTTTCACTGCAACTGTGCTGAAACATTCATTATCTGCAGGTGTTGTTTTGCTACCTCTAACTACCCAGTAACCTCCACTGCCTGAAGTAGCTGCAGGACAAGAAAGCATTCTGAAAACAGGAAAGAATGGTAACCCAAGATCAAAGAGTATAAAAAAGGCAGGTAACTTCCTAGAATAAGAAAAGGAATGCTGACACTATATCAATACCCTCATCAACACTTGAAGGAGGAAGATTTTCAGCAAACACATGATACCAACATCTTCCAGTAGCAATTTGTTTCCTGACACAGCTCTAGCAGGCCATCTGCTCCTGTTGACTACTGGCCAGCAAGAACTGGGGGCTTGGGGATACAAGTTTTTAGATGGCAATAGCTATGTGCTACTGCAAATACATGAACCTTTCAAACTGATGTTACTTCTGTGTCTTTAAGTACCATTTAAAAACCATCCTAAAGTGCTACAGGGAGCTGTATGTCTGCAGTACAGTTTCTCCTGCTACACAGCTCTCATTTCATGAGCCCAGAAATAGAACTGCATAGAGTAAAAACAAAAAAACCTCTTGGTCTCCACATACCATGAGGCAAATGGTAGGTGAAGCTGTAACTGCTATATGAAAAACCAGACCAAAAATGCTTCAAAATACACCTCTGCTTTGCCCAGAGGTGCAAATGCACACTGTGCCCAAATGTGCAAAAGTCACAGCCTTTTAGCCACTACTGAACCTACACAAAATTTCCACGAGGAATCTGAAAACAGCAACAGCTACACACGGAGGTAGCTCAGAGCAGCACAAGAGAATTTACAAGATCTTCAGAGTCTAAACCTTGTATCTCTTTGGTTTTTGAGGTTGCCATTTTCTTTCCCTTTACACCTTGTGAACACAAACCAACAGTGCAGGGCCAGCACAAGGAGTAGTGCCTGGCCCAAAAACCATCCTGGGAATTACTGGAGAAGCACTGGTTCACAGCAGTGAGAATCTGACCAACAGGAACCATACAATTTCATCCAAGCTGCAACATGCTTCCTATAAAGTGAATCCCAGAATGCCACCTACCCAAGAGCACTGAAATTATACACTTCAGAGTTTTGGGACAATCCATACCACACTGGAAAACTGTAAAAACTTCCATTCTTTGCATAATAAATTTTTTTTCTTACAATTCCACTCAGCAGCCATAAAATCTCCTGCATCAGTCTAACAGACTTGGCAGGTACCATAGTCAGACTTCACAAAGACCTTTCTTTGGTCTTCTCACATTTGGCAAGAAGTCAGAGCTGACTTCATTAACAGTTCAGGATATTCCAACTTTCATTGCAAGTTTTGCTTTTCAACTTTATAATCCCAACAGCAGCAAATGCTCTTAAGCCACAGTAATTTTTCTATTCATTACTGTTGTTTTATCACTTAATTGATATGTTCTCACATTTCAGTACTCTACCAATAAGAAAATTTTATCCTGATCACAATATTTTGTACTTGCACATTAAAAATATTGTATAAAACAGGAATATTTCCCTAGCTAAGCAACAGAGGAAGGAAAACCTCTATAAACATCCACATGGCACCATGGACAGTTTTCACTTTTCTGGCTAGCAAGGAAAAACTACAAGTTACCTTTAGGGCCCTTCAATTTAGCTCTCCTGCTAAACTTCACTCCCATAGTTACTTCAAATCCAGCAGTCTGCATTAATAAATTAAGAGGGAATTTGCATAATCTAAACCGCTTGATGGCACAACTTTAAAAAACAGTGTATTAAAAAAAACAAAACCAAAAAGCCAGTTCTAATTGTTGAATAACTAAGAACTATCACACTGCCTGAAGATGCTAACTCCCTGAGGGCAAATTGTACCCTGGAGTTAACACCAGTGTCCCAGAGCAAAGCCCTGCACAGTATTTCATACCTGTATGGATCCTGATGTGTTCTATGAGCCGGGCTGTTCCTTTGCTGGCATAGTTGCAGTATCGACACTTTAACTTCCCATCAAATGTCCTTTCAAAGCCATCCACTAACATTCCTGAGTTTTCATCCAGGGAAACTTCAACAGAAGGATGGTCGAGACCATTCTGATCACCTTCTGTCCCAGCTGTGAACAACCCAACAGAGATTTCAGCCAAGAATCAGAGGGTATTATCCACCATGCTGCCAGGACACACCAGGCTTTTGCTTCTGCATGCTCTTGCTCTTTAAATACACAGAACTACTGAAACAAAACTTGACTAAAACAAAGGTACATACACATCTTAAGTGATGTGAAAAAGACTGTTGGAAATGCTTCCATGCAATTACATAGTCTGCATAATTATCTGGAATGTAAACAGTGCAGTCATGCCCCCAAAAAATAAAATTGGGTAGCACTGAAATGAGCTTACCTCCTTGAAGAGGCTCTGTCTCCTTGTCTCCACTAACTGATCCAGAAATCATATTTACATGGTGAGTCTGCTGGGTAAGATATTCCTGAAAATCTTTTACAAAGTCCAAAGGCTCTGGCTTCTTTTCACCCATATTCACTCTTAACGTTTACAAATTCTTGTGCCTGGAAGGAAAAATACTTTCAAAACACAAGTTTCATTACATTTGAATGCATTCATAAAAACAAGTTTGCTTTTGGTTTTATTACAGTTTTTTTGGTGTTGTTGTTTGGGGTGGGTTTTTTGCTCTGTTTGGATTTTTTTGTTTGTTATTTGTTTGTTTCGGGCTTTTGTTTTTGTTTGGTTTGCTTTGCTTTTTAAGTGAAGCATTACTTCTACCATACAGCATGACTCCATGCACAAACTGCCAATACTATTTTCAGAATTTTTAACTCATGGAAGTTCACCAAACACTTATGGGAAAACCATTTTCAGCAACAGTAACATAAGAATGATATTTAATTGGATGATGTGACAATCAAAATTAACTTGGTTTTTTGTTTGTTTCTTAAACGGATCATACCTGAATTTCAGTTCCCTGCTAAGTAGCAAACATGCTCCAAAATTTACTCCGAACAAACAGGTCAGACAGAAAGCACAGATCACAGTTTCTCCACTTCCCCTGGAAGGGAAAAAAAAAAAAAAAAAAAGAAATGTCATAGAATCATAGAATGTGAGGGGTGGGAAAGGACCTCTGGAGATGCCCCAGTCCAACCCCCCTGCCCCAGCAGGATCCCCCAGGGCAGGACACACAGAACACATCCAGGGGGGGTTGGAAAGGCTCCAGAGAAGGAGACTCCAGAACCTCTGTGGGCAGCCTGGGCCAGGGCTCCCTCACCCTCACAGTAAGAAGTTTCTCCTCATGTTGAAGTGGAACTTCTTATGTTCTAGTTTAAACCCATCATTCCTTGTCCTTTCACTGGGCACCACTGAAAAGAGATCAGCTCCTTCCTCTTGTCACCCACCCCTCAGATATTTATAGACACTGAAAAATCCCCTCTCAGCCTCCTTTTCTCCAGGCTGAACAGCCCCAGGGCTCTCAGTCTTTCATCACAGCAGAGATGCTCAGGTCCCTTCATCACCCTCATGGCTCTCCCTTGGACTCTCTCCAGCAGATCCCTGTTTCTCTTGAACTGAGGAGCCCAAAACTATTTACAGTATTCCAGGTGTGGTCTCACCAGGGCAGAGTGGTCAGTCAGTCCAGTATTCTTGCCAAGCCCCATAATTTGTAAGAAAGAAACTTGGGGAAAAAAAATACATCTTTTGAAAAACAGGTTCTAACTTTAACTGCTGTAAGTTTTATTAAAACAATTGCTCTTCCAGCAAAATCTTTTGAAGGACTGCATCTACTCCTTTGTGTGTTTCACTGAAAGACAATTCCATCTCACTGAGTATTTGAATAGTTTCTCTGGTAAACACATGGCTCAAAAAAATCCCAGAGCTGGGTAAGTCAGTTAAGGCAACTGTAATGTTGGAATACCAAGTGAATGTCACTGATCACCAAAGATGAAAAGAAGCCTTTTACAAAGCAGTATCTCAAAGTTCTCCCCAAATTTTAGTTTCCTATCCTGCACAAAAGTCTTATTCCATTTCATTATTTTGCACTGAAATAATTAAAATATTCACTAAAATCACTAGGCCTGTGATTTTCTGGGACTGTCAATTTGCAATCAATTTGTTAAAACAGAACTTCAGATTACGCTGGGAGAAGGGCAATGAGTCAGTAACATTATATACTCCTTCACATTATTATGAGAAATAACTTGTTACATTTTAAAAAGAATGTTATTTTTCAATAGCTACTAAATAAAACATTGGGTAACCTACATTTATGGGTTCAAGACCACATCTAAACAGTCTCCTGTATTTTCACAGTTATTTGCAGGTGTTAGCTCATTTTTGAGATCCACATGACCATGTGCTTTCACACCATCCACCAGTAAGTCCAACTGCTAGCATTATAATCATCATTAAGGTGGTTTTGAACACATCTTTATGTATCAACTTTACCCTCTTTCAGGTGTCCCCAGCCTCACTGTAGGCTTAAGTTAAATTCTCTTCCATTTGTTGGTGTCTCCTGCAACAAAACACAGGTATCAGGATAAGAATTATAGATATGAAAGAGAAAATGATCAATTGTTTTTATAATTAATGAAAATGACACACAATTTTAAACATCTGAGTGGAAAAAGGCATTATTTTGGGGATCAGCTGCATAAAACTTCCTTTCTGGACCTCACTGATTTAATTTGAAAACATCCAACCTTTTTTTTTTTCTGTCAATGTAGGCAAGTTGCCATGGTTTAAGCACCACCTCAAACCTCTACATGTCTATGCACAAAAGAACCTCTGGTGATGTTACATATTTTTTTTTTATAGATATACAGCTGGCCACTCTCCTTTTCAGGGGAGAAGGATACAGATCAGATAACTGCTGTGTCAGTACCACAAAGTAGCAATTGCAATTGTAATTATTAGAAACCTGAGGAGGCCATCTCATGTTTCACTCAGCTGGGCTGATCTCCCCAGATGTCCCTCAGCTTCTGTTTACACAGAACATTTTCTCCACAGATAACTACATCTTCTCCAGCTTCATACCCTGACAGGCAGAATACTGGTGATTCACTTCCTACAGTGGCTCAGCCACTGGATTTAACATTAATTACAGCTCTGATGCTCACTTTTTATTGTCTGAGAAGTATTACAGGACGTGCCAGGCTGAGAGGCATTACGAATAAAAGAAAGCTGCAGAAAATAATTCCGACACAGTAAATAATTCAGACACAGTAAAACCAGTACTTCAACACACACAGTAAGAATGCATAATAAAATTATTATGAGTAAAAAAATATGACTATGTATAATCATGGGGGGGGGACTGATAGAAAAGGGGGAGGAGAGAGTGATAGAAAGGAGGAGGGAGAGAGGGATGAAAAGGGGGGGAGTGATAAAAAAAAGGGGGGGGGCATCTCACTGCCCCAGACTCATCTTTTCCAGCACAAATGACTTAGAATTAAACCCACGCATGAGGAAGGATCCCAAACTCTACCCAAGCCCTTCCTGCTCCTTTCCAAGGAGGTTTTGGGGTTTTTTTGGAGGGGTAAGGGAAGAGGAGCGGCAGCCAAGCCCAGCCCCATAACACCCCCCGGTTCCCCCGTCATCCGGCGCACGGACACCCCCACTTTTCCTCACACTTTCCTCCGACCCACGCCGCCTTCACGCGTGGGCGGGAAGCGAGGAGGCCCCGGGAGATCTCCGCCGAAATTCCCCTGTTTGCCAGAGGAAACACCGAAGGGCCGACTCAACCCTCCCCTTGATTCCCAGCGGGACAGCGCCGTTCCCTTCACCCTGTGCCGTTCCCTCCCGACACTTCCCCCCCTGGGGAACCCACAGCAGCCCCGACCCTCCCGCTCCCCTCACGTCAAGAGGAGGCCACCCCGGGGGACGCCTCAGCCTCCGGGCAGGTGCCTGACGGCTGCTGCCTCTCTACGAAGGCTGCGGGGACCTCGTTGTTGTTGCTGCTGCTGCAGCCGCTGGAACCCCCGCCCCGCTGAGCACCGTGGGTGGGTGAGGAGCGGGGCAGCACTCACCGCAGCAGCAGCCGCCGCCATCACCCCCCCGGCTGCTGCAGCCGCCGCCCGCGGCCCCCGCCGCCGCCGCCATGTTTGTTGTGTTCTGCCGCCCCGACCCGACCCGGCCCGGCCCGGCCCGCCCACCGCCGCCTCGCGAGACCGCTGCGCGCGCACCGGCGGGGCGGGGACCTCAAGATGGCGGCGGTGGCGGCTGTTCGGCTTAGGAACTGCACGAAGGTGAAGGGGAATGGGGGTTGTGGTTGTCGTGGTGCTGCTGCTGCTGGTGGTGCTGCTGGTGGTGCTGCTGGTGGTGCTGGTGCTGCTGGTGGTGCTGCTGGTGGTGCTGGTGCTGCTGGTGGTGCTGCTGGTGGTGCTGGTGCTGCTGGTGGTGCTGCTGGTGGTGCTGGTGCTGCTGGTGGTGCTGCTGGTGGTGCTGCTGGTGGTGCTGCTGGTGGTGCTGCTGCTGCTGCTGGTGGTGCTGGTGCTGCTGGTGGTGCTGCTGGTGGTGCTGGTGGTGGTGCTGCTGCTGGTGCTGCTGCTGGTGGTGCTGCTGGTGGTGCTGCTGGTGCTGCTGCTGGTGGTGCTGCTGGTGCTGCTGCTGGTGGTGCTGCTGGTGGTGCTGCTGGTGGTGCTGGTGGTGGTGCTGCTGCTGGTGCTGCTGCTGGTGGTGCTGCTGGTGGTGCTGCTGGTGGTGCTGCTGGTGGTGCTGCTGGTGCTGCTGCTGGTGCTGCTGGTGGTGCTGGTGGTGCTGGTGCTGGTGCTGGTGGTGCTGGTGCTGGTAGTGCTGGTGCTGGTGGTGCTGCTGCTGGTGCTGCTGGCGGTGCTGCTGCTGTTGTTGGTGGTGATCCTGGTGCTGGGATTCTTCTCTTCCCGGGGTGCCGGCGGATCCCTCGGTTTCCCAGTCCCGGGGTAGGGCTGAGTGCGTTCCCGTGACTGCGCGGGCGCTGGAGGGAGCGGTAGGCCGCGGGATCCCGCCTCATATCCCGCCTCATATCCCGCCTCATATCCCGCCTCATATCCCGCCTCATATCCCGCCTCATATCCCGCCTCATATCCCGCCTCATATCCCAACCTACCTCCAGCTCCGGTGAAGAGCCGAGGGGCTCCTGCCTGTCCCTTACCGCCTCTGCTGTCCCCACCCCGTTCTTGTCTCCTCTGAGGCCGGGGGCGGCTCCAGGTGCTCAGAGCCGGCGGGGTCTGCAGGGCTGAGGGAGCTGATTCTGCTCCTTCCCAGCCTTCAGCTCCTTCCCAGCCTTCAGCTCCTTCCCATCCTTCAGCTCCTTCCCAGCCTTCAGCTCCTTCCCAGCCTTCAGCTCCTTTCCATCCTTCAGCCCCTTTCCATCCTTCAGCTCCTTCCCATCCTTCAGCCCCTTTCCATCCTTCAGCCCCTTTCCATCCTTCAGCTCCTTCCCATCCTTCAGCTCCTTCCCATCCTTCAGCTCCTTTCCATCCTTCAGCTCCTTCCCATCCTTCAGCTCCTTCCCATCCTTCAGCTCCTTCCCATCCTTCAGCTCCTTTCCATCCTTCAGCTCCTTCCCATCCTTCAGCTCCTTCCCATCCTTCAGCTCCTTCCCATCCTTCAGCTCCTTCCCATCCTTCAGCTCCTTCCCATCCTTCAGCTCCTTCCCATCCTTCAGCTCCTTTCCATCCTTCAGCTCCTTCCCATCCTTCAGCTCCTTCCCATCCTTCAGCTCCTTCCCATCCTTCAGCTCCTTCCCATCCTTCAGCTCCTTTCCAGCCTGCCAGTCCGTGATTCTTATGTTTTGGGTTGGTGTGTTTGGTTATTTATAAATATTCATTTACTTTATTTTTTTACCTGTGAACTCTGGGGAGGTATCAGGCAGCTTCGTGCTGAAAAAAAAAATAAATAAATAAATCTTGTTTGTGTCTTGTGAAAGGGCTCCTGGTTGGAGCAGGCCCTGGTTAGGAGAGCTGTTCCCACACAAGGCATTGCACAAGACTTGTAAGAGGTTTTCGTAGCAGCTCAAGTGCTCTGCTGTCTCCTTTACTTTTCTGAACAGGCATGTTGCACCATAGGGATACTCAAAAGACCAAGGGAACAAGCAGAAAAATCAGAAAAATCAGAGGAGACTCTTGCTGTGCAGAGTGAGAAGTCGTGCTGGGCTGGGATCTCCTCATGGCAGCTTGTGAGGGTGTTGTGGTAATGGAAATAAAGAAAAATAAACTCATAAATCAGGGCAAGCAAGCTTCATGTGGTGGAGCTTCTCTGCTGAGAAACAGGAGCTGTCTGGAGGCCGGCGGGGATGGGTACAGGAGTGGAGTCATCAAGGAAAGAAAAGGGAGCTGAGGAAATTGTATTGCTTTGGCCTTTTATTGTTTATGTTTCAGTACTGCTGCCAGGTTCCCCAGCATTAAAATGTTGTTTTGGAGTGTAAAACAAACCCCAAAACAAAAATAACTATGCTTTAACAAGCTGAGGTGAAAGCAGGAATTGAGGCAACATTGATTTTTCTGCTTATCAGAGCAACCCAGACACCAGTTTTTAAATACGTGTGTTTAGTAGGGCAAGCACTCTGAATGGAGTAGCAGCATAGGTCATTAACTTAACTACAGAAAAACACAAAAAAAACCCATGAAGGCTGAACCAAAGCATTTGAGTAACATCCATGCACTTTAAGTAAGTATCCAAAGTCAGTATATATCACTTGACTGCATGACTTCTAAGAATAAAAATGCAAACCATAATGTAGTTATTTTTTTTAAATCTAAACATTAAGTCAAAACCAAGTCACTTCTACACTATGGTATTACTCTGGAGTGAAATACCTATTACCTGTGGGTTGCTGCTCTGTGTTTGGGTGTCTTCTGTGTACATTGCATCCCCTGGGGCCAGCTTACTGCTTTTAAGACTTTTCAGCATAACTGTGTTAGGAATATTCCTTTTCTAAGCTTCTACCTGCTAACCAGGCAGTTTGCAGGTCACTGCAGCCTATGTTTGTGCTTGACCTTGCTGAGCTGTTTTTAATCAAGTTTGTTCAGCCTCTTGTTTTCACAAAAGCAGATGAGAAAAATATATATTATTTTTTTTTAGACTACAATACCTGTACTTCCTACTTTGGATGAATTTAGTGAAGTGTTTCCCTGTATGGCTGGTAAGTCTACACCCCAGCCTCAGGTGCAAGCAAATGTAGTAAGTTAATCCCAGACTACTACCACTTGTTGTTTCAGCACTACTGGTTTATTGCCCACTGAGTGTACCTACTTACTGTTTTCCAAAAAGTTTTATATTCTTAAAAGGCACCATGCATTTTTCCTGACTGTTCTTGGTCAATACTGGTGAACTATTCTCAGTGATTCATCTTCAGTTGTGCCACTGTGAAAATAAAATATTCTTTTCTTTATACTGGGAACTAAAGTAGTGGAAGAAGCAGGGAGTATGCATGATGTGTAATCCTGTAAGCATACAGTGTTAAATGTGTGCAGCTACACTTAGATTTTTCCTTCTCAGACCTTGCTAAGAATATGGATTTGCACACATAGATGTTTAATACTCTTGCATGCCTGGGTGCTGAGTGACCCCACCAAAGCTGGATAATCCTTTCCTGACTGACATATTCCACAACGTGGTTGCCTTGGATTTTTTCTCTATTAGGGCAACTTCTATTTTAGTTGTCTGTGAAGCCCCTGTAGTGACTCCAGTAAGTGTCCCCTTGAAGGTGTTGCCATCAACTAAACCTTGTATTCATACATCAGCTTCACTAGTCAGTATTTTTTTTTATATGTGATGATCTCTCTATATCTCACAAATCTCTGATTTGTGATGATCAGAGATGTTGAAGGTGAATAACTGATTGTTCACAGCAATATTTGTATTCTGTATTACCACTTCTTACTATTTTTTTTGTCGTGCATGACTTGTGCTAAGGTCAGAGCTTTCTTACTATAGTAGACTTATGCATCTTGTCTCTAAGACAAAAAGAGTCTGTAGTTCTGTTTTACATCAGTTCTTCAGCCAAAGAGATGACAAGTGTTGAAAGCCAACATGAAAGAGTGAATTATTAGAGGGTTCAAAGGAGTTTCTACTTTCTGAACCCAGAATTAATTCCTTTTTTTTTTTTTTTTTTTTTTTTTTTTTTTGAGAAGTCCTGCTATCACAGCATGCTTTGCAAAATTGTTCTGTGTTTTGTGAGCTAAACAGCAGTGTGGTTACAGCACAGTCAGTCTGTCTGCTCACTGTGGGGTTAATGCTGGTGCATGCTGGCAAAGCTGTATGTTGGCAGGCATATGCTCATTATTTTTATGGCACAGCTGTGTCTCTACTGGGGGTTTCTGTTAGGAGTGACTTTAGTAAGACATTAATATGTCTGCACTTTATACTGACAGAGCAAAAATGACAGAAATCTGAAGCAAAAATCTGCTCTCTAGATGTTAGCCACAGAATAAGTTGGGGTTTGGGAGCTGTGAGAGCAAAGCTGTTTTTATGTCTTGCCTCTTGTGGTCAGTCAGTCAAACTGTACTTCCTTTTTGAATACTGCTTTTCAGGAATACATTTTGCAGCAGTTCAGCTACTGTTAGCCTCTTACTTTTTGAGCCAGATCACATTAATTATGCTAACTTCCTAAAAATCCTAAGAAATTATTCTGTGGTTAGAAAAACTTTAAAATTAAATGTTTTCCTTTCTAAAGCTTGCTTTTATCTACTAAGTAGTTTATTGTCCTTCAAGGTATAAAACTAATTACCTGTTACAGTACTTCTGCCCACCACCTAATAGTCACAATGCATTTCTTGCTCACAGAAGCTGCTGTTCTGCTCAGTTTTGTGACAATAAAATTACTGGGTAAAATACTTTACTGTTACCTGTATAGAAATAGGAATTGTATTAACTGTTTGCATGTTTTGTATTTGTTGTCAACAGCTGAGAAGAAATTGGCCAGTGTATTTGGCTCCGTGGAAGGCTTCTCAGCATGTCTTTAGGTCCTTCAAATCAGAACTTCAGCCAAATCCAGCCAGTGATGGAATTGTCTATGCCCCACTTCAGACATTCACTGAAGAGGAGACAATGCTGAAAAATATGGGTACCTATTTTCTGTGTGGTTAAAATATTGAAATGTCTTAATCAAAAGGGAAATATTAAATGGAAAAATTATTTTCATTATTTAACTAAATGTTGAGGTTGTTGTGGGGGCTTTTGCTTAATGTTAAAACTGCTTTAGTTCCCAAGAGGAGATTGTCATGTTCCTTTCCCATGTTACCATAGCACAGTTCCACACAGTGGAGTTTACTCTGCATACATAATAATGTTTAAAACTGTTGCTGTCACAGACATGAAGTTGCCAGGTATTAACTCTTGCCCTTTCTAAAGTGTTTATTTCAGCTGCAGCTAACTGCTCCAGCTGGTTTCCAGAGATTCCAAGTATATCCAGAATGGTAACAGATGTGATGTGTGTGTTTTGTCGTGCAGCCAACCCTGCACGGAGAAGATTGTTTCAAACAGGATCCTCAGAGCAAAGAGTGAGGACTTACAAATGTGGAAAAAAGCTTATAAAAGTCTTCAGTTAGGCAGAAAAAGTCTCACAGGATTTTGTGCATTCAAAATGAGATGCATTGAAACCTGAGAATATCTTCCCAAACTGCAGGTTTAATTTATAAAGAAATGCAATTCAGCTAACCAGACAGGGGATGTATTTGAAATATCTCCTTTTTTTTTTTGTCAGCCAATGTTACATAAGTGCTGCTGAGATGCTTTCAAAGTTGTGATTTTACAGGAAGTATTTATTTCAGTTCAGAGTTGTAGCTCTGCTCAGAAGGCAGTGACAACTGAGCCTTGTAGCACATCACCTCAGACAGCTTTTTGTCCTTTGAATAACTTGTGTGTGAGAGTCAGGGAATACACACGTGACCTGTCAGAAGTACCACATTGCTGTTATGTTGATCTTCAAGGAGAGTTGTAGAATACTTACACACTTTTTTCTTTTCATTGACAGTGGCAAAATTTGCTCAGGAACAAGTTGCGCCCTTGGTGCAAAAAATGGATGAGAATTCAAAAATGGAAGACTCTATAATAGAGGGACTGTTTGAACAAGGGGTCTGCACACCTACTTTATCATTTATTCAGAAAGTGACATCATTCCTGTTGTTTCCTAGCTCTGCACTTTTCAGATTTTTAGATTGAGTGACAAAATTCAAATGAACTAATGAATCACTAAAACATTTCTCAATACCAGGACAACTTTCTCTTTACTACACTGACACTCTCCATCTTTCCTGTAATACTCTTTCCATCTCTCCCACTCACCACAATCTTTATCTTTCAGTTCCTTATCTTCCCCCCCCCCTTTTTTTTAAATTTTCTTTTAATTGTATAAACATAATTGGACAGAACTGACGTGACTGATAAGAGCATCAAGAGTTTTCTGTGTCCTTACTGAGCAGCCAGGAGGACTTGAGTTGCAAGTATTTTGGTATTCATTCCTGGATTCAATTTTAGCCTTTCCTGCTGTCAAATCTAAAGCTCATCTTGTGTTTAGAAAATCATTTTATACAGTGATAGCTCTAAGTATTATACATCTATGCAGATTTAGTTTCTTCTGGAAAATGTAATAAGATTTTGGGAGACTGGCCTGTGTGCTACATGTGTTAGTTATTTCTTGCATGAACTGATTGTCAGCTTCTGTGAATAAGTTTAAGGGTATTGAAGGAAAACGGGTTTCTGGGGAAGGATCTGTAGCTATTTATTTACATTCTGTGGTTTTTATTTTAATTTCTTAAGTATAAGCTTGGGTTAATAAGTTATTGACAGAAGCTGACAGGTTGATCTGTTTGCATCTTTTACGTTTCAGCTGATGAGTATTGATCTTGGAGAAGAATATGGAGGAACTGGAGCTTCATTTCTTTCTGTCATATTGGTGGTAGAAGAATTGGCCAAAGTTGATCCATCCGTAGCTCTTCTATGTGAACTCCAAAATACACTAACAAATAAATTGTTTTCCACATATGGAACAGAAGAACAAAAGAGAACTTACTTGCCCAGAGTGGCTAAAGATACTGTGAGTGAAAATCACTTTGCTAAACTATAATAATTTTTGATAGTTACCTAATGTTATTGGGGGTTTTCTTCAGTGGCAAAAAGTGTTGGCAAATACAATTTCAGTAGTTTCAAAGAACTCTGAAATGCTGGCTAGCAATGAGGTCTGTGGTGATACAGATGTGTCCCCTCATCAGTAGATGGGAGATAGAAGTGGAAAGGTGCCTACTGGTTTCATTAAAATATAATTTACAGTGGAAAAGAACTTTAAAGTAGTTGGCTGTAAGAGACAAGTAATGACATAGTGTTTCTATTCTTAATCTCTTTACCTGAAACTTTGTTACTTTGATGCAGTAGGTTAAAGTGTTTGAATTTAAGAGACTTGTGCTTGTTTATAGCTGTTCTCATTGTAGAATTTGTCATATGTTTAGTAAAAAATAAAACTACCTTTTCCCTTCAATTGACAGGTTGGCAGCTTCTGTCTTACAGAGGCTGGATCTGGCAGTGATGCTTTTTCTTTGAAGACTCGGGCTGAAAAGAAAGGAGATTACTATGTTATCAATGGCTCAAAGATGTGGATTAGCTTAGCAGAACATGCAGGAGTTTTCTTTGTGATGGCAAATGCAGATCCATCCTTAGTAAGTTGCTAAAGATGAGCTGCATTTCAGTGACAGCTGATGATGTATGTATTTTATACTAATGTATTCTGATACATTAAAGGTTACTATTTTTTGCTCCTTTTCCTAGCTGACAGCAAACCTTTACATTGTTTTCTAACAAAAATTTGCAACTTGCTGAGCAATTTAATAAATTCCTCCCACCAGGGAAAATAAAAATGTCAGAATTGTAATTGCTTCCATGAAGAGCACAGCATGCATTGGTATTTTTCTGAGTAATGGGAGAAGGGAGAGCCCAGCCTTCCTGATTTAACTAACATGTTGCTGTTGTTAAAAGGCAAAATAGAGCTTAGGCTACATGCACTGAAAATCTAACAAAGATACTGTGTTAAAGTATGTTCAGGTAAAAAAATACATAGCTGAATATGCATATTCCAAGTTTGGTCATGAGCTTGGATACAAGTAGTAGATTCAGAAAAGTCACTGACAGGCTTTAAAATGCACTATACAAATACAGTAGAGTGATAATTGAATACAAAACTAAATTGCTTAAAGCTTTATTTATTTAAACTTATTTCAATATCTCTTGTTAAAAATTTAATTTGAAGATACTTATTTTTAAAATTAAAATTTCAGGGTTTGGTGAAATAAGAGAGGGTTTGTCTTTCATTGTATTGTCACTTTCTGAACTTTTGTTCATTTCTTCACAAGCTGGCAGGTGATTTTAGTATTAGCTCTAATGAAGACATTTGATAAATCAGTTTCTGTATTTGTTAACTGCTGTGCATTGCTGTATAACCTGGAATTGCTTCTGCATTCACGCCTTAAAAATGATAATACTTTGTCTTCTTAAAGCTACACGTTTGCTTTTAAATATTTAAGAATAAGATTAAAAGTCAATGCTGATCTTAGTATAAAAACATATCTTGATTGGTTTTTAATTCATCCTAGGGGTACAGGGGAATTACATGCTTCATAGTAGATCGTGACACAGAGGGACTGCATGTGGGGAAGAAAGAGGACAAGCTTGGAATCAGAGCATCTTCTACCTGCCCTGTAACATTTGAAAATGTTAAGGTATTGCAATTTGTTTAGTTATTGGAGCAGAATTTTTGTGTGATTAGAACCTGACCACATGTAAGGAGAGAATGTTAACCAAATTCCCAATACTTTAATTCCTTAGACATGCTGATCATTTGGCATATTTGAACTTTTTTCCCCCCTATACTATCACAAAGTCTTCAGGGGGGTTGGCTTGCTTAAATTTTGATACAGTTCTTCTCAGCTGTATGACCTCAACTTTATGACCCCAGAATGTTCTGGTCAGATATTCTATATGTCAGATGTCTGGGATATGTTTTATTCTTTCACTTATGAGAAACATTAAACAAAACTTATACACTGATTCATCTCTGAACCACACTAGCAGAGCTGCAAAGCAGAATAGAAAAATAATTGAGTGGTTTTATCCTTTAGGTTCCTGAAACCAGCATCCTGGGACAGGTTGGACAAGGCTACAAGTATGCAATTGGGATGCTAAATACTGGCAGAATAGGTATTGCTGCACAGGTGGGTCATTTCTTTTAACACTGAATACAACCAGTCGTTAATTTTGAACTTGGATTGAAATTCACGAAATGTTTAAAGCCATTAAGAATGAACTATTTAGAAAATACTTTATTAAAAACGAAATTGCCACTAGATGTCACCCTTCCTGTATCTAAGCTGCAGTAACACACTGAAACGAGTGTGAATGGTGAAATTCTCCTTCAGTGACATTAAGCAATAGATTTAGAAAACATTAAATGGCAATTAGTTTGTCTTTGGTGGTTAACTTATTGCTGCTGAAATGTAGAAACATTTTTCTCTGCCATTATGCAAATTTGAAAACTAGCTTTGGCAAATATAACACACTGACATGTATAATTTTAATGCTTCTAACTGTGATTGTAAGGGATTGACAAATGCGACCTAATGATAAATTTTATTTTCCCAATTACTTATTTTTAGAAGTCAACTTATTTTTTTTAAAAGTGTGATTTTTTTTTTAATAGGAAAAGTGTCCTTGTTATTATTGTGTTTAAAAATTGCACCTTATGGCATCTTAGAGGAAAATACTTGCTGACCTTGGACTTATCTCAAAATACTGTATTTTGTTGTGGACCCAGATTGCTGCTGATTTTTGTGGAAATCAGCTCAGCCCTATAATAAAATTACTTAAGACAAGTTTTATTAAAGTAATACTTTTTATACTTCTGAAAGTAATTTTTTCTACATTTCTACTTTGTTGTGGGTGTAATATGCCTGTACTACCAAACTGCCTTTTCTCCTAGTTTGGAAGCACACCAGATGTAACAGCCCTCATGAAATTTAGCTTTTCCATGTGGCAATACACTCTGCTGCTAAATGCCTTGGGGTTTCCAGCATTTCTTAAGAATATCTGTGATGAAACTTTGACAGATATGGCATTTAAAGACTAGAGCTGTGGTCCCCATTGTTCCCAGAGATACAAATAATATACAGACTCTGGCAGTAAAATACATGGTCTGGATTTTACTCATAATTACTCCAAGTCTAACTTAATTAAAATTTTCTATCCTCTTTTTTTCCTAGGAAAGAAACTAGGTAGAAAGAATGCATTCAGATGAACAGTAGTTATAGAATGAAACCAACTGATGTTATTTACTAATAGGTAAACACTCCAAGATATATGGAAGGCAGTGTCCTTCCTTTGCTGTCTTGTTTGGAATGGAATTCACTTTTCAAAATTTGGTAGTTCTAAATCCCCCCCAAAAATCAAGTTTCTCTTCCAGATTTCATAATGTTTCTGTAGGCTTACAAATCAGACACTAGGGTAGATGTGAGTTAATTCTTTATCAATGCTCATGTGTCATTTTCCCAGCTGTTATTTTCCAAGATAAGTGTGTGAAAAGACAATGAGTTTTCTAGAAATGTTCTGTTGAGTTGGTTTTTTTCTGGAAAATGCTGGAACAAATGCTATCCCCAATTCCACTGCACTGATTTTCTAACTTCTGAAATAAATTACTAATTCTCACAGTCTAGTGTCTTCTACAAAATGAGAAATTATTCTGATTATGAAAATAGCTTTGAATAATCATTCAAATTATTTTTGTCTAATAGTGTAATGTAGATCTATAGATTTTTAGTTTACAGTGATTTTCTCATGTAATTAAGAATTTTTCCAGAAATGCTCAATATTTTTGCAACTGCATTTGATCCATAACTTTTGTCCAAAAATAAATTTGTGATAGTTTTTTGAGAAATATTTTGCTTTTAGTAAGAAAGTTTATTTCAGGAATGGATTAGTATGAAATGGACTTACTAAGTTTGGGTTGGGTTTGGGTTTTTTGACCTAACTCACTTCACTTTGTCTTACTTCTTACAGATGTTAGGACTGGCACAGGGGTGTTTTGACTACACAGTTCCCTACACAAAGGAGAGAGTCCAGTTTGGGAAAAGTGTATTCCATTTCCAGGTATTTCTTAATGAACACATGGGAAGTTTAAGCTAGTAGTAGCTACCAGAGTAAATGAAGTCAGTAAAATGAGTAATCTGATGTGCTTAATTTGTGCTCCACCTTGTGTCATGTCTCTACTTCTCAAAATTTGAGAAGAATTTTTCAACAGAATTTCAAATCAGTGTTCATCTGCCACACAAAATATATAAATTCTGTGCTGTGTGCCTTTGCAAGTACTGCATAAATTATTTAAAACTTCCAAACATTATTAACATAACTCCTTTTCCTTGACAGTGTATTGACTGCCTTTGAGAATAATACACATGGATCTCCTTTCTCTTCTGATTTTAATATCACAGTATGTTGACTGTGTTCCAGTTTTTATACCCTTTCATGAGGTGTGGGGGAAGGCCTTTTTTTGGAGGCATTAGAAATTATAAAAAGATGAGGGAAACTGATTGAATTATTAGATTTCCTGTGTTACACAAAGACATTTAGTTTTCATGATAATATCAGTATTTCAAAACGAAAAAGACTCTTTGTTGCAAAAATGATGTATAGTTTAATAAGGAAGATATATAATTGTAATTACTGTAGTAACTTTCTTGTTAAAAGAAACCTACATCTCAGATGAAGGGAAGGAACATTAGTACTGCTCATAATTTATACACGTTTTAGGAAGCAGCCACAGATATCTAGGAAATTATTGGAACTACGTCTTTTGAATGGGAAATGGAATTTGTAATTGCTGAATCATTTTGTTATTTTGACCTGCATATATGTTTTTGCTAATTTTAGGGAGCAGTATCAATGTTCAAGTAAGATGAAAGTTTTCTTTCTGCTTTACAAGCATGTTAGACAACTAAATGCTCTTTTTCAATCATTGTAATGTTTAGGTCTCCATACATAAACCTGTTCTTAATACCTGCCATTTAGAGGAGAGCTGTGCCACCTCCTTCCCTCCCCTGGAATCCACTCATCAGTCACTTTCTGTAGACTTTCATGCTCTTCCTCTCTCTTTTTTCATGGCTATGGGACATGGGAAGAAGTAGCTGTCATTTTGCCAGTTCTCCACTTGATTTAAGAGGTGCTTTTTAAAAATCATCAGGGAACTCAACTTGTTAATGTATGGGTGTCCTCAAGAGCTGCAAAATAAATCCAGCTTTGACCTACCCGTGTCTCTACAGTGCTGAGGAAAACATTAAGATTTGCTGGAGATTTTCCTTGATATTCATGGATGCAGGTGTTCACGTTGAACCCTCCTCTCCAGAGAGCCAGGCAAGAAGTTCCTCAGTACTCCTGAATCCAAGAAAAGGGAAGGAGAAAATGGGTGTGGAGCTCCTAAAAGGACTTCAGTGACCCAAAGTTTTTCTTTGGTTTCAGAGACGCGGAGATGTGCGGAATTATTAGTCCACGCATCTTGTGTGTTTTTATTTGAGAGGGATGTTCTTTGGTGAAAAGAATGGTTCTTGCTAGAAATTCCAGTTGAATCCTGGGTGGTTGTGCCTGACTTTTGGGGTGCTGATTGCAGGGGATGCAGCACCAGATAGCTCAGGTGGCCACACAGCTGGAGGCAGCGAGGTTGCTGACCTACAATGCAGCTCGTCTTGCTGAAATGGGAAGGCCCCACATCAAGGAAGCCAGCATGGCCAAGTACTATGCTGCTGAGGTAACCTGCAGTTTCTTTATCCAGTGGATTTATTTTATTGCTGTTCAAACATTTCTTCTGTTACTGAATATGTAACTTTTGATACATGTTTTGCTGTGAGATCTTTGAGGTACCTTTGTCTTGTTTCTCATTCTCCGTCTGGAATGTCAAGTGTAACCACCTAAGAATGAACTGCTCACACCCCTAAAAAAAATTTTGAAAAACAAGCAACAACATGAAAAGAAAGACATTCATCTAGAGAGATTTAAATTTCTCAGTCTTCTTTGTGTGGCTGAAGAATTGACATGGGAAGACTTCATTCATTTCTGACCATTTCAATTCTGCTGCTCACACCTGAGAGCTGTAGTATGATTCCAAACTGGATTCCTTCTGCCCTTTAGTAATTGCTTTTTCATAGTGCAGCATGTAAACCATTGCAACAATGATTAGTGAAATCCTGATGTCCTCTGATTTAGGAAAACATCTTTTTAGTGCTAAAATAACTTGATAAGGTAGGGTAGATACAAAATTACCAGTCCTTCCTCTTCCCACTGTTTCTAGTAACTGCTTAAATTTCTGGTTTCTTTTTACTTTAAATAGCTACAAAGAATAAATCTTACTAATATCTGCTTGTAGTTGAGTCCTGACATTGTAACTGTGAAACTATTTTCATAGGTTGCAACACTGACAACAAGTAAATGTATTGAATGGATGGGTGGTGTTGGATTCACAAAAAATTACCCAATAGAAAAGTTCTATCGTGACTGCAAGATAGGTGAGTGATAGTTTCTGAAGCACTTCTTGTTGCATTAGTAGTATTAAGTTTATGGATGAATGACTGGCTATTATTTTAAGATATTTTTTCCCTGAGACTAACATCACTTATTTAAAGGCTCTAATATGAGAAGGTAAAAATTTAAATATTAATATCTATGTATGTAATATGTTTAATTAGATACCTATAAAATACAGACACACACATTGTGTTCTATTAAGAAAATTCCAGTTCAAAAAAAGATTGAAAATACTTTCCCTTCAGAAAGTATTCAGATCTGAATCTATGTGGAGTTTTATTATCAAGACTTCTTTGTTTACCAGTATGATACTCAGACCTAACAGTCTGATATTTCTAACAATATTACCCTTTGACTTTTCTTGCTGATAGCATTTATAAATGCTTAATCTTTGTTTACTATTTATGAAATTCATTTCAGGAAAACATCTTTTCATTAAGTTGTACCAGCAGAAGGATATTTTAGTTGTTGCAGACAACTAAATATAAAAATATAAAATATAAATATAAAATATAAATATAAAATATAAATATAAAATATAAAAAATTACGGCTCTGATAATTCTGTCTCTAGAACTTGTTCAGTAAAGCTTTACTTCATAATTGTCTAATCTGTTAAAACAGTATCTTGGTCTCTCTTCATATACCCACTTTGGTTTTATTGTCTTCTAATCTATTTTCTTCTAATTTCAGGTACAATATATGAAGGAACTTCAAATATCCAGCTGAGCACCATTGCAAAAAGCTTAGCACAGGAGTACTGAAACCATAAGGACTTTTTTACTGTTAGCAGAAATTATTTCACTGAACATTCATTGTCAATTACATGTTTATTTGTAATTATAAAAATCATACATAAGGAGGAATATCAGACAAAATCATAAGGAAAACCACAAATTCCCCATTTCAGGACAGGGAGTGTGTAATTCATGTGAAACTGTAAATTCCACGTTCCCATCCAAATCCTGGGTTAAAAATATCTCTGCCTGAGACACTTCTAAGCTAATACATTGGCAGAAATTATTAAACTGTGTCTCTGCACTTGGAGATTTCAAAGTGGAAGGAAGAGAAGCCAAGTCCTTTGCTTGCTGGGGGTGAAAGTTTCTGTTGAAGCCACCTGGGGGAAAGGACTCTACACGTGCAGCAGAATTGTTGCATGGTGTGAAGCTGCTGTTTGTTCCTGGTGCCCTTTATTAACATGGGGGACAGGAGGGGGGGGATTTGGAGGGATTGAAGTGATGGTTTCCTCTCTCCCAGGTGGAGTGATGTCTGTGGAGCTGCTGTAATTGGAGTAATTTTTATAGCAGCCCTTAGTGTGTTCTTAAGTATACCTTGGTAATTAAGTCCTTCCAGCCCCAGTTTTCAGTACTGAATGGTGGATAATCTCTACCTCCCTTTCCAGCCCTCTCAGCTGTTAAGGGTTTTAATCTAAGAGCCTATTTTTAGTTCTCCTTTCATAAAAGGTTGAGTTGAAATCTTAGTGAAATTGGCTTAAAAAAAGCTCTAGTAGTTCTGCAAAAAGCCAGAAAGATAAGCTAGGCAGGAGGAATGCTGTGATATTACCTCAGAGTGGCCTTTCCATGCTCAATGCATTTTACAAACTTTAATCCTCAGAGCCTTCCTGGTGGTTAGGAAGGGACAGTTAAGTTGCACCTTAGAAAACTCTCATGGAAGTTAATGGTTCTCTACAAAAAAAAGCAGTTTTTCTCCTTTTGAGAGAGAGAGAGAGAGAGAAAGGGGGGCAAGTTGAGAAGTATGTGCTTTTTTATCCCTCTCTGTTTACTTTAAAACTCAACATTTTGTTTACTGCAGAAGCCTCTTCAGTGCTGGAGGACTAATTAACTAAGAATCAAGGGATGGAAAGCTTAACATATGAAAAATTATTATAATTATTGTAATTGGCAATTTGTCTCAAGTGTTTTGGGGAGAGAAGGATAGGTTTTCTGGTATCAGCTGACTTAGAAGGATCTCATTTTTAAAGCTTGTTAGTCACTGATGACTCACTTCAAGAGGAGCCTTGAATGTTACAGTCAGAGACTCCCAGAGGAGTTTTTTAGTCAAACTAGGGCAAATGACACTTAACAAGTAGGATTTTGTAAAACAAGCAGACTGGAGTGCCTTATACAAAGACACAAGCCAGAAGGAAAAGCACTGCTAACAATTTTTTTGTCTTACAGTCAGCTTCAAAGGGAAGTAAGTTCTTCAGTGAACCACTCCCCCTCCACATGTACACTCTGCCTGTTGAAAGGCAAAGAATTAATGTGGTCATTATTCTTATGCCACTTAAAAAGCCTCTCCCATATCAGTTTGATCAACAGCTCTGAAATTTTCAAAAATACAAAAGTAGGAGACTAGATGATTTCTGAAGTTTTCTTCTAGCATCATTAGTATCACTATTATTGTTATTAGAAATTATTATTACTACTCCTACATTTCAGGTTGTTTGCAGGCTTTCAGCTCAATTAAAACAGCTGGGGAAGTTGTTAGAAAGACTGCAGACACCACAGTAGTTAGCTAGTTATTCTGCTCAGCATAATCTACCTGTGAGTCTGAAATGATCACAACCTTGCTACAAAATCTCCATCAGCTACTCAGCAGTTCTCAGAAAAACAAGGTCAAGCCTTTAACCAAATGTTACAAGAATAAATATTTCACCTCTTTCTGGTGTGTTCTGTACACAATAATGTTGGAAACAAATGTATGTATTGTATTTGGGGGTTGCCTACAAAAAATTGTAGAGGAACATGTGCACAAATTAATTACAACCACTGAGTTTCTTTGATCTTTTTTTTTTTTAAAGGGCACACACCTTTGTGGAGAGCATTTACTCTGGTCTCTGACTCCAGCAAGTGGTTTCATCCCCTTAAGTCTGATTCTGCTTCTGCATGAATGTGGGTGTTTATTTAGTAATAAAATTACTGTGCTGTTGTGCAAGAGGTGTTAAAAGCTGCACGTGCTTCCCTCACGCCATTCTGTTTGGGACAAGCATTTTTTGGGTTGTCATCAACTAAGTTTCTACATTTGGCACTGTGGTCCCAGGGCTGTTGATGGTGGTTGGCTGCACCCAGAGGTGTAGGGCTGCAGAGCTGACATTGTGAATGCTGAGAGGCTTTCTCTGCTAATGACAGGACTCAAAACTGCTTTATACACCGTGAGTGTTCATATTAGTGTTCATTTTTCCCTTCATATACCTTCATTCAGCCCAGTCAATCCAGACTGTTGCCCTGGAACAGCACCTTTAGTACCACATGTTGCATCTGGGCTTCCCCAGTTAAAGACTTGTATCAGGAATGTATTAAAAAGTGCCTGGTTTTGACATTTGTCTTGATACAGTACTAATCCTGCATATCAGGGGATGGTTCTCTAATAACCCATCATCTAAAATTTTCCCCAGATCTTGCCATTTTTGTACTGGGATATAATGACTCTTCTGTCAGGTTTCTTTAGTATTATTCTGGTTGGTGATAGAGGTCTGAGGCAGATTTTCACAGAAAAGTCTAATTGCTACTTGGGAAATACTCAAATATAACAATTCATACAAAGTTTTCTATGCTGTTGTTCTTTCTTTTGTATTTTCTTTTCCCTGTGTAAAGATTGTGTTTGAAAAGGCTGATGTGAAGTATAAAGTAATTGTTCACTGGGAGCCTTTCACTATGTAAAGAATTTTCTAATTAACATGTTACTGTATTTCCATTTGGAAATCTTTTTGGTGAGAGACACTTTTCAAGCTCTTCCTACTAAGCTGAGCTCGACTTGAAGCACAATCTGCTTCAAAAGCAGTTGTCTGACTTCCCAGAGCTTGCTTATTGAATACACAAAAGGTGTAGAAACATTTTTCCTCAGCCCCAGAGTGAATTCAGGGTCCCAGCATGATAGATCTCCTGAGAGAATGACATGGAGGTGGTTAACAGCTACCACAACTACTTCATAAATATTTACCTCCTGTGTTATCCCTGTGCAGACTGTTGGCAGAGGCACAAATCAAGTGAGAGCTGATGGGCAGATGAACATGTATGATTCTTAAAGAATTTTCCCATGACTTGTCATTTTATGTTGTATCAAAATACAATCATTGTCTTCTCTGAAGTGTAATTCCTTGGTCTAGGTCCAGGTGAGAACATGGCAAGAATTTTTAGTCTTCTGGATTTGACTGTCTGGAGTTATGTAGGGGGATTGTACACCCAGGTGGGAGGAAGCAAGGCTTCTTTCTAAGCTCTCACCAGAGACAATCCATCATCAGTGTGTAGTGAATCCAGAGTTCCAGCCTAACAAATAGGAATTCCTATAATTATTTCAGCTAAATATGCCAGTTGTAAGATCAGTTGCTATAATTAACAAAGTCCAGCTTAGCAGCATTGAGAGAATTTCTCATTATCTGATACTAGAGACATTATTAAGCTGCTTTGAAAACTTGGCTTTTATTATCCTCTAAAAATATTCTGTTCATGTGCAGGAAGTTTCCTAGACATTTAGGTAATTAGAACTAACCAACATGTTGCCTAATAGCTTGTTTCATAGATTAGAACATGAATGTTCATATTGGTGTTGATTCACATTGGTATATTTATGTGCATAAAAGAAGATGCAATGCACAATGCAACATTTTTTCTGATAAATTAATGATAAATGGACAATATGCAGTCTCAACAGGCACCAGTATCATTTTTACATATCTCAGTTTACATCTTTCTGGGACTATTTTTCCTCTGTGTGTCTTATTAGCTGTAGAGTTCCTAATATTGCAAGATTTACCTACAGAGAAATCTCAAGGTGACCTCCTAGGGGACATTAGCAAGATTTAAAATGAGCTTTGGTTCATCTGGAGCAATGGCTGGAGGGTGGGAAAAGCTGAAACTGCAACTGCTTGTTTGGTTTGGGACCAGCAATGCCTTCATGTGTGCCAGCCATGGGAGGATTTGCTTTCCTGGTGTAGAGAAAACAAAGGGCAGATGGATTATGATGGGTTCATGTTGAGTTTATACCCCATGCTTCTCTGGGATTTGTGTGGTTTTGTTTGATCCTTTGAAGGACACAAGGAGCTCTGATACACACACCCAGAGCTGATGCTCTCCTGGTGGAGGGGTTGTCTCCTGCCTTCTCTGAGGAACAAGACTTTAAATGACCCACCTGTGAGAGTAACACAGTAACATTCAGATCATCCTTGTCATCCTATTAACTTTCCTGCAACTTTTTTTGGCAATTTTTGGCCCAATTCATTTCCTAGGACATGCTGCAAGATTTTTCTGGTCACTAATTTGCATCCCAGGATGCAAATTAAATGCAAATTTTTCAATATAAGCAGAGCAGTCATCCCATTTTAATTTGATACTGTGTTGCTGAGATTTTCTGCCTTTGTTTAGATGGTACCCAAAGACATGATAATTACCTTTTAGAAAGACACAGGCTTCTCTGGATATTTTTCTTTTTTATCTGTAGGGATACAAAAAACTGTGTGAAAGGTTGAGAGTCACAGAAGCTGCGAATATTAATTATGCTAAAAAGTATTGGCTGATAAAGCTTTGTTTATGGAGTTAATGTTTCATGCACCCAAAACCAGCTGAAGCAAAAAAGCCATCTTTGAAATGAGATTCAGTTGTAGGCACAAAAATATTGTTTTGGGGTTGTTTGGGGGTTTTTTGCATTTCATCTCACAGAAGAGCTTTGTATCAGCTCTGCTAAACTGACTTAAAAGAATTGGGGAATAATTCAATAATTAAAGTTAAGCATCTGGTAATTTAGCTAAATACCTAAAAAACTCCACAGAATTTGTTTTGTCAATAGAGCTGTTGAAGACAGAGTTGGTGCAGAGCAAATGTGTTTTAGTGCAAAAACTGATGCTGTTTGTTTTAGGAAAGAAAATGTTAAAACATTCTGTTTCTGAAATGGAGGATGTTTACATGCCAAATGCAGCATTTGCTCTGATTGTTCCCATAAGAATTGAGGCAAAACACTTCAGCTCAGGTATTTTTTGAACTTTTAAAATGTTTTATGACTCCCTATTATGTGCTAGAAAACGGTTGGATGATACGGTTGCTGTATTTACATTCGTAGACTTGTTTTCCCCGTATTCAGAGAAAATTCTTTCTGTTCTATTATATGATTTTCACCAAACACAAACTTGATGCTTCCTTCTTAAATTCCAGATTACTGTGGTCTTCTAAATGTCCTCGAATCATAGAATGTCAGATTGGAGGGGGGACCTCAAGGATCATCTCCTCCCAACCCTTCTAATATTAATAATATATCTGTCCATCCAAGCTTGAAGGAAAGAATAATTTGCCCAGTTTAATTGTAGCAATGTCTACATTTGATTGGCATGGCAGGTTGTCTTGATTTTTGGTTGATCAGTAAAAGCTGGATTCAGCAAGCTTGTTGGCATGAAACCTATTGGAGTGCCCTGCAGGATTCATGGTTTCCAGGGTCCAAAGTGAGGGGCAACAGGAGGTCTTCCATTTTCTGCTGGAAGTGTTCAGTTCTACTGTGCTTTGATTTCAGTGATTCAATTTGCAGAGATAAACAGTTCTCTGGAGGTAATATAGCTTGTAATTATTGAATAATTCTTTAGAATGTGCCTTTTTATCCTTGTGTAAGGAACTGTGCTGCAAGAGAGTTGAGGTTGTCCTCTTGAATTTTTCAGGGTTTGACACAGCACAGGGTTAAAGCACCCCATGACCTGGTGTCTCAGTCCAGGTGTAAGAGCCAACCTTCTTTTTACTGCTGCTTCTATTTGGAAGTGTCCAAAAAGATTTTTAGGGTGGTTGTTTTTTTTTTTTTTTCTTTAACTGTAAAAGCCTTCTGGCACTAAATTACATCTCCTTCTTGACTGAAACATATCTGCTCTATGCTAACCTCATTATCCAGGAATGATTTCTCGAGGAGGAAGTGAAGAATAATTAAATCATTCCTAACTGAAGGAAATGCTTCGCAGAACGATGCAAATTCCAATTTGACCAAGATGCTGTGGTTTCATCTTCTATTTCTGGGAAGGGCAGAATGGGAAACAGTTATTTTTGGAGTTATGGATCACAAGGTTCTGGCTGCATTTTTTTTCTCCCTTGCCCTGAGGTGAGAGTGCACTGGGACATCCTTGTTCAGGAGGGAGGATGTCACCAGCCATCTCCTGCTTCTCAGTACCTGTCCTGCTGGGACTGTCCCCACTTGCTGCAATGTCCTCTGCTTTGGTTGTCACTTGCTGAGACCCCTGAGATGGGGTGTTTTGCCTGTGTGCAAAATTAGGGCTCAGCTCTCATCTGAAGTAGGAATTTGTTGGTAGTGGTGTGCCCAGAGGGACCTGCAGAGGAGGGTCCTGCTTCCCCCAGCATCAGCCTGTGATACTGTGGCTGGGGGGAAAAAAAGAAAAAAGAAAGAAAGAAAGGAAAAAAAAAAAAAAAAAAAAAAAAAAAAAGCAGGATTACATTATGGAGCTAAAAAATGAGATTCCCATGTGTGCACTCAGCAGGAGAGCCAGGGGGAGCCCACTGACTGAGCACAGCCCTCTCAGAGCTCACATCTTTAGGTTTTTACATTTTTCTATCTGCAAACCTCACTCTTGACAAGGCTTAAGGCAAAAAGAGAGGAAGAAAAATTAAATAACTGTTTTTACGTGGTAATGTTTGCAAATACATTAGTGATGTGTGATTGAATTATTAACTGGGGAAAATATAATTAGAATGCTGGAAGAATAGCTTTTCAGTGCTCCACAACTTTTGTCTTTCAAGGATTCCAATTGCTAAAATGAGTTATGCACACAAGAAAACCTGCTTAGAATTAACAACATATGTCCTACTTTTCCAGCTTTTCCTTTAAAAGTTGCAGATTATAATAATGAAGTGCAAACAACAAACTTCAGTGATTTGCAAAAGGTACCAGCCTTGTGTCTTTTCTAAACTGGTTGATTTATGTGCTGTTTGCTGTTTTTTGAGAACACAAAACAATTAATTTATGTGTGAAAAGAACAGTGAATTAATCCTAGAGAGCCCCGGAGCCTTTAAAGACCTGAATCATATGTTGAGCTCGTTTAAAACTTGCATAAGAAATTAATGTAGAATAAAGCCCTTTAATTTGAAAAGTGCATCTATAGTAGGTGTCCCTAGGATATCTTCTGGATCATTATTCAGAAAGGTTAAGGAGGACTTTATTTTTTTCTTTCTTTTCTTTTCTTTTTTTTTTTTTTTATATTCAGTATGTATTTTCCAGTTTGCAGCTCAACATGGTGCATTTCAACTTATAAAGAGGCAGAGATTTTAAAAAGAAACGGGGAGCTTTTTATTCACCTTCCACTTAATTTCCTTGCTGCCTTGCCAGTCCCAGTTTAATGAATGTAATTGCTACCTTTGATGAAAATACTATTATCAAGATCACACATTACATTGGAAAACAGTTTTTCTTTAAACACAGCTACTGCAGTCTCTAATTATGCATGTAACAAGTGGCTCCTGAACAAAAGAGCATGTTGTCTACAATTGCTAGGAATTGGAGCAAGGCAAATTTGAACAAAGAACAGATTAGATTTGCTCCATGCTCCACAAAGCCCATTCCCCTGATTAATTTCCTGCAAAAACTAAAACAATTCTCTCTTAAAAGAAACTAACCCTCATCCCCAGAATGATCCATATGCCATTTGTGTCAATCTATATGATGATAATGGCTACAGATTTAAATTATTAACTATTAGATGTAGTAAAATAGGAAAGCTCTTTTATAAACTTACCTTTTCATATGTAAATCAGCAGTACAAGGACTTAAGGAACAAAAAAATGACTTTTCTGTGGAAACCAGGAGCAAGAAAACACACAGTAACTGAAAGTCTGAATTGTGCATGTATAATCCAATTATTTTGTCAGTTTATGCTCCGTATTCTGCACAGGCACTGCAGCAGGAGTATCAGGTCTCCTACCTTCATGTTGGGTTTTCCAAGAATGACATCTTTGAGGGCTTCTTTCCATGTGTGCACCTTGAGGAGAGTTCTTCTGAAAATCATTTCACTCAGTTCTTAAAACGAATGAGTTTGTCAACAGGATTTAATGAGCTGAAAAGAAGGACTGGAAAACATTCTTTGCTATTATTCCCTGGGAAAGCAGGCAGGCACTAGTAAAAATTAGCATTTGGTTGCTGATAAAATCCTGTGATATGGATTGAATTGGGGTTTTTTTATGTGTGTGGGTTTTGTTTGTTTTGTTTTGTTTGTTTTTCTTTTTTTTGTATTCCACGAGGAGTTAGTGGTAGGAATTTAAAACACTGTTATTTTTCAGTTGTACTTGTGTTGGTGATCCCTCTCTTTGACTTGCACACAAGGTGCACACAAATCCCCCTCATGCGGGTAAAGGCAAAAAATATAAATGTAAAAAAAAAACAAAAACGAACAGTTCTGCTTCAAAATGTTTACAGTCTGGGTTAGGATTGGATGTGGACTAATGTAAACCAGTATCCTGGTAAAAAAACCAACCCCAGGGAATGCTGCTGTAGTAAAAATCCTTGGTTCCTGCCAGTGAAGTCAGGGTGATGACACCTGGCCTGCTCCTGCAGCTGTAGTGAATGGGGGTGTCTGCTGGGCACTGATCTCTGCCAGCCTCAACCAAAACCCCTTTGGATGTAGCACATACTACAGGTGCTGCTGCATTTGGGCTTCAGGTTTGAGTGGTGTCCTCTGTGCCACCATCAGCTCTGCCCAGCCAGCCCAAAGCCACTGGGAGATCAATAAACCATGAAGTCTGTTCATAGAAACGTGTTAACACCACATGGACTCTCATATGTAGATGCAGAAGCTGTCAAGCAGCCATATTATTTTAAAATACAGTGAATCATAGAATCCTAGAATTGGCTGGGTTGGAAGGGACCTCAGAGATCATCAAGTCCAACCCTTGATCCACTCCCCCTGTGGTTCCCAGCCCATGGCACTGAGTGCCACATCCAGGCTCTTTTGAAATATCTCCAGGGACGGAGAATCCACTACTTCCCTGGGCAGCCCATTCCAATGTCTGATCACCCTCTCCGTAAAGAAATTCTTTCTAATATCCAACCTAAACTTCCCCTGGAACAACTTAAGTCCATGCCCTCTTGTCTTGTTGAAAGTTGCCTGGGAGCAGAGCCCAACCCCCCCTGGCTCCAGCCTCCTTTCAGGGAGTTGTAGAGAGCGATGAGGTCTCCCCTGAGCCTCCTCTTCTCCAGGCTGAACACCCCCAGCTCCCTCAGCCTCTCCTCACAGGACTTGTGCTGGATCCCTTCCCCAGCCTGGTTGCCCTCCTTTGGACCTGCTCCAGGACCTCAATCTCCTTCCTGAACTGAGGGGCCCAGAACTGGACACAGGACTCGAGCTGTGGCCTCACCAGGGCTGAGTACAGGGGCAGAATCCCTTCCCTGGACCTGCTGGCCACGCTGTTCCTGATCCAGGCCAGGATGCCATTGGCCTTCTTGGCCACCTGGGCACACTGCTGGCTCCTGTTCAGCTTCCTGTCAATCCAGACTCCCAGGTCCCTCTCTGCCTGGCTGCTCTCAGCCACTCTGTGCCCAGCCTGGAGCTCCCCATGGGGTTGTTGTGTTGAACCTCATCCCATTGGAATCAGCCCAACTCTCCAGTCTGTCCAGGTCCCTCTGCAGAGCCCTCCTGCCTTCCAGCTGATCCACACTCCCCCCCAGCTTAGTGTCATCTGCAAATTTGCTGATGATGGACTCAATCCCCTCATCTAAATCATCAATGAAGATATTAAAAGGAACCGGGCCTAACACTGATCCCTGGGGGACACCACAGGTGACCGGCTGCCAACTGGATCAGCACCATTCAGCACCACTCTCTGGGCCCGGCCCACCAGCCAGTTCCTAACCCAGCACAGGGTGCTCCTGTCCAAGCTGTGGGCTGACAGTGAACTATATATTACCTATACAATAGGGTTGGTTTACACTTTTGAAATTGGGATTTCTAAGCAAGACACTGCTGAGACAACCCCAGGCTGTGGCTGGCACTCCCACTCCCTTTGCTGAAAGCAGCATCCCTGCACCTGGGATGTATTTTCATGAGTGTGTCAGCTCCTCCCTTCCACTGCTGGGTGATGTCTTGTTTAGGTCTCTCTAAGACCAACTCTGCTCTGTAGCACTATACTTGGATTTTGCAGTGCTTCCTGCCCTGGAGGGACAGTATTTTGCAGTGCAACACAAGGCTGTAAGATGCAGCAGAAGAGAAATGGTTCTAAAATTAATGACTTGCAGTGGCCAGTAATAGGCTCCTGACTCTGAAGCTATTTCACAGGAGATAACAGCAGGGAGGGGAAGGAAAGGAGACATCAATTCTGTTTTTCTAATGGGGATTAATTAGGAGGATTTTTCTGAGTATCCCCAGCCCTTCCTCGGAATTCCTGAGGTCTCTTGTTCTTGCATGGCTACAGCATGAAGGCCGTGTGGAAACTGACAGGAATGAGTAATGAGAGCTTTCAGTAAGGACAAAGTTTGGGAATTCAGCCCTAGTGGAGTTGCATGGCAGCACACCTGCATGGACAAGGACCTCCTGCAGCTCCCCATGGTTGCCCATACTTCTCTTCCTGGCTACAGAACGCAGGAGAACAACTTAGAAGTGTTTATACTTGGGAAAATAAAATTTTACCTTTTTAGAACCTCAGCTGAACATCAAAAAGTGGTGTCAGCTGGTCAAGGTCAAAGGATTCAAATAATCTTAAATGATTTCATGAAAAAGAGTCCCAGTCCTCCAGCCAAGTTTCACCCTGTAGAACGTGTGGAAGTGGCAGGGCTGAAGCTGCTGAGCTCTGAGCTCTTGTTCAACCTGTCCTAAGGAGCTTCTCTCCAAAAGGAAAGGGGTAACAGACACACTGCATTTGGTGCCAGCAGTGGAAGAAGGGAGGTGGCAGAGGTTTGTGTCTTAGCAGCCTACTTTTTTTCTGCAGAATAGGTGTCAGGGTGTTTGTATTCTCATGATGTCAGTGCAGAGATGAGGGAGGCAATCCTGCCCCTGTTACACCATTTCTGCCTACTCAGTCACTAAAGGGGCTTTGTTGGCAGAGTCCTTCCCAACTTGCATTACTGGTAGTTAATACAAAATCTGTTAAGTGTACCCTGCAGATAAGAAAAAAAAAAAATCTCATCATTTTCCATGTGGATGGAATTAATCAAGGTGTAATTACAACACCAAGTGAAACTACCTAGAACATCATAAAATCCTTGTTTATCTCAGCACCAGCATCTTTAAGAAACTGAATAAAAGGAAATATTAAGTACTTTATGTGGAAATCAGAATAATTTCTGTTTCCAAATGCTTTTCCTTGAGTGTTTCAGGTACCACGGGTCTTCTGATGATGGGGCCACCACAGAGCCAGCACCAGTGGAAAAGAAACTTAAGAAGAGCCAGGTAGTTTTAAGGCTTCTCACTGCAAATACCAGTGACAAAAAGGAACAGGATTATGATCACACCTGGGGAAGCTGGAAAGCAGAACCACTATATTTAGAAAATCCATAATTACCTGGGGTTTAGTTTCTTGTCTTCCCCAAAACAGGTTGTAAGTAACTTCATGAATCTGGGGAAACACAGCTGTGTACTTTACTGAAGAAGTGTGAGGCTGAGCTCTTTTCTTCTTTGGAAACAAATCCATTGTTCCCCGCAGTGGGTGTTAGGCTGGGGTTTTACTGCAGTATTTAATGCAGCACCCTGTAAAGAGGCTGTCTGGAGAGAAGATGTAGCACTTGGACAGCATGAATATCCATCCCTCCATCCCACCAGCCCCACTATGGGCTCTCATCAGTCAGTTTCAGAAGCTTTGCACCATTACTAGAGTAAGCACCAAAACTGTAAGTGTTCTTCCAGGTGTGATGTGTCACCTAATAATACATTTTTTTAACAAAGACATTGTCTGGAATAAGAATTAATTCACAGACACCCTCATGGCTCCTAATGTGGTAGTAGTGTGGGGGTGCAGGAGAGATTTCTCTGGGGGTGTGATGCTCGTGCTGATTGCTACGAGGGAGCTCAACCCTCTTACCTGTCAGCTTTGGTTATTTGGTACAGGCAGATCAACACGGGAACTGAAACCCCAAGCCCCAAATCCTGCATGTGGTGCTACAGTGACTGGAAAGCCACCACCCCCATTCCCTGGGCAGCCTCTTGTTCCTGTACAAAGCCCTCCTAGCTCACAGGGTAGCTCTGCTGCCTCCCTTGGCATGAGCACATGATGTGGTAGCAGGCCATCTGTGGTGACCACAAACTGAGGTCTTTATTGTACAGCCAGCAGAGGGGGAGGCTTGGGATGTCCCTTTGAGGGAGAGGGACTTGAAAACAGTGGGGACAACAGGGATCGTAGAGAAGTGACAAGGAGGAGGCATCCAGTGAGCTTGTACCCACCTCAGCCTCCTCCACTGTAGAATCCCTGACTCCTTTGGGTTGGAGGGGACCTTAAAGCTCATCCAGTCCCAACCCCTGCCATGGTCAGGGACACCTCCCCCCAGCCCAGGTTGCTCCCAGCCCCATCCAACCTGGGCTGAGACACTGCCAGGGATGGGGCAGCCACAGCTTCTCTGGGAAACCTGGCACAGGGGCTCAGCACCCTCACAGCAAAGAGTTTCTTCCTTATGTCTCATCTAAATCTTCCCTCTTCTAGCTTGAAACTGCTCCTCCCCATGCTATCACTCCACCCCCTTTACAAAAAGCCCTTTCCTGTAGCCCCCCCGCTCCCTTCTCCAACGAGTTCTTAAAATACTGCAGAGAGGGCAGGTCTTGCATCTGCCTTTAAATAACCTCTTTTCCTTCAAAAGGGAAAGAGTACTGGGTGCAAGAGGCCACAGAGCCCCAGAGATCACTTGCCCCTGCCAGAGTGATGGAGCTGAGGACGGGCCAGCTCAGTGCACCTTGGCTTCCACGCACCGGTTGTTTATTTCACACTCTTCTCTATCTAGATGTATGATCCAGAAAGGAGGAAAAAGGAGTTGAGGTTTAAACTCTTATCACTAAAGTGAGTCTCCCTCTACATTAAAAAACTATCCAGACATTGTAACAGGAATGGGTTCAGTTCTTATGTCATAAATTTGTGTGTGTAGAAAAAAGACTTATTGGTGAATTTAGCAGTATTTTTCGTTGAACTGGCAGTTGCTAACCATTACACCAGTATTTATTTGATTCTTAAAGAGCACAAAAGCATGGACTACAAATAAAGAAGATGGAGTAATAGCTTTTGACTGGACCACTAGCTTTAAACTTGAAATGAAGTGTCCAGTTTTGAGTTACTGTGTCCAAATGCCATTTGTACAGTTTGAAAAGTGGGGGCATTTTTCCAGCTTGTCACTGTTAGCTGTAGTTCATTCCAGTGAATGATATCACTGGAGGAGCAGTTGTTCTGCTATAAGTACTTCACTCATGACTGGAATGTATTAAATGTATTAATCTGTGCCTCAGAGTGTAATTTAGGGAAGCCCTACATTTGACACATTCTTGTACATCCTTATTTTATTGCCTTGTCCTGCAGGTAACAATGTCTCAAAAGCACAGGGACTGGATGAAGTTAAAATTACATGTCACCAAACATCAGATGCACTTCTTTTGTTGCTCATTTTGCTGTCAGAATTACAGATTTTCAACAACATTAGTTTAAATATGTTTATGGCTTGATTTACGTCTCTGATGTCAAAATGAAATCCCAGGCAGGAATCCAAGGCTTCTAATGAGCTCAGGAGATGAGATGAAGCCATGAGGGGAATGTTCCCAGCCTCACAGCTACATCTCTCACAGCAAAACTGTCGCAAATGGTACTTAGGCCAACCAAAGATAAAACATGAGGCTTGAGTTATCCTGGAGAGCATTTGTCAAACCTGCTTGAAGTCAGCAGGATGAAAATGTATTTTTGAGGCAAGGGGAGACCTTATGACAGCTAAGTGAGCCCTTAAAGCATTTGTAGCCACCTTGTGATCATCACCTATCATAAATTCAAAACACTCCTAATCCATAAGGGTGTATAATTTTGGGGTACTTTGAGACACTCTTACCACATTCTGCTTTCAAGGCAACAATTACTGCTGGTGGCAACTAAAGAAGGACACTATCAGTAGAAATAAATGGCATTTTCTGAACTCCATAAGGAGTTAGGCACCTGCAGAAATAAATACATCTACTGCTGTCCATACCAAGTGTGGGTATCAAAGTTGTAGGCAAATACAGAGGCATTTGGATGTGTTGTTATCAGCCCCTGGGAGTTAGAGAGTTTAAATACCTGGATTGAAAGGACAGCACCAGTGACTGTACTGCAACCTGACTCACCTCTCATTCCTTCACGGGACGTGGAAAGCATTCAAGGACCAGCACATCCCTTTTTCATGTTGAATCAGAATTTCCCCGGAACAGCTGAAACCACCCTGGTGCCAGCACTTCCCTGCCAGCCAGAGATATTTCCTCTGAGCACAGCCAGCTGACACCCCCCTCTTCCCTCAAAAATAAATATCCCCAGCTACCCACAGCTTTTCTGGCGGGGTGGAAAAGCCACGAAGCCATTCATAAACGTAGGCGAGTGCCCCTGCTCCACCTGCAGGCATCGTTAGCTGGCAGTGATGGGGATGATCGAGGAGATGGGACCAGTGACTGAACTCCGACCTTATCGATCCAGCCACCTCCACCCAGCTGAGTTGCTGCAGCCCAGTCAGCTGAAAAGGAATTTAAAGGGCAGGCATCCTCCCCGTTCAGCCCCCCCGTCATTAATAATGTTTTCATCCATGACAGTGATAAACACGCGGTACTTGAGGGGAGTTTATTAAGGTCAGTCTATAAATAAAAATTAAAATTTAAAAAAATGGGTTTACACAGATGAACAGATGGATGAATAAAGTGATTGGGAAAACAATAAATATGAAAATAGACAGATGGATGAAGTAGCTGGCAGCCAGCCTCTAAAAGCCCGATGCCTCAAATGCTGGCAATGTTATAACAGACCCTTCTCTCCCCTCTGATAAAAAACAGATTTAATGAAGCTGCTGAAGAACTTACAGGTTTCGTGGATCTATGGCCTGACTAATATTTTGTCATTTAATGCCTATTCTCCAGCCTGATAAAAAGGATTGCAGCCATTTCTCTATGTCAGGTGTATAACTGAGAGCTACTAAAATTTAAATGTCTCATCTGTCCTTGGATTTAAATACAGATGGCCTTAAACCCCCGAGTTTTTTTAATGCAAGATGGTATACAATACCCTGCCCGACTTCTTCTATCATTCTCAAAGAGACAGAGATTCATATCCCAGTGGAAGTCAGGTTACCAGCAAGTAAATATTCCTCTTCACTCCCTGAATCTGAATATCACTCAAAAAACAAAGCCAAAAAGCCCAATATGTTTTTAGCCCCCACCAGCTGAGGAAGGCTGGTAGGTTGTAATGTTTTATAAAACATAAGCCCACTCAATCCAAACTTTTTTTTGGGGACTAGTTAATGCTTGATATAACACGAGTTAAATTATAAATTTAATCCTTGTTTTGGCATTGTTTAAAAGCAATGAGAAGCTAGCAAAGGAGAGAAGTTCATTGCAGTTTCACGTGGTTTTGAAACATTTGTTTCTGTGCTGGCTCTGTTGGTAGCTGAGCTCAAGCAGGAGGAGGCATCATTTAGGGAAAGCCATACAATCATTAAGGGTAAACACTTGTCTCAGATTCCAGGCTTTAAATTCACTGCATCTAAAAGAACCTTAATTGTTGCCTCTGGTTAAATATTTCAAGACTGTTGCTGAGATCATTGTGATTATTGATCCTGTATTCTGCCTTCCTTCCTTGATGGTCACACAGACATTAACTCGCATTAAGGGGAGTCACGTGCAGCAGCATCACCATCATCATTTGCTGCAAATGAAGATTTTTGAGTGCAGGATCTGAACGGTGGCTCAGGACTCATCCAGCCTGAGCCTGCCATCAATTCCCATTGAAAGCTGCTGCCTAAGTGAAATGGATGAGAAAAGAGGGTGCCCGGTGCCTCGCAGAAGCTGTGAGACTCTGCATGATTTGGTCCTTAGGAAGCAATTCAGTCTCGTAATGAAGAGGTGATGGGGCACATAACTACTGTTAGTTAAATCCAGGTTTAAATGGAATAAACCAAGAGTATTGCAGGTCCCTAATGAACAGTCAAAAAGGTGGTTAGGATTGTGCAGAGCAGCTGTATTACTTAAAAATAAGCAACAGTTAGGGGAATAATGGCTTTCAGCCAGTTGTCAAGTGGATGTGAATGGAAGATTGGAGAGGAGGCAGAGATCTTTCTGCCAGC
>JAJQWJ010000008.1:3765000-3767500 GCA_023637945.1 Phaethornis superciliosus | reverse complement strand
TTGCCCCAGCTGCAGCTGCTCTGGGACTGGGGTTCTTCCCTGCAGCCATCAGTGAGACAGCACCTTCCTCCAGCCCTCCTCCTGATTTCTGGAGAGGATTTCATGGTGTTCATTTTTTTCACAAATTGCAAGAGAGGAAAACGGAGTGATGCTTCTGCCGCTGCAAAATTAAGTGCAGAGCATCACTGAGCTTGCCAGAGGTTTCCCACCAGCACAGCCCAGTTTATCCCCCTCGGGAGAAACCCTGAACTCCCCACTGCTCCTGGCTCAGCCTCCTGCTAATGAACACCCTGAGTTTTACCTGGGAAAGATGAAAAATTACAAAGGAAGGTCAGAGATTAGGTAAAAAAGTTGAGTTAAGGCAGCGTGAAACCACAGGCGGTAGCAAAAGATTTATTTGGCTGGATTTATATCAGCTCTTTAGGCCAGATTCCAGATCTTTGCAGCTACAATTCACAGTGGCAAAGGCTGCAGCTGGGCTCTTCATTTGAGCTGGCATGGGAGCTTTATCACCCTTGTCCAGTCGGATGCTGCTCCTTATTTGCCAGCCAAGCCAATAGTGATTAAATGGCATTTCTCAGTGTGCAGGTTGGAGCGTTATTAGCTCTTATCTCTAATTGCTGTCATTTTGAAAGTGCTTCGAACAGATGGCTCTAAGAGAATAAGAGTGAAAAGAGAGCCTTTTATACCTGTGACAAACAAAAAAAAAAAAAAAGAAAAAAAAAGAAAGAAAAGAAAAGCTTGCTGGGTTTCCTGCTTGTATTTGTAGGGTTAAATATAAGGGGGAAAAAAAAGGACAAATCTCACTTTGGCTTCTGCAGAAAAGGGAACCAGGGACACCAGGACTGCCCTGGGATGGGTTCACACTCACTCATGTCTGTTTGCTCTTACAGGGTGCCCATAATCTGCCCTGCCTGGTGGGAATGTACTGTTGGGCTCACAGGGGAAATGGGCTTATTTTCCCTCTGCTTTGGCTCCAGTGTGCAGCTCCCAGGAGTTGGTGGAACTTCTTCAGGTGCCTGGTACTGGGGGGGATGTCTTGTTGGGGGGTGCAATTGATGCACACCCTGGCTGTGTGCCCAGCTCCCTTCCAGCACCACTGTGGGTCCCAGCACTGCAGAGGAAGGATTTGATCCACTCCAACATGCTCCAGGTGTGCAGTAGTTACCTGTATTAAATCATCTCCTCTAAAATAATCAAAGCCATTACTAGATTATGTGCTACAAGGCCTGGGTGCATAAACCCTTATCACAAAAATTCTCTTATTTTGCTAACTGCTTAAACGTAAAACTGCAACAGAAAGAAATTGTTCCCGTGACTCATATTTTTCATCATTTGGTCATTAAATAGTGATGGATATAAACCTATAAAGTACCTAAACTGAACCTTTTAACAATCCATGCGCAATACTATCATTTCTTTAATAGAACTCGCTGACCGTGCCTTTCTCAGATGCCATTTGTCATTTTCAGCGTGCAATAATCAATAACTTGGCTTTGAAATAAATAATATAACAGTCACAATATATTATCTTTCAGGCTAGCCTTATACTAACCATATAACAAGACTTGGAAAGATGAAAACTTTAGGTAAATGCCAAAAAATGAAATAACTGAAAGTAGGAGCTAAATGATCGAGCAGATTTACATAGGTTCCCTTCTAAGTTCATTGCTACTTCCCTTACTTTTAGGAAATTGTTTCTGCTTCCCAAATAAAAGCAAGAATTTGGGATTGTTTGAGATCAGGCTTGGGGCAAATGCTGTCCCTTGGATCCCCTTGCCACAGGGCTGGTTCAGCATTGCTCTCCCAGGCCCTGGGTCAGCAAGGCATGGAAGCACCTGCATCAGCCTGCTGTTGTTCACCAGAGCAATTAAACACATGCTAAGTTTTAAACATATGATTGTTACATTAAAATCAATAGGGCCCAAGAGCGTGCCTAAATTAAACATGTTTCTAAACCAGCTGGAGTTTAGAAAAGCAGCTCCACGACAAGGGGGCTGAATCCCTCTGATGTTTTGGGGGTTCCTCAGACCCCATGAGGGCAAGGAGGTGGCATGGGTCCTGAGAGCAGATTCATGTGTGGGAGTGCTGGCTGTGCTGAGTCTTGCTCAAATCTGTACGTGTCACACATATTTTCTTTTCCTTGTGTGAATTCAATCCATGGCCACAAAGCCTGCTAAAAGCCCTGCTTGTCCTGGGTTGGGAGTTGATCACCTCTACCTAAAAGTGAGTCTGCAGTTTCAGTGTAAGAGGGGAAGAAGCCAAAACTTTTTCTGGTTCAGAAAAAGAGCCCTGAGAGCAGAAGACCCACTAAGAGATCTCTTTTTTTCTGGCTATCTCTTCTAAGGATTGAAAGCTCAGAAAAGAGTTTGCATCAGAGTAAAACCTCCAGGTCCAAACCTTTTGTGCAGCTGAGATACATTGGCACTAGCACTGCTCCCTTGCACAAATCCCTCAGTCCAGAGAGGGATGTTTGTGCAGCCATGGGCTTCCTCCCACA
>JAJQWJ010000008.1:3752500-3760000 GCA_023637945.1 Phaethornis superciliosus | reverse complement strand
TGAAGCTGAGGAGGCATCTGCATATCGGAGGTCTTGCACAGCACTGGATTTATCCCTGCTGCTCCCTAACTCTTTAATCAAGTTTATTATTGATTAATTTCTCATATGTTTAATGTTTAATTCTAAGACATTTAAAATATATCTATGTAATGATGGCCTTTCTGAGATATTTCTGATTTTTCAACTATCAAAAAGAAAAGCAGTGCTGTGATTCAGAGAAGGATGGTTTGGAATTTGGCTTTGCAGTAAAGAAGTCTGGCCCCAGTGCAGCCATTTCTTGACCTCCGATGCCTTATCTTTGCAGTGTGGGTTTGAGCTCTTATATTAATAAAGAAACAGTGGAAATAAGTAATTTCATGGCCTAGGATGCAGTTTTCCCTGGAATGTGAAGAAACGTTATATGTAAGGGAACCCAAAAACCTTATTTTCTCTGTTTTGCAGAACTGACAGAACAGAGTCTGCACACCTTGGGAGTAATGGGAGTACCTGATTTGTCTGCAGATCTGAGACAAGATGTCCTGTTGCCCCAGCCAAAAGAGCTAGAAGGAGCCTCCTGTGATGTGCCCATCACTTGGGCTTCTTGGGAGCCCTGAAACATTGAGCTTGCCTGATGAGAACCTTCCCTGGGGCCTGGCAAGAAATACAGTCATCAATAACCTCAAAGCACACTGAGATCTTGACAAAGAAACTCCTGTGGAAGCTAGGAATGGCCCCACCACTCATTTATTTTGCCAAACCACAGGGTCTTTTGGAGATCTGCTGACTCGTTCAGGCTGTCATGCCATTGAAAACAGAAGTTCTTAGGGAAATCGGAGTGATCTTGGGTTCTTTTAATAAAATTCAAAACACAGCTCATGTTCAATACATCTGTTTGGTGTAACTCTCATACAACTGCCAAAGATCTCTGATGTGAACACCAAAGTCTCTATAAGCAGCTGATTTTTGAGTCAATGGGCTGTAACACTTTTAAAATCAATGATTATTTAAGGACTGCTAAACCTTCACATTGCCTTGCTGCTGTGCACACAAACACTGGATCTACTCTGCTCTCTGTTGGCTCATCTGCAAATGGATAATATGGGCTGAGGTCTGAAGGCTGAACTTGGATAAAAACACCTCTTTTCCAGCCAGGCCAGTAAAACATTCACCATACAGCTTTGCAGAAAAGTTTTATTTCACTGGGAGCTAAAAATTCTCAGTGCTTTTCAGGTGTGATTCCAGGGTGCTTGTGGGGTTTCATAAATAAGCTGCTTGTGGCCAAAACCAGATCTGCCTCTTCAGGATTTCACCAGTGCTTATGACTCCACAGGGGTTTTTGTTGTTGTTGTTGTTTGTTTTGGGGGGATTTTAATTTTTTGGTGGTTTTTTTTGTTGGTGTTGGTGGTGGGTTTTTTTGTGTATGTGGGTTTTTGGGGGGTTGGTTTGGTTTTTTACATGCTACATGATACCTCAGAGTTTACAAACTGGTCTGGAATCACCAGCCTTCAGATTGAGAAGCTGCAAAGCTACTGTTAAATCATTGTTCTTTGGGTATTTCTGTCCTGTCATGTTTTGAAACAAATCAGATGAGTTACGGGGAAGCCCCTGTGGAGATGTCAGAGAACAGCACGTGTTCTGCCTTGAAATTCTCCAAGGTCACTTTCAGAAGAGAAGTCCTCCAGTATATGTAGCTGCCCTCTACTCTGTGAGTTCACTTGTGAAAAGGATAAATTGTGCACACACAACGAGGATCAACACAAGGATGATTATTAGACTTTCTAGAAATTGGAGCAGTGGGCAGGTCACAATGACAAAAGCAAAGGATACACTGTACAGGTTTGTGATGACTTTGAACATCATAACACCCTTTACAGAGCACGTGCTTTGGTGCTGTGAGAGGTGAAGACTCTACTCAGGTCACATCATTTGCTCATCAAGTTCTGTCCCCGTGGATTTATTCCAAATTACACGGCAGCCTGCAATAGAATGTGTTTGACAAAATCATCACAACCTAAGAATTTTTCCTCTTTCATGTAGAAATGAGATCTTTGTGAGTCAGACAGCAGGCTGTGATGGGCCTCAGAAATAAAAGTCTCATAAATTAAATAACCTGCTTTCTTGCAGTGCTGTAAGGTTCTAATATTTGTCAGAAAAGACTCTCAGGACTCCGGGAAGCTGCTGGAAAACAGAGACTTACAAAAGCTTCCACTTCAAGGTACAAAAATGCCATTGTAAGGCATTATAAGGGAACAACTTTAACTGTTCCAAAGTATCTCCCAACCCACACACATCACATACACCCTGGGACACTCAACCAAGTGAAACCTGAGATAGGTTACAAGGCATAACTCATTTGAGGCTTTTCTAGTCTTTAATAAAACTTCCTTATCAAATACATCCTGCAACAGACATTCCTTTTGATGACAAAGGAGCATCTCTTCTCTGGGTAACCTCTGTTTGTTTCCAATCATGCATTTCAGAAGAAGCAATTGAAAGAATGGCAGAGAAATGCAATGTTCTGAATAACTCAGCTTGTACAAAGGCCCTGACAGCATCCAACGATTTGCAGTAGGAAGAGAAGAGCTGTTGACAGTGGCTAAAATTCTGCTCTAGTTAATCTTTGGCATTCACAAAATTGGTTTGGGCTGCCTGGACATCTCAGCAGCAGCTCTAAAATCTGATGGTAGAAGAAATCAGCTCAACTGCCTGGGAATGGAGCATTTCTGTGTGGGGCAAGCTGTCAACTGTGTCCTCATCCCTTTTTTTCTTCTCCCTGTGAACATCTAAACCTTGATGGAAGGAGACACTTCAGCACTTCCCAGTGGAGGAATCTGTTTAAAGTGAGCCATGAAATGAAGTAGTGCTTTGATGGGTTACTGCTTCCCTGCAACTGCTGCAAAGCCAAATGCTGCAGGAGGGCAAAGGGCTGGTCTAGAGAGGCTCTTCTGGCTGGCCAGGGTCTTCTTCTCAATGACATGGCAGGCTGTGCAGGAGCAGGTCCTGCCACTGTCAAGAAGCTTCTGTCATACCAAAAGCAGGTGAAAACCTCATTGCTTCCACCCTGCAAGTCCTGGCTGCAGTCCTCCCACAGCTGGGCTGCCAGGTGGAAAAACAAAGGAGCGATGGAAATAAGCACAAGGAATCTCTGCTTTCCCTCTTGGACTAGGGATTAGAAAAAAATAAGGAAGCTAAACCCAAAGTGACAGACGTTTGTCACCTGTGGTTACTGTGGGAGACACTCAGGGACAACAGCTGCAAGGATGATGCAAGAATTTTTGTGAAATACAACGGGTGATGGAGAGGGTGACTTTGTGAGCACATAAAATCAGCACATGGGAAGGGAGGAGATGCTGGAGCTCACAGAAGTTTGGCCCCACAAAATCACAGAGCACAGATTCACACTTGGGCTTAGCAAGCTTGTGGCTCTTCAGAAAAATAATGGAAAAGAAGAGGCAGTGCTGAAAGAGGATAAATAAGGAGATAAATCACTTTGCAGTACAATGCAAGCCAAAACCCGAAAATAAACAATTACTTTAAATCATATCAAGCAGCTATCACAAACATCACATTTATACAATTGATCCGTGTGTAAATTAGCCAATTAATTCTGAATTGGAACACTAATGAAATAATAATTATCTGTTCACAATGAAATGGTAGGAGCATGAATCTAAAAACTGAAATAAAAGATTGCAGCAAAGTTCCCTCAGTTCCATCACCCCTGGGCAGGCTAGGGTGGGATGGTCAATACCAGTCTTTAATGCCCAGATTTTGCTGTGACAACATAAATAAAACACATAAATGTGTGAGGATCCTATGGGCTGGAAATGAAACAGATGTAGAAGTAGAAAGGCTCTTTTATAATATTTTAGAATATTGTTTCCTTCTTTTTTTTTTTTTCCTCTTTTTGTTTTCCTTCCCCCTCCCCCCCCCCCTTTTTTTTTTTTCCCCCAGAACAAAGCATCACAAAGTGGAAATATATGTTACAAATCTTCAGAGGAAGGCTGCTTTTTTCCTTTTTTTCATCCCTCCTTGGCTTTTTACCACAAGTGGCTGTTTACCCTAAGAGATTCCAGAAGGATTAGGACCTCGTAGTTACCAAAGCAGGGAGAGATGGATGGAAAAGGGTGGGAATTTCCATACAGAATTATTTGGATAATTCATATCTAAACCAAGATCTTCCCTGAGATGAAGAAAAATGCCCTGGGGTCTTCCATAAGACCCTGCAACCTTTCTTTTATTTGTTTCCATCTCTTACAGGAAAAAAAGAAGCTTTAACCTAGGTCTTTGTAGGAGATGTGAGACCCCTGGTTAGGTGACTGTAGGCTGTTTTCTGTTTTCTATACAATTTTTTCCCAAGAATTAAATATTTTCACAGAAATAGAATTTCTTTGAAAAACTCCTGAGGAGCTTTACTTTGCCTGATGTCTCTGAGTGAAACAGTTGTTAACAAGAGCAGAATATTTCTGTAAACTCCTATAAATTGCTGAAAGCCCATCCTCAAGATGGATTTTTCATTTCTGCACCTCTCTGTTTATCTAAACCACTCCTTGCAACGAAAATAACAGTTTAGAAATGGTCACATTACAGACAGTGCTCTGAAGAGGTCATGTACACCAGAAGTATACAAATATCATGCCTGTTGCAGCAAAAAAAAATTTACATTATTTGTTCCATGTAAATTTTCCCTGGATGTACAGCCCCAAATGTTCAGGGGAAGCAGAACTCCTGAGGATAGTTTGCAAGGGTTAACATTGATAAGTTTGATTGAGATTAAAGAAGTCTTATTTCAAATTGCCAGGTCTTAAAAAGTGAAGAGCAAGAGAAATCACTTATATTTGGTCTGGGCATTAAAGCAGTTAAATTCAGAGATTTTTGTCCCCCTGTGAGTCTATAGCTCTGCCTGTGCCAGGACAGGTTTTCACAGAGCATGCTCAATGCATTTCACATGTTTAGAAGCACATTGGAGTTGAGGGGCTAATATATTCTTTTCTTTGCCTTTATTTTGCTGACTTTCTTTCCACTTCTGTCTTACTCCCTTTCTTTCTTCCTTCTTTCTTCTTCTCTTCCTTTTATTTTTCCTTTATTTTTAGCTTTCTTTTTCTGTCTTTCTTTCCTTCTATAGTCTTTTTTCTTTCCTTCCTTTTTCTCTCCTATCTTCTTTCCTTCTATAGTCTTTCTTTTCTTTTCTTCTTCTCTTCTCTTCTCTTCTCTTCTCTTCTCTTCTCTTCTCTTCTCTTCTCTTCTCTTCTCTTCTTTCTCTTCTCTTCTCTTCTCTTCTCTCTTCTTTTCCTTTATTTTCTTTTCTTTTTTTCTTTTCTTTTCTTTTCCTCTCTTTTCTTCTCTTTTCTTCTCCTTTCTTCTCTCTTCTTTTCTTTCCTTCTCTTCTCTTTTCTTCTCTTTTCTTTTCTTTTCTTCTCCGTTCTTCTCCTTTCTCTTTTCTTTTCTCTTTCCTTCTCTTTTCTTCTCCTTTCTTCTCTTTTCTCTTTCCTTCCCTTCCCTTCTCTTCCCTTCCCTTCCCTTTCCCCATTTTCCTCTCCCGATAACCGAACCCCCGGGCCCGGATCGGTACCACCTCTACACTTCCCGTCACCTCGGGTCAGCCCCGCACATCCCCGTCTCCGATTGCCCAGGATCCGCGGTGCGGAGAGGTGCGGAGAGCTGCGGGAGGTGCTGAAGGCCTCTGGGCCGGGCCGAACCCGGTACCCGCCCGGTTCGGGACTCTGCAGGATGCGCGATGGGCCCGGCAGGGGGCGCTCTCTGCCCGGCAGCAGTCCCGGGACCGGGCCGGGACTTAAACCCCCCGGGACCTCCTCGGTTCCCCCCTCGGTTCCCCCGGTCACCCTTGTCCCTCCGCTGCCTCGACGTGTGGGCAGCGGCTTCTCCCGCCACGTCGCTTTTTTGCCCCAAAGCAGAGCCCGGTAGCCCGGTTCGGCCCGGTAACTGGGCTCGGTCCGTTCCCCCCCCGTCGGTGGCGGCTTTTGTTCCCGGCGGTGCGGGGCGGGGAGGGGAGGGGGCGGTGCGGGGGGGCGAGGGGAGGTTTAGTGCCAGGAGCTGCGCGTTCGGTGCCATTCGGCTCCCGGCGCTCCCGTGGTGCTTCAGCCCCGCCGGGCTCCCTTTGTGCTAATAACCCCGTCCTCATTAGCTGCCTAATTGGACTCTATCAAGCCAATAACGGGCGGGAGCTCGTAGCCTCCAGCCACGGCTTCACGTCGCGGGGGGGAGAAGCGGGGGGAGCCGGGGCCGCTGCGGGCAGGGGCTGCGCGGAGCCTTCTCCTCCCGGCTGCCTCCCCGCCTAATCCCATTTGCCATCCTGCGTGCCCAATCGCCGCCTGCTCCCCGCGTTTAACTTGGATGACATTTTGATTTCATCATTAGCATCCGGCGCCAGGTTGACGCAGGAAGAGCAGCGGCGGCGGTGGGAGGCGGCGGCGGCGGAGGCGGCGGCAGCGACGACCCCGGTTCTTCGCTTGCCCGTAGCCACCCCCCGGTGCCCAGAGCTCCGCGGGTCCCCTCAGCCCCCCGCCCTGCCGCCCCCTCATGCGAGGGGCCCCGCACCGGCCCCGCCGCCCCGCACACACCCCCGACCGGCCCCGCCGCTCCTCCGCCCCGCGCCCCCGGGAGCCGCCACCTGCGCAGCGGGCGCGGGCTGCGGGGCCAGCGGCGGGCAGGAGCCGGGCGGGCATCGGAGGATGCCGGAGACAGGGCAGGAACCGGCCAGCGCCCCTCCGCCGCCCCCCAAGGAGTCTTTCTACATCAAGAACCTCCTCAACGGCGACCCCCCCAAAGCTCCCCCCAAGCAGCCGAGGGCTCTGTTCGCCCCTTCGGGCAAAGCGGCGGTGGACGCTGCCGGCTTCGCCCTCTCGCAGGTTGGCGACCTCGCTTTCCCCCGTTTCGAGATCCCGGCTCCACGCTTCGCCCTCAGCGCCCACTGCCTGGAGAGAGCCCAGACCTGGTGGTACCCCTACGCCCTGACACCGGCCGGAGCCCACCTGCCCCGCACGGAAGGTACCGTTCCCCCCCCCCCCCCATCCTTCCCTCCCCTTCCCATCGGGGCGGCGGGGACCGGGGGAGGGAGGCAAAGCTGGAAGCGGGGGCTGCCCGGCTCTTCCCCGACGGGACGCGGGGCCGGGCGGTGAAGGTGTCTGTGTCTTTGTGTCCCTTATTCCCCCCCTCCCCCTCGTCCTTTCCCTCCAGCCGCCGAGAAATCCCTGCTGAGAGATTCATCCCCAGCTTCGGGAACCGACCGGGACTCCCCGGAACCTCTGCTGAAACCGGAGGGAGAGCAAAAAGAATTGGACTCCAAGAGCCCCGACGAGATCGTTTTGGAAGAGAGCGACTCGGAGGAGGCGAAAAAGGAAGGGAGCAGCACGGAGGACTGGAAGAAACGAGAGGAAAGCCCGGAAAAGAAACCTTGCCGCAAGAAAAAGACCCGCACGGTGTTCAGCCGCAGCCAGGTCTTCCAGCTGGAATCCACCTTCGACATGAAGCGGTACCTGAGCAGCTCGGAACGGGCCGGCC